>CM014272.1:32817572-32877295 GCA_004135705.1 Alloteropsis semialata
TGGAGGACGAGCCGTTGGTGGCGGAGGCGGAGGAGTTGAAGAGGCCGAGGTAGCCGCCGGTGGCGCCGAGCGTGGCGCGGCCGGGGGAGACGAAGAAGGCGATGCCGTCGCCGCCCGCCGCGCCCGCGTTGGGGTTGGCGATGACGAAGGAGAACCTCGCCGCGAACGACGCGACTGCGGTGGCGGTGGTGGCGTTCGGGCCCCGGAAGGCCACGGGCTGGGTGCAGAGGACGGAGCCGGCGCTGGAGGAGGGCACCCCGGTCTCGCGCGTGAGGCCCACGGAGCCGTTGCGGAGGAAGGAGTCCCCCAGCAGCGTGAGGTCGGCGAGGGACAGCGTCGCGGAGTCGATGCTCACGTTCTTGGCCGCCGCCATCACCGCCGATGCCGATGCCGTGGACAAGGCAGCCGCGGAGGCGGCGGGCGGCGCCGTGAGCGCTAGCAGGAGGAGGAGCGGCAGAAAGCGGAGGGCAGCGGCGGCCATCGGTGGGGGAGGGGAGAGGTAGGGACCCGGGTCATGGGAGGGAGGTGCCGTGGCCGTGGCGCGAGCTGAGTAGTTTAATGCGAGGTGGGTTTGTGAGCACGAGGAGCAGGCCTTGGATGGCTTCCAGGCAAGAGCCGGCGCAGGGGAGTTCTTGAACACCGGCATATCTGTGGTTGGGATCTTGAATTTCTTTTTGCCCGTGGCGGATTTACTCTCAGTAGGCTTGCTGGAAGCAGGTTTTCGACCCATCCTGCCAGACGAGACTTTGGATTTGACTCTCAAACGGGGCTTGAATGGATTGGGGATTGCGCGTGGAGGTGAAAAGAGTTTGAGGATTTCAGTGGTGAAAGCGACGGCGGCGGGGAGGAGAATACGAACGGTTCACCCTCTGTCTTATAAGATTGAAGCGGTAACCCTAAGCGTATTCTCTGTAACCCGTTTTCCCAAATACGCCAACACTTATGTATTCGCGGTTACAAACCAGATGCATATTTGTGCGGCCATTTCCTAACGAGCTAGGTCATTTTCCGATGAATCTTCATTCTCGGGGGCTGATGCTTAATAGGATTTATTTCCACATCAAAGAATATACATATTTCAACAGAAGTCTTTAAGCTTATTGTCATCTGCTTTAAGCTTGGGGGCAGGGGGGAAATAGTATATTTCTTTTGGAAAGTTTTTTCAATAAAGACCCTGGAATTGTTTTTAATTCTTAAAAACATTTCTAGGCTCGGGGGCTAGACCCATAATGGGTCCATCTTTTTTCAAAAGCTGGACACCATTATAGTAAATGGGAAAGTTTTTGCATCAATCTTGGTTCACAAGCCAAGGCCCGGGGGCTGGCTGCAAAAGAAGTCGGCAAAGGAGCACATCATGTTCACTTCTGAAGGTTTTCAACAAGCAAGACGACGAGGAAACAACTCGGCTGATGCTGAAACTGTTGAGAAACAACCCGGCAGGCGTGAAGACATGAAGACGCTCGGGGGCTTGACGGTCCAGGATCCATGGGAGTCCTCATGGGCCACAGTCCCGTTAGGAAATTGGGCCGGCAACTCTGACTGATACAAGGAAGGAGCGTACAGCTTAAGGAAACTAGTCGGGTACTAGGAAACAACCCGGCCTACTCATGTTAGGACTCTGCGTATTGTATCTGACTAGGAGTTTGTATTTCTTGCCTTGTAGACCCTGTCTCCCGAGTATATAAGGTGAGGCAGGGACCCCTTGAAAAATATACCCATCAATACGAGAAGATCCACCATACAGGACGTAAGGTATTACGCTCTCTACTAGAGGCGGCCTGAACCTGTCTAAATCGTCTCGTGTTCACCATCGTGCTTCTGGTTCCGGCGAGGCCCTCATGAACAACTCGACTACTTAGGGACCCCCCATAGTAGGCTAGCCGGTATAAAAAACCGACAATTACCTTCCAAGGCCACTTTATAATCGTTCAGCCATAAGCATTGGAGGTGCAATGAGTTAAGTTAGGATTTCTTTCTCTTGGAAGTTTTAATTTTGAGCATTGATCATGTCCATGATTATTTCATCTCTTACTTGCTAGCCTCGTCAATATTCGGTAATGAGAGTTCTTTATTGGAACAACTCATATATCTACCGGATTCCAAAACCTGAACCTAAATACATCTTGTTTTATTATCTTTCTCCTTGAACACAACCCACTACTGGAAGATTTGTTCTGTTTCTGGGCGAGGTTTGAATAAGAAATAATTTTTGGAAGAAGCACAGAAAAAAATGAACTGGAACCGAACTAAAGGAGGCCCTGGCCGGCTGGCCTAGACCCATTGAGCCGGCCGGCCTAGCTCCTTCCAGCTGCGGCTCAGGCTCCAAAAAATTGTGGAGCCACCTCGGTGTTTTATTTGATTATCTTGATGAGGAATTATTCAAGGGAGGTTTGGAGAATAGAAGAAAAATTTAGGAAAGAAAAGAGAGAAGAAAGAAAAAAAGAAAGAAAGAAAAAATATATATGAGAAGGAAAGAAAAAAAGGGGAGAGGGGAAGAAATAAGAAAAATGTTAATAGAAGAGGGAGAATTCTATAGTTTGAAGAATAAGAGAAGTGCAAAGGAAGATCGCCTTGTTGAGAACAAATCTTCAAATCCAACCATGTGCAATCCGGCAACGAGGACGTCGCTTGTGCCTTGAAGTAAAATTTTTATATGCCCTTGCACATGTCCACCATTCTAAATCTTCTTATCCTTGAAACCCTCACATTATGGTAATACTCTCATGGTCATTGGCTCGGAAGGTAAGCAACCATTAGAGAGTTTACTTTGCTAGCCCTACCTACAACTCCACTTATACTTGACAGACTTATTTTGGAAGTTGAGAGCTTGCAAAACTAATTGGATAGCCACTTTATATTGAGAGATTTGAAAGAACTTGGGCGAGAACTTTGGTCTAACTCTTGTTGCAGGGTGATTGTTTTTATAACTAAAGAAAAACCTCCAAGGAAGGCAAGAAAGAAAGTGTTGTTGATTCTCAAGATTTCTAGCTAACGGAGAGAGGTTGTGGAGTAATGTTTTGGATAGATATTTGAACGCCCATACTATGATTATTCTTGCTGCTCTGCTAACATTCACATGAAGAACTTGGGTTAGATTTGTTTACTTAAGTATGTTTTGCAGAGCAAGATCTCTTGTGCAACCCAGTTGGAAGATTTTGATAGCTTGATTTGCTCGAGGATGAGCAAAAGCTAAGCATGGGGGATTATTGATGGTCGTTATTGGTACACTTTTAGGGCTGATTTGGCATTGGTTTTGGACTAATTCTTATACTAACAGGCCACTTGGTACCTGAAATAACCCCATTTTCGAATGTGTCTTGTATTTTGGAGCATATTGTGATTTGATAGGAAATACGACATATTTGGCGAAGTTTGAACGTGGACCAAAGTACCTACATGGATAAGGCTTAAGGAGGAAGGTCAGCACGTGAAAGATGGAGGCAAGGCGAGCCAGAACATGCCCAGGCCCGCCGGCCCAGGCCATTCTAAGGCCCGCTCGCGTTCCCCTTTCTTCAACATGAAGTAAAGGCAAACCCTAGGGTCTCCCTCTGCCGTCATTCGCCAGAGACCCCTATAAATGCCCCCGAGGTCAACCTCATGAGGGGAGAGAGGATTATTAGAGATCTAAAGCCGTCATTGGAGAGAAACACAGGGAGGAGGCACCGTCGGGAACCCTAGCTGTCTTTCGGGCGCCGTCTCAAGTTGGAGGACAGCGAGGAGCTCGATCTTCGCCGGAGGCTTCCACACCATGAATCGTGACATCATGCTTAGCTTCATGGGGTAAAGTCCTCATTTGTCCATGGGGTTGTAAGGAGATCTTGATTTGTAATTGCCTAATCCTTTTATGAGATCAATCTATCATGATCTTAGTTGATGGTGCCTTTCATCTTAATAGCTGGCCAGCATTGCTATGGGTATGCATCGCTCATCGTCTCGCATGCCTAGATTACATCAACGCTTCATGTTCCTATAGCTCGATAGTCGATTACTCTTGTGTAGTGACAGTATGCGGGAGGGAAAGTGTTCAGTTTGGTTCAGATCTTTACCATTGATAGATTAGATTGGTTCCTTCTTGCTTGGCGATTACATCTCAAAGTGATCCTAGACCCTATGGGCAAATGCTTCCATACCTTGTGCACACCTCTCTATCGCTCACATAATGTAGATTAGGTTAGATTGTTCTTACTTTCGCATATCATCATTCGATTAAAGAACTCTCTTGCCAACATTGTTACTGCTTAGTTAAGCTAGTAATCCCTTGTTCCATGGATTGATAAACCTTTGGGGAATACTCTAAGAGAAAAGCTATACGTGATCCGTGCGCTCGTGGTTCACTAATTGGCGCGCCTAAGGGCCGTCAACAAGTTGCAACCACCTTAGTACTCGACCTTTACTCGAGGACGAGCAAAGGGCTAAGTGTGGGGGTGTTGTTGACGGTCCTTAAGTGCCAAATCCGACTGTCAATTACACCAATAATGAGTACACCAAACAAGAGATAGGCATTCAACTCTAACTATTTCCACGAGTTTTGGTGAATCACTGTTTATAGGGGATCACATCTACATAAGTGGAGAAAGCTTGTTCGAACACAGACAAAGTACAAGTCGCAGACCACTCTGTACGAGAACTAGGGTGAAAGGGTCCACAAAACAGTCAAACCAACCAAACCTGGGGGGAATCTGCCAAGAAAATACCCAAGGCCCACTAACCAGTCGACTAGAGAAAGTCGGTGGCGAGTCGGCCTTACCCGGGGTCGGTCGAACCCCGGGAGCGTTCGCGCGCAGCCGCGCGCAGCCGACTTTGGCGCGAACGCTTCCCACGCTCTTCCCTTGGCGCCAAGGCAGGGGGTCACCAAGAATTGTTGCCTGATTTGCCTTCACTGAATCAAGACTCTTTTGTAGGAGAGAAGAGGACTAAGAATAGAAAGAAATAGGATGTTCTAGGCCCCTTCTTCCACTATAAATAGGACCTCCTCTCCCTCCAATTCATTCATTCATTCCATTCCACCACAACACATCAAGAGGCAAGAAAGGGAAGCTCTACTCCTAGGCCTAGAGCCACTCCGGTGGTGTAGTTGTAGGGAGTGGGTGAGGATGTAGTCCGGAGGAGTGCCGGGTTTGTCGACACCCTACTCTGGCTAGTATGGAGGAGTGTCGGGCTTGTCAGCACGCTGCTCCATATTGTACCTCATCGGATATGATCCACTTGAGTAAGTATCTGAGTTTGTTTTTGTGATTAGTTCTCTGGTTCGGTAATGTTTCTGTTATCAGTTGCTTGTGGGATCGATCGTTCGTCCTTGTGACAGATGCTCTAGGGGAGGGCCCCTGATAAAGATGTGTAAACCCTATACAATGCTAGAGTAGTAATTTTTAGCGTAGATGTGGTGTCTATGCTATTGGATGCAGGTTGGTTGCTCCATTTCCCATGGAAAGTGAGGTAGGCAGCAGGTGGTGACAGCCATGTTTGTCCTTCATATCCCTCCAGGTTCGGGTTCAGCGTAGAGCCTTATGCCGGCATTGCTTGGCAGACCAGGTGTAAACCGGTGCCTGAAGCAAGCTCTTGATAACCTAGCTTAACCTATCCTAAGATCTCGATTCTTGGACAACCCTGCTACCCAGGCCAGTTGACCTTTTGTCTTCTTGGGGTGACTAGCCAGAAGACCTTTGCACATCCATTCCCTGAGAAAATATGATACAAAAATACTCATGGGTGAAATGCTACAACGGTAATTCCGTGCGCTTGCGGGTTCATTCACGACTTAAGAAATACCAACACTTGGGCGGGCTGGTGGAGGCTCGGAGAGGGGAGTTCACCGGCGAGGTCACTCGGTGGGTGGTGGTGGTGGTGTGGCGAGCTCCGGTCGGGGCTAAGGCCCTTTTATAGGCGCGGCGAGGAAGCTTCGCCATGAACGCCCTGAGCCCGACCGGTCTGCACGGCGACGATCTCCGGTTAGCGGTGCTACGGCCGGCCGCGATGTGGCGCGCCAAGGCTGCAGCTCCGCTCGGTCGGCAGCGAGGATAGGTCGGCGGGGATTTGCTGTCGGTACAGCGAATGCACACGCGCCGGGGGATAGGCGGAGGCAGGGCCTAGTCAACCGATCAGTGGCACAGGTTGGTCGGCCTCGGCGAGTGCAAAGGTGTCAGCCGCCACATGGCGGCACTGCCTGCCATGGGGTGACCACGGTGACCGCTGGTTAGGCCCGCGTCACATCACCGTTTTTGCAAAACCGACCATCTTTAGGGTGGTTTTTCTCGGGATTTTTCAACTGAAGTTTGAATTCTCCAAAAATAATAATTCGAGCAGATAGTATAGGCATCAAAACATACAATGGTAGTCATATGAAATTCAGCCTAAATCGATCTGGAACGTGGCGTCAAGTTTGATGGAACGCCGGTTTTCAGCACTTAGCAGAATTTCACCCGAAGGGTTTTAGGCAGGGATTTGACCGGTTTTTGACCAAGTTTTTGCATGATTTGCCAAAACTTTCAAAGGTCAAGATCTAAGATTGAAGAGGATACTTTGCCCTACAACTTTTTTATATAGATGGATTTTTAAGTTTATTAGAAATTTTAATTATGGTAGGCCCTAGAAAGAGGTTAAAACTTTAATTTGTTTTTACATCTGATATGGATGAATATATTTTTGAGAAAGGATTTTTCAAGCTTTACTTGGTTTCTTTGTTCTTGAGAGTTACGCTTTATTTTGGCACAAAAAGTTCACTTTAGCCCACATAGGTTTTTAATTAACTTAAGAGCATAGGAGATTTTTGTGCCTTTTTCCTCTTTTCTTTTATCCCACTCATGCATGCCTTAAGAAAACACTAGGGTGTTACAGCGGGTGATAAGAGAGGTGTTGACGGTCCTTACAACGGAAAATCCGACCGTCAATAGGCTTAGAAAACTAATAAAGATCAAGCATAACTTAGACATTAGTATTCAAATAATGCTATACCATGCATATTTGGAATATATTTGAGTACAGGGACCACGGTGCAAAAGATGAACGAAACTGGGCACAGACCCAGGTCGGCCGACCTGGCTAGGTCGGGCGACCGGGCCTGGACCCCAATCGAGCCCATTTTCCACACAGGTCAAGAAGCACATAAAGGAAGGATCATGGACGTTGAATCATGGTTGGTTCAAGTCAAGGGTGAGGATGAGCCACGTGTCACTCCCTCGGATTGAAGGGCCCACACCTCAACTCATTTACACCCAAACGGAGTATACCCACCTGGAACTGTCATAAGGACCCACATGGCAGTCTACCAGAAAAGAGTAGGGCCGAAAGGCGGCGAGACCAGGTCGGCCGACCTGGCTAGGTCGGCCGACTTGGGCCTGCGGCCGTTTTGCTCCCCCCTTGACCCGTACCTGTAAACCGCCATCAAGAGTCCATCTGAGCCGTGCAATGCTGAAGACGGTGCATCCTAGGGTCGGCCGACCTTGGCACATCGGCCGACCTAGGCCCACCTCCAAACTGCCACAACCGCCTCTGGTCGGCTCCAACCGTCTATGTGATGCTATAAATACCTGCAAAGAGCGTCGTACTCAACACACAGCAGAAGAAGATCTCTTCTTGCTACAAGCTTAGTCTTAGTCTTAGTAGTGATAGTCATAGTGTTAGATCTTCTGAAGGGCTTTCGAAGGAGTCTTGGTGAGTTCTAGAGTTCAGTTCTTGTATTCTCTTACTTACTTGTAGTACTCTGAGCTTAATGAAAATACCTTCATACTTATGTTGTATGCCTCAGTTATACCTTATCCACTTAGTATATACTACTTATGTCTTGCACCTTATTCAAGTGAATGTATGCTATGACATTGGCTCAATGTGCCTCCTGGTTGCTCTATTTATTAACGTGATAGATAGAGTTGTATTACATATTGCAAGCATGGTGTTTGGGATATGGAATACTGTTGAGGGTACCGCTGCCCCACGGATTAGTAGAGGTAGGAAGCAGGTGGTGACAGCCCTGTCCGTCCTTTGTAATCCTCCATGTACGGGAGTGGGTATTAGGCCTTTATGATAAGACGTCCTACTGTCATCCCTTGATGAGGGAACCACTGGATACCTCGATATGTTCTCTTGCATATAATCATTGAGTGAGCTTGTATAGAGTATTGTAGTATATCCAAGTCCCATATGTATGATGCTAATGAACCCTTAGTAATCTTTACTAATGTACTCTTACTAACTAAGACTACTTTAATGATGAGCAATGAACTTCTGTGTGTCGCACTACCCATTCATTTCTATATCATTAACCCCTGCTTAGATTATGGTATAATAATTGTTGTTGTAAGTATTTGCATTGGAATGACACCTCTCTTTTAACTAAATGCTTTTCCTGCGGATAAACAAATAACGATACTCTGGAATACTCCCGGGTGAAATGCTACAACGTACTTCTGTGCGCTTGCAGAATATCTGTAACGTCTAGATTTACGATGGAGTATCTCTAGTACCATTACTACTCTAAGTAGTGATGCTAAGAAATACCAACAAGAGGTAGACTCGATAGGCCCAAACATCCTAAAATTTTCTAAGCATTGCGCAATCAAAGGTTGAATAGCAGAAACACGAATCTTTTTAACCATGGCATAAAGGAGCTTAAGCTCATAATTCTGCACAGGCCTAACATCATCTCTAGGAAATAAAGAAATAGCAAGTCACTTATGCATGAGTCTCAAAGACGGATTATGAATATCATTGCAGTGAGGCAAAAACCTTCCAACAACATGTTGACTCGATATACTCTCCCATAAAGAATGATAGTTAAAGCCACGGAGAGCATGATCAAAATCAACCACACATTTCTTATTGAACCCTAGAAGCACAATGAAATCTAACCAACAAAACCGATATTCCTTCTTGAAGTATAGGAAAGAAATATCATCGTCTACTTCTCGCAAGGTGCAAAGAAATTGGATGGTGAGAAGGCAGGAACCTTCTTCCGAGATAGGAACAAACTTGTCCCATCCAATTGCGCGCCAAATAATAGCAAAAACTCGATATTCATACCTGTGCAATCAAGGAGGTCCGTATCGAAGGCTCAGGTGTGAGCGGAGACCCGATCCACGATGAGTGCATAGGCTTGCATCTCTCATCCGTCATGTAGGTCCAGCTTGGCGTCCACCTCCATGGGTTGCGGTTCCGGCTGCGCCTCTTGTTGAGCGTCCACCTCCTCGTGCGTGGAGCTTTGCATGACACTGCCGAAGCGAGGGTTGCTTCCACTTCTGTGAGAGCGGCTTGAGCTTGCTCCCACCATCTTCAGGAGTGCACCGGACAGCCTCCGGCCCATGCCCTTCATGATGGAGACAACAAAGACAACAAAAACTCGTGTATGGGTTACATTAGCAAAAATAAACAATGCAAACAACCCAAGGACACAAATTGTGGAGAGCTCGGACAAGAGAACAGCAAAGGAGCACAATGAACTTGCATGAGCGTGAGCACGATCGAGGGCGAGCGTGAGCGCCCGTGTGAGAGCGAGAGCTTGAGCAAGAATGAGAGAGGGGGAGAGAGAGAGTTGTGAGTGAGGGAGGCTCTTCCTGAGCGCTATTTATAGAGCCAGGGCTTCAAACGGTCAGGAAGAGGAAGGGTGTAATGGCTAGTAGCCATTGGAGAAAGGTGGGACCATGCAACGGTCCTGAGGGGTCGACGGAACCAGGCTTCGGCCAAACCCTAGGAGGGCCCACCTACCTCTGCCTTTTTCCTACAGCTCACAACGGCTATTTCCTGCACACTTTTCAGGGTTTGATCATCAGAAAATCTTTGGAGGGGGTCAGAAAAGAATATTTATATTTATGGGTTTTATAGATTTTTATATTTTGGGTGAGAATTACATAAATAAAATTGCTAGAAATTAAGTTTTATTATGCAAGCAATATTCACATGCAAATGCAAGAACTGAATTTTTAATTTTTTGGGAAAACTAAATATGAGATAATTACCAAGTTACCCTTTGGCGAGGGTTCGCCATTTTGAGTCCGACGGCCAGACTCTCCTCGTCTGATTTAGTTTGGTACGTCCGGCCTCGGAGGAGCGGGCGCGGGCGTCTTGGCTCTCCACACCTACTTGATCTTCTTGGGTGTAGCTGGTGGTGTGGAAGGAGTTAGTGCGGACTTTGGGGTTTGTGGCTTCTTTGGTTTTTGATTTTTCCACAGCCTCGGGTGATCCTCATTTCTTTTCTGCTCCTTTTTCTAAAAGGAGATCATGAACTTGATGAGGTTGTCCATCTCTGGAGGTGTTGCTTCAACCTCCTTAATGCCTTGTTTGTTCTTCCCATCCTTGATTCTTTCATAGTGCACTACTCCTGCTTTGGGCAGAATGCAAACTTTTCCTCACTACCCCTGATGTTGAGACGAATTTCTTTGGCTCCAACATCAATTTGGGCACCCATGGTGCTCAGGAATAGCCGTCCAAGGATGAGCGGTGTATCCTTCGTCACATCCATATCGAGTACCATGAAGTCAATGGAGATGAAGCGGTTCCGGATTTTTACTAGAATGTTCTCCGCGACTCCCACCAGGTAGTGGACTGAAGAGTCCACTAGGGCTTAGGGAGTCCGCTAGCTACATGCATATTGTTGTGGGCTTGAGCTTTGTGACGCCAAGTCTGTTGGTGGTGGCCTCAGACATCATGTTGACGCTTGACCTGAGGTCATACAAGGCATGACTGAATTTATAGGACCCGATGATACAAGGAATTGCAGGGCATCCTGGGTCTGTGTTCACATCCCTGGCTCTTGGGGAAGACGGCCCCTCCGCTTTCCTCTGCATTGATGTTTGTCCTGCACAGTTAGTATAAGATGAATCGTGAGTGGTCTTACCACTTATCGCGATCACCACATTTACTTGTTCGAAAGAAGTCTCAGGTTGCTCCGGGATCTTCCCAGACTCGAAAACAGGATAAGAAGCGGCAATCTGAGCCAATTATGCCTCTATCATTTTATAAAAGCTTAATTGATTTTTGAAAGCAGAGGAAAGGGTTTCCATTTTTATATTAATACTTTCCAAGGTTTTATCATTGGCAGCAAGCTTTTTAGATAGAGATTCATTAATCTTAGCTTGGCCAGGAACAAGGCCTTTCAAGGAAGTTTGGTTATGATTAAAGCCTAAGTTGTAATGATTACCTCCCTGATACTGTTGGCGTGACTGATTCCACCCCTGGCCTCCTTGAAGATGATACCCACTATTGTTGATGATGTAAGTCACTTGTTCGCAGGTCTCGGGGCAGTCATTCCCCCAATGGTCCTCGTTCCTGCAGACTCCACAACCATGGTGTGCGTCTCTCATCTAGACGGAGTTGTATGCCAACACCTTCGCCTTTGCATTATCGTCTAGGCGCTTCATGAGGAGGTCCAGCTTTGCTGCTGTTGACACGAAAAATCGGCAGTCGTATCCTCAGCGATCAACACAATAAGCCCAGGGAAATCTGCTTCACTCCAGTGCCAGCCTGCACTTCGTTCAGGTTCGCGGCGTGCCAGTCAATTTGACCTGAAATTGACAAGAGGATAAAACAGTTAAATTACTCTTTGATTGTGCCGGCTCTATTCCAGACGTCAGGTGCACGTTGGATTTTAGCCAAGACCCAATCAGACTTGTATCGGCCGATGCCAATCGGACCTCAAAATCGGACTTCATAGACGGCCTCAATCGGACCAATATAATCGGACCTCAATCAGACATCGAATTGGACCTCAGAATCGGACCAATCGGGATCGGACCTTGTAACAGATCAACCTTTTAAATAATAATAAATAAAGCATAAAACATGGTCTATATGTAAATAACGGATCAGCTATGCCTTTGAGCAAGATATTAAATAATCAAAGTGTGAGCCGATACATTGTCCACCTTGCCTAGTTGCCGGTTTGATTTATCTTATCGGACCATCTAGCTAGCCGATCGGATCAGGATTGTTTCGACACGGTTTCACAAACGGATGCAGCGCACATACTCCAGCTATGATCAGACCAGATAGCTAAACAATCAAACTTAATTCACCAACCCAACAACTAAACAAGATGCTCGCACAGGTGTTAATCAGATCAAGCAAATAAACAGTAAAAATAGTAACAAGATCATTCCGATATTCAAAGCTGTCTTTGAATAGTCAAGAGGAATCTAGCTCCGACGTAGGGAATCTAAATTACTCTTAACGATCAAAGATCAATCTTTGATATATTGTGCAAACCTAGCTCCGACGCAGGGAATCTAAATCAAACACAACAATCAAAGAACAACCTGATAAAACTATGAAGATGAATCGGACCTAGAACGATATTGTAAGATAAGTATTGCTCAAATCGGACTAAAACCAATGCTCAAAGCTGTTGAAGAATCAGATTAATTCACATGGCGCAGATCTAAATCAATCTAGCAACTCCAAACAACCGCAAAAGCTGCCTTTAAATAACCAAGATGAGTCTAGCTCCGACGCAGGGAATCTAGACTAATCTTGATGATCCAGAGGTAAATCTAGCTCCGACGCAGGGAATCTAGATTGACTTCGAGACTTAAAGTACAACTCGATAAACGATTAACTATTGAATAATCAATAGAGATCTAGCTCCGACGCAGGGAATCTAGATCAATCTTGATAATTCAAAGATAAATCGGTTGAACAGTATAAACGAGAAAGGGCGATGCGCCTCAATTCAAAGCTTAAACTAGACCAATCTTGATAATTCAAAGATAAATCGGTTGAACAGTATAAACGAGAAAGGGCGATGCGCCTCAATTCAAAGCTTAAACTAGTTCGATAAGTTGACAATCTTACTGGTAAGCCGGAGATCAGGAACTGATGCAGCCCGTCCACCAATGAGTTCGTCGGTATCTACTCCTACTCCTAAGGTTTTGGCGTGAAGCCGGGTTGTATTGATTGTGAGAATAGTTCTTTACAATGGACGAGGGTTTATATTTATACCCTAGTCATGAAGAGTCCTGATCGGACTTGACTAACTTGCAGATAAAGTAAACTAATATTTAACATAGAATGGGACTTTCAATACGCCTTCTGAAAAGGAAATAGTCCCCATTCATGCTACGCTTCCCTTTTAGCCGATGCACATTTTCTCATTCATCATCAGATCGGACTCTCCTTCTTTATCGAACTCATATTCTGCATCGGCTTCCTTTTCTGGCATCATCTGTTTGACCATTCAATGGGCCCACTGTGCAGTACCAGCCTCACCACGTCACCATCTGACTCAGCATATCAGGTGCGAAAATCTGGTGTCAACAGCTGCGAGCATGTCCGGTGTGCATGCCTCTTGCCAAGGGTTGGAGACTATCTTTGCTCCACACTTGGTTGCCGACCATCTTCTCGACCAGGGCCATAGAGTAACGATGAGGTCGAGGAAGGCCCCACTAGCAGCGGCATCCAAATGGGCAAGTGATTGCGTGACTAGCCCATTGTAGAAGCTTTGGAGGATGAGCCATCCATCCATCCCTTGGTGAGGGCAGGCAAGGATGTATTCTTGCAGCCTCTCCCATGCCTCCGGGATAGATTCCAGACCCAATTGCTGGAAACTGGTAATCTTCTCGTGCAGAATGTTGGTTCTGCCTAGCGGGAAGAACTTGGCGAGGAACGCGGTAGAGCACTTTTCCCAAGTGCTAATAGCTTCCTTATATATCCTTGTAGAACCACTGCTTCACCTTTCTCAAAAGGGAGAAGGGAAACAGACGGAGAATGATAGCATCTTTGGTAACACCGCAAATGGTCATGGTGTCGCACAGGCTCAGGAAGTGTTGCAGGTGAGTGTTGGCGTCCTCGTTCAGCTTGCCGCAAAACGGGCTAGCCTGCACCATGTTGACGAGGCTGGTCTTCAGCTCGAAGTTGATGTCCCCAACATCAGCAGCGGGTCCCTTGGACACGTTGTTGGTGGAGGGGGCAGAGAACTCGCGGAGCATCTTCTCAGCCAGGAATGCTGTAGTAGATGGTGCGGGGGTGACTGGTTCTTCTACCGGGAGAACAAGTTGAGAGGGTACGACGCGAAGTTGGTTCCTTCTCATAAGCGTCTCTGGATTTTCGACAAAGTTTGTCGACAGAGGGAAACTGGTCATGCACTACCCTATTTTCACCAGAGAGAGGAGAAAACAAAGCAAGGTTAGCCTGTATAAGCAATGAACATTTCTTATGCATATCATGAATATCTGTAAACTCTTTTTCACAATTGCCATCCCGACAATGGCACCAGAATTGTTGGTGTTTCTTAGCGTCGCCACCAGGTCCAAGGGACCAGCGACACCGCTTAGATTAGCCATGGTAGTTCTTATGTTTACGTTATCCGCAAGCGCACGAAATTACCGTTATAGCATTTCACCTGTGAGTATTCAGGGATATCATTATTTATATTTTCCCAAAGGATGCCATTTGGTGGCAAAAGGGTTACTGATATGCATGAGTCGACATTATGTGATAAGCTATGAACATCTTTCATACAGGGGTAAACAAGATAGTTTTGAGGTAATGTGACACATCATCCAAGAAGCCACTCCCAAGAATAAGAAATAAAGAATATCCTAAGGTTAGCAGGAGCAAGGCGTAAAAGGTCCTATGGTATTAGACAAGATCAGCATATATTATACAAGACATGAACATGACTTAGTTCTAAGCACCCCGACACAAGCGAGGAGACCAAACCGCACTAGTCTGCCAGCAAGCGAAAAGGCTTTATGTACCTCCTATACTGATACCCGAACATGGGGGAATACGAAGGACGGATAGGGTTGTCACCACCTGCCGCCTACCCCTCACACCATGGGGCACAGTCACATTCAAAGGTTCTCATCATGCCCGAGTACCACGCTCGTGCATGAGAGGACTACCCAGTTCTCCCGGTAAACATGGAACTAGAGCAAACCCGAGGAAACAACGAACCGATGTTGTAGCTTAAATCGGCTAGCCTATGCATGAACATCATATAACGGATAAGGCATGAACATGATATAAACACTATCGAGATAGCATTTAGATCAAATTCCATACTTGTATAAATACCTTGAACATATACAAAGACCATACCGAAGGCCGAAGGTTTCGTCCCACAACGGCCCAAGGATGACTTGGAATACTACTGAAGAAAGCACTAGCCTAAGGACTACAAGAATATCTTAATGAGGGAGAGAGGCCCTTGATGAATGAGTGTGTGTTGAGAGGGCTCTCTACCCCCCTATTTATACTAGGAGAGGATGGTTCCCGGTGCTCCTCAGATGGAAAACACTCTTGGCACAAAGGGGAAGATGAGGGAAGTGTTGCCGCCAAAGATTGGCGCCAACGCCCCCTGTCTAGGTTCAGCCGAACCCTGGGGGGATATTCCCCAGTGATCCTCCTCTAGTGGTTGACATGTGGGTCCAGGTTTCCTCTAAGGTCGGTTTCCCTGCGAGTTGGCCCATGTATGACTGGTAGGTGGGCTCTCTTTGTCCATGTGCTCACGGAGTCGAGTCTGCGTTACGCTTTCTCTGTCGTTTGAGCACAATTTTCCCCCTTTTGCAGACATGTGTCCTGAAAAACACTTATTGCTACAATACAAGTGGAACTAGATTATTTGTAAAGATATATGCCAGTTTGTCCTTATAAAATGAGTATATTGACTGTCAGATTTAGCGTGTAAGGACCGCCAATAGAGATTTTTTTCTACATGTCAAAATTGGACCTGGACCTTGGATATTGGAAGACACGATCACCAACATTGGACTGTAGGCCCGCAGGTGAAGCTGAACTTGTATGGGTCATATCTCCTTCATCTGAAGTCTGATTGAGGCGAATTTTATACGAAAATTGCATGGCTTGAAAAAATCTACAACTTTCGTATAGAGTGCTCGGGCATTTGATGCCTCTAGGTAGGGGGATAGGCCAGTTGGCACGTCCTATTTTTGCATCGTCTCGGTCTCCCCTTCGACCTGGAGTCTCCTCGGACAATATATACCTCGTACACCAGGAGGCACATGGATCCATCCACGACAACTTGGCAAAATCTAGGGCATACACCATAGGGAGACGATGGCTGTCGTGAGTCTTCGGAGTTGTCTAGGTGATGGCCTAGGCCAACCCTAGCCGCCATGGCCCCCCTGCACGGTTGTGCCATGGTGGAGTTTGGGAGCAAAGTCTTGGATTTATCAAGGCTTAACACACGATGGTGATATCAATCTAATCTTGTCTCTACTTTGATCTATTATGATTCATGCTTATTCATATGTCTAGCTAGCATATGCTTTAGTAGGAATAGATCTAATTGTGGTGGTTAGTCTACGTCTTGCGGATTTATCATAGTAGTGTGTAGGAAGTCGGTACTCGTTTACCCTTGTGTGGTGATAGCATGCGGGGGGGGAATGCCGAATGAGTGCGTAATGTTGAGTATGATCAACATCGAATATCTTAGGAGTAGTTGTAACAGCTATCAAGAGCTTGGTAGTTGTTTGGGGTAAAGTTTTGGGGAACCGGAGGTGTTGTTGCATACCTCGCAATGGCGACCATGAGAAAGTAGGCTGCTTGAGAGCCACCTTTCGAAGGGATGACTCTTTATCAAGGTGCTACAAGGTTTGGATATCACTTTTGCTAGAACTACAACCGGAAGAAGAAGGCCCATGCTACCTTTTGTTATGTTACCTCTTTTTGTGGATGAGATCTTTTTATCTCTCACTCATGTTGTCTACCTTCATATGCAATTAATGCTTCATGCTAGAATTAGATCTGTTTAGCTAGATAGAAAACCATACTAAGTTCATTGTCAATCCACGGATTTATAAATCTTGGAGGAATACTCTAAGGGAAAGGCTACGATGATCCGTGCGCTTGCGGTTCATAACTTGGCGCACTAACCGCCGCCAACAGCAGCATTGGATTGTTCTTGCCCAGAAACAAGGCAAAAAAATCTCTTTATACTTACAACTGAAAAGAATTAGAGGAAACATACATCAAAATCTGCAAATCATAGTAGCAACATGTGCAAGTACTGATTAATTAATTGATTGCATAATCTAACTTTCTCATCTTTTAATTTTTTCCTATTCCAGTGGCATCCGAAATTGGGTGTCGTCGATGGTTAGAAACACCATTATGGTCTTGAGGAGGAGGATTGGGCGAAGATCGTTTGGGCGGTTGTGGCTCCATTTCCACACCATCGACGCCTCGGCCTCGGCCTCGGTGGCCCTCCCTGTCCGCCGCCATCAGACGTCCATGAGTCAAGAGATGAGGTGAGGGCAGAGGGCGACTGGGCTACGACACCTTATGTGTTTAGTCTTTTGCAGTGGCCGATGGGCCGGTCCGTTACTCCCGAAAGGCCGTGGCCGAAAAGCCCAAGAGCTGATAATGTGAATCCTCCCTATGAACTGGGCATCGGACTTGCGCCTGGGGGGTTCTCCGCTACCGGAAGGTATGGCGGCCGCCATGGCTCGCCATACTGGTGGCTTCGCCACTAGGCGTGGGGCAATCGGATGGAAACTAGAGGAGTGTGGATGATTCAGGGCCCTCTTGAGAAACACCGAGTTCGAAGGGGCCCTTCCAGACGGCCTGCGCTGGCTGGCTGGCCGAAGCGGCACAACGGCATTGATGGGCCTCGAACCAGCAAAGAAGATTAACACAAAGATAATGATTTTGTTTTTGTCTCGTACCAAATGGGTACACACGGACGGGTAGATTACGTTTGCTGAAAAAAAATAATAGATTTTTGACCGAATCATTTCTAACTCACAATTTTATGGGTCTCAGCTCTTTCCCACCTTCCTCGCACCTAATAGGTGGGTCCGACGTTAGGGGTACAATGACCTAAATTAAATGAGAAATATTTTCAATTATTTTTATATTTTATAGTATAGATTCATGCCTTTTCTATTATAAATTGCTCTCTGGGATGATTGTTTTTTGAGGATCTGCTCTCTGGGATGATAGGATCATAACAAAAGCATATGGATGAAATGTTCTCCCAAAGCCCGTCTCAAATGCCAGTGATAGAACAGCGAACCAGCCCAGCCCAAAAACCCTTCGTGCCCCACCAGTCCACCACAGCCCCTCCGTGTTCCGGCAATGGGGCGGCGGCTACCGCTGCGACTCATGCGCCCCGCCGCCTCCGCTCTCCGCGCCCCCGCCGCCACCCGTGGAGGCTTGCCGAGCACACCAGCGCTGCATCCCGCGGCTGGTGCTCCTGCAGCGCCATCTGCCCCTCCGGCCGACCGCTCCCGGTGGCCGCAGCGGAGGGTTTACTCCCAGTTCGCGAGCGGGTTCACCCCACTGAAGCCGAAGCCGCTGGGATCCATCCTCGACGTCGAGCGCGCCAAGGGCCTCTCGCCCGAGCACCTCGTCGCGGCTTGGGATGACGTCAGTCCCTGACCCTCTCATTAATCGTTTCCTCAGTTTCAATTTGTGTTAATAATTGAGGTCTGGCGTGAAATAAAGATAAAAATGAGATCTCCTATGGTGACTGCTGTAGATAAGCATCAAAACATATGATATTTTGTTTTGCACGCTAGTACCTTTGTCACTTATGCGAATGATCTAAGGAAGAGATGAAAGGAACCAACATTCGTTAAAATGTGCAGGCCTTTTCTATTGTAAATTGCTTTCTAGGATGATAGAATATTGATAATGTGGAACCTAAGACTTAGATTACTAAGGTGAAGCTACAAGTAGATTTATTTTCCTCCTCGGGAATGAGAGTATATGCATTACAATGATATTTTTACACTTGTAAAAATTGCCCATTAGGATTTTTTTTGTTGAACTAAATTTGCATGCCATTTAAATAATTGAAGTAGGATAAACTGTGCTAAAAATTTCAATGTTCTTTTGAGTTTTCTCGTTCTCTTTATTCGGCAGCATTTGTACAACTGTCATAGAACACTAGTGGCGTGTGCCCTGAGCCTCTGATCTCTATGCTTGTTTGAACCTAGTGGTGAAGGGATTGGGCAAATCTGCAGTGGCTCAACACTAGGAATAAAATGAGTACCATATCCTTACGGGAACAACAGTGCATTTTGTTATACCTTTCATTGTAGAATTGTGCCAAATTCAAACTTTAGAGGGACATCATTTGTTGAGGATAGGAGTGGCAATGTAATAAAAATCAGCACTGATCTCAGAGACAATTCTTGAGCCAATTATTTTCTTTTTAACCATTGGAAGCGACATATTACGTATGGTTTTCCTTCCTCTCTCTGTGTTTTTTATCTGATTAAGCTAATGTTGAGATTTCAAGCTCTATTATGTTGGCCTGGTTTATTTTTTTTTTTTTGGTTATGCCTTGTGCAATTAGAGCATTCTTTTTCATTCTGACTACTGGATTTGTCCTGATATTTTGTGCTGTTACTCATTTTACTCTTTTTTTTTTGCTGACTATTAGTATCATTTGGGAAGAGGTCATATAGGTGCAAATATGCAAGCAAAGCTTTACCATCTCTTGGAACAAAGATCAGCTACATGGTATTTATTCTTCAACTTTGAGTTATTAGTTGCACTTTCTGTACTACCAATGATTTCTTCGGATCTACTTTTGTTTATGCTGTAGTCGCCACTTTGTTATTCCTTTGTGGAAGGGAAGTGGATACACCACTATTTTCATGCAAGGTTAGTACTAAGTTCTTTGGTGGATATTTGAATTATGATTAACCTAGTGATTTCTTATTATTTATCTCCCTCTACCTCCCCAAAAGAATTAGCAATTAGCACTACAGATATAGTTAGATCATTCTTTAACTGTGCCTCTTTATTGTGGAGCTGGCTAGTTTATGTTACATGTTCTGTGTACTTCGGTGTAACTGGACCCATAAAATACAGCCCTTGTAATACAAATTGTAGAAGTAGGGAGTTGCAGTATGATATGATATTAGCATCAACATGATCGATATTTCTGTGCTTAGTTGCTTACACTCAAGATAATTTGCTTCTATCCTTTTTATATGTCACACAAATTTTAGTGCACAAGTCGGGTGAATTCTAGCTAAGTAACACAACCTCTATGATTAAATTTGACCATTGATCTTAAATTCATGGTATTAGAACAAGAAAGTATCCTGTCCTGTTTAGTTTTCAAAGTGGGCATTAATTATGTAAAACTTTCCATTCATGTAATAAATAATTGAACCCAAAAAAATGGTCTGTTTATAAAACGTCTAGTGTGAACTTCACCTGTAAAGGTTGAACAATTGCCGGATCATTAAAATTTGCAGTGTTCTTTGAACATTTTTGGACTTACTTTGTCCTTTATGATTCAATGTCCCAGTCCAGATGCCATACATGATCTTCACAGGACTTGAAGACTATAAAGCAAGAGGCACTCAAGCAAGCCCTTACTACACGGTCACCCATTACACAGAGTTCGCAGAGACCAAGGACACAGTGCTTATTCGAGGAGATGTTGTTTTCACCAGCAAGCTAACCGATTTGGAGGCCAAGACCCTTTTGGAGACGGCTCACTCATTCTACTTGAATGATGTGAGGTACAGACTTGTAGAGCGTTTCAACAAAGAGACGCACGAGTTTGAGTTCAAAGATGTTCTTCAAGTTCTTAATATGCCAACCATGTGACCAATTGAATTCCCTAGCAAAAGCAAATATTCTGAGAGCACATTGCTTTTTGTCGCCTCAATTTGACACTGCAAATTGCTTTCTTGTATCACTGAAAGCAGTAAGATGGAGGCACTGGATATCACTCCTGATTTCGCTCAGCATTCTGTGTCAATTTTGCCGTATTGATGACTTCATTAGAAAATTTTGAGGATTACACTAAGCAGATGTGGACTTCAAGTTCCGGGAGTTCCCTAGGTATTTCCAGATGTTTCTTTCTAGCCAACTAGATCCATTGCAGCAATTTTATTGTCTTCATGTATTGTCCTTTAATAAGTTGGTGGAAACATAAAGTTGTTTGTTTGTGGCAAAGTCGATGGCAAAGCAAATAAAAAGTCAGCTCGAATTTGCGCTCTAGTCTGGTTTGTTTTGTTGTGGAAATGAGTTGGCGGTCTGGTTCTTCGGAATTTGCCTTTTGTTGAGCGGAAAAGGGATTGCAGTTCTGACTTCAGGTTTTGTTGAGTGGAAGTAGCTGAACTGATTAGTTGGAATGTGACGGAACAAGGAGGCAGCCTAACGAAACCATTTGCCACACATGGAGGTTGATGATCGCATCAGCACCATCTGACTGAACTTTATTTCTTCACTTTACTATCCGAACAATCACTTTATCTGTTTTAACAGAATTTTGGTTCAATTTATTTCTCTAAACTATTTCACTTTATCCAATCTGCCACTAATGTGATTCATATTTTTCCCCTCTGTGTAGAAATTGAATTTGCTCTCTGTTTAATTTCGAACTTGGTGGCGGAAAACGGTGCATATCATAACTTATGTTTAAAAAGACATTAATGTTTTCATGATTATTTTTAGACTAGGCTAGGAGTATCTATTACTAAGTTAACCCTATGGATATAAAATTGTACGGAAAGTAAAATGAAAAATTCTTAGAATATTTATTTCTAATGTATTATATCATTTCCGATATCATCTCACAGAATTTGAGGTAAAAAAAAACCCAACTTGTGTGTGGATTGTGAAGCAAAAAGGAAAAAAATGGAGAGAGACAGATCTCATATTCTCATCTGAGTGTAGATTGGACAAGTGAAATAGCTTTTGAGTAAATTGAGCAGTAAAATATTTTTTCCTTGTGCAAAATGTTGCGGGAACAGAGCCTGCTGACCAACATGTGTCCACTTGATGCCAATCACAGCAAATTATACAGTAAGTTTTCATTGGGCAGTTTATAAGATTATATAATCCAGAATAATCTGTGTGTATAGATTATATAAACTAAGAAATAATCTATAGTGTTGGTTGCCCACATAAGATTATTCTCTAGATTATAAACTAGATTATATAATAAATAAAATGCACCAGAGGTCCACCAACTTGTACAGGGTATCATTTAGGTTCATAAACTCTGAAAGTGCATTTTTTGGTCCATAAAACTTGTAATTTGTGTTAGTTAGGTCCACAAACTTCGAAACATAGGCCCACAAACTTTGAAAGTGCATTTTTGGGTCCATAAACTTGTAATTTATGTCACTTAGGTCCACAAACTTCGAAAGTGTATTTTTAGGTCTGTAAAATTATAATTTGTGTCATCTAGGTCCATATTCTTCCAAGTGTACATATAGCATTGGCATATGTTTGCTAAAGAGACCTCCCTTTCATCTCTCTCTCCCCTTACGTCTCGCATTTTATTGTGCGCGCTTTGGGTGAGGTCAGACCACGTCGGTGTTGTTGCTCGCAAGCGTGGCCACCAGAGGTGGAGCTAATGTCGACACTATCCTAATGAAGAGTGTTGTTGCCACTATCATGGCCCTCCTATGTGATGATCTCGAAGGCCGTCTTCCCAACCATGTCCGACCACACATGCTATAATGGCATGTGCTAGACACAGCGCGAAAGAGGGAGACAACACTGTAGAGGAAATAATATCACCATCTTCTTGAGCGCCTCTATGATCTCCTTCACTTTTTCCAAGCCATCATCCCTCCCCTTCACTTACATTACCGGCTCTGGTCATATCTGCTCCTTAGCTCTAGAATTCTCCAACGACAGTCTGTACCCCCTTTTGAACCCTAATCTATGTCAATACCATCCGAAATAAGTCTCCCATCCCCTCTCTCCCTATGCCTTTAGATTTGAATCGGGAGCTCAAAGTTCACCTTCTAGAAAACTCCGGCTTACAGGTTTACGTCAGAAATGCACTTTTAAAGATTATGAACTTAAGTGACACCGCTTACAAGTCGATGGATACACTTTTGCCAGCGAAGGTGTCCGTGTCATCAACGTTTTTTTTTTTGCTTGACCGTCAATTTTTGATCGGGTGGCTACAATATCTTGGGGAAAGAAGTTGCCCTAGATTTGTGCCTCGCGCCTCGCGCCTCCCTACCTCTCCCTTTCCTCTCCGACCCGCCGCCGGCACTCCGCGCCCGCCGGCGAAGTACGGCCGGACCTCCGCGCGCTTTCCCTCCTCACCATCTATCAGAGCCACCACTCCACATCCAAACGCCGCCGCCGTACCTCTTCCTCAACCCACAAGGACGTTTCTTCTCCCTCGAGCGTTCATTCCCCTGGTAGCCGGCCGTCGGTAGTTGCTGCTCTGCTCCCGCGGTTGCACGGTCTGCTAGCATCGTACGGGAGCACGTGCAAAGGCGACCGCCAAATTACCACCGGCTTGGTGGGGATTGTGCGATGGATGGATACGGAGAGACGGCTGCGGCGGCCATGGAGGTGGAGGCCGAGGCCAGTCCGTGCGCGGGGCTGTCCTCTCCTGTGACGTCGGATTCCCCATCCCCGAGTCCTGATAGAAGCGTGTCCTCGAGGCGGCTCGGCCTCAAGAACAGCATCCAAACCAACTTCGGAGATGACTATGTCTTCCAAATTGCTTCTTGGTAAGAACCCTGTGCGCCCCTCCCCCGGTTGCAGATTGCAATTTTTGTGGTATTGGAATGGATACGGCAGGTTCATATGAACCATTGAAGGTTGCAGATAGAAGTAAAGTCGCTCAATTTCGTACTTAGTTTGTATACCATGCATAACCTGATGTATCAGTCCCTCTCCGGATTGTAACGGGGTGTTTCTGATGCTGTTATGTGGTTGTAATCACCTGCTCGTATTTCTCATTAATGTCTTCTAGTGTATTTAGAATATCTATGTTTCTAGTACTCATGATATCGTGCTTTTCTCTTGGATTTATCTGGTACCAAGCCAGGAGAACTCGACACTCGCAGTTTCATTGTCAACAAATGCACTGAAGTTTTATTCTCCGACAACTGGACAATATCTGGGGGAATGTAAAGGACATGAAGGAACAATTCATGAAATCTCCTTCTCAGTTCCATCATCACCACAAGTAATTTGTTCTTGTTCTTCTGATGGAACTGTCAGAGCATGGGATACAAGAAACTTTAAGCAGGTTACTTCCTTATAGTTTATGGCTGTCGAGTATTCTTTTCAGTATTTTAATTATCGTTATGTGCATGCATCATAGTTTAAATCTTGGACTACTTCTCTTTATATTTTCATGAACAAATTAAAAATAATCATATTACCCTAAAGGCAGGCTTGTGTGTTTCTGCCAGAAAAGAAGAAGAGTTGTTTATAATGCCCAGACTCTAGAAGCCTAGAACATCATTTGGCTCTGATTTTTGGTACTTGGCAGTGCTACAGTTCTGCATGAGTTTTGCCTTCTCATTGTTCTTAGTGTATACTGCACCCTTGGCCTACCCATCACATACCGGTTGTGTGGCATCTATCATCTACTTATTCACGTAATGAATCTTTTATGACTAAAGACAGAGAACCAAAATAAGTAGCTAATTCTGTTTTGTTGATTTCATATGCTCAGAGTTGGAATAGTGCTATATTGGTGGACTACTGCTTAAAGCATTAAGTGCCATGACTGTTAGGTTGTACACTGTACACACAAGGCTTTCTGAATGTAATTCTTTTGTTAGGTTGTACTCAATCAAGTGATGTTTTATTTTTCATTTGGGCTGGCATTCATCCCAGTTGATAGAAGTCAGTATATTTATTTCAACCTTGTACCTGCACCTGCTTTTTGTTTATTACTGGGTAACTCTTGAAGCTATCTTCCCATTCAAAGAAAAGAAAAAAATCAGAGAAGTAAATGGAATTTATACTAATTAATTAATGCCATTTGATTGCCTTTGTGACCATCATTACAATGAACTTCACAATTTACACAATATCAATTCTTCTTCATTTCAACATGAAAATATCATTGCTCAATATTATTTTTCATGATTTACATTGCTGTTTAAGTTATGACCTGATTTACTGATATAACATTTACCTGGATCTTACATGCGTCCATGGTTTCAAGAATTTTTACAACTTATCATGCATTTGATATGGCATTAATGTGTCCTGTACAATAAGTTTTCATAATCCATTTGCATCTACATTTATTGGTTTAACATTTATGCATATTCTAAATTCAACCACTCGCCATTCTCTAAATGTTTAACCAGATATCTCTGCTAAGAGGAGGTGCATCACAAGAAATGTTTACCTTCTCTTTTGGTGGATCAAGTGGTAACCTACTTGTTGCTGGCTCTAATGCCCAGGTGACTGACTAAATACATATTCACGGACTAGAGAATATGTACTAGCTTAGCCTTTTTCTTATATTGATCCTATACATGCACTGTCCGTTGCATGTTTCTATTAAAATATTCATAGGCTTTTCATTATATGTCAAACCAATAGAATAAAAAAAATCTAAACAGGTTGTTGATGTACTTCTGAAACTCCTCTTGCTTGATATGAGTTCCAAGTTAAGTTATATTCCACATTGAGGATAATTATGGTTAGAACTTAAATTGTAGAAAGATGTAACGGCAAATGCTACCAGCATTTTTTTTTCTACTGCACTTCTGAATCTGGACTTCAAGTTTTAAAGGTTGAGACAAGATTATGGGAAGCTTTTCTTTCGATTTTCTTATGTTGCTTGTACAAAAAGAAAAAAGGTGCATATGTGCACAATATATCAATATGGTTCTTGTGCACTAGGTATTTTGTTGATCCTATTTGTACTTTTTTCTTGAACCAAATTTAGAAAAACATTGGGGCCTCAATAAGAATGCAGTAGTTTTTCCCATTTCCTCTGATGTCAATAAATAACCCATATCTTAAAATCTTTCTAAGAGTAAATCACATGCAACTGGTAGTTTCTATGTATAAAAAGTCTTGTAATTAGTTTCTATATTTTATCCAATAGCTTTTAATCTTATATCTGTGGAATTTGTCCTGAATTCTCCTATCTAAGTTAGGCTTTTGGGTTCTAATATCAAGCTAGAAATTTTCGCTGTGAGGATCCCATATTTCCAATGTTAGAAACCTTCTGTTATTCAAAAGTAATGTTGCTAACCTTATGTTATTTAAGATCATAAGCTTCTGGATTCTTCTACTTATAAAACATATCCAAGCATGCAGACATGGTAATTATAACTATGCACGTTAGTTGACATGGCTATCTCCTATCTGCATGTTAGTTGACATGGAGGCATTGTTATTTGATCAACTGTTTGGATCTCATTCTAATCAGTTCATCGTAGGTTCTGTTGTGGGATTGGAGAAATTCAAAGCAAGTTGCATGCTTAGAGGAATGCCACATGGATGATGTGACACAAGTATGTATTACTCTACGTTGGCTAAGCTTATTTGCATTGTATTTGTAAAAAAGTTGTCTCAAATCAAAGAACTATATCATATTGTATATACTTGTATGAAAAGATGTTGTTTCCTGAGGAGTTTTTATATTTATCTTATAAACTGTTGGTATTATGACAGTAATAATTAACTCAATCTTTTCTTGCTAGAGCATGTCACATATTTGACAAAGCTTAGTTTCAGGCTAATCAATTGAGCTGGCCTTGCGGTGTTGTTATTTTCTTATCCTTCTTTTTTGGATTCATATGTCCTTGTGGTGGTGTTATTTAATTTTTGCTTTCAGAAACAGCTGATCAATTGAGAACCGACACAATATGAGTTTTACAAGTTATTTAAATCCCATGATACCTTTTTACTGTATCATTAACCTGTCAAGACTGTTGCTGTTCCGGATAAATATGTTACTGTTGATGACTGAGGTCCTGTATTACTTGTGCTGTACCTCATTTAAGCCTACATTTGTCCTTTGTTCAGAAAATACCACTTGTCTTCAA
Source organism: Alloteropsis semialata (assembly GCA_004135705.1). Classification (NCBI taxonomy): domain Eukaryota; kingdom Viridiplantae; phylum Streptophyta; class Magnoliopsida; order Poales; family Poaceae; genus Alloteropsis; species Alloteropsis semialata. The sequence continues at coordinate 32,844,272 of CM014272.1, forward strand.
TATTTTTGTTCACTTTTTACCATCCAACAATGTAAACCCGAGTCAATTACTACCCCGTTGATCGTTTTTCTGGCACATGAAATAGTTTGATGACATGGAATCACAGCCAGCATCACATATTTTGGTCGGCAAATAAAGAAGAGGATTAACTGCCTTTTAATTTCTTTTATAACCCCTATTTTGCCATTGGGGTAACTGCACCTTCCCCACCATGCACCACTGCCCCAGTACAATGTACAACCTTCCTGCTCGACTCCACCAGTATAGCAGTCTGTTCATATCCTAGTATGCCATTGAGGCAGATTATCACGACCATAAGCAGCTCTCCCTAGCCGTGTTTAGTCGCTGGTGTTCCACATATGGCGTCTAATCTCTTGCCACCAACCCCAGTTTGCAGCACCATCCATGAAGAAGACACATGTCAAAACTTACCGAGAATAGCATACAGCCTGATGTGTGTATATAGCCATGTGGATTTTCAAATTTGCCAAATAAGGATGCTTGAGTGAGAAGGAATTGCCAAATAGTCTCGTCTGTCCTCCCATTGTATATATTGCCCCTTTAGCAACAGATAATTCATCATAGCTTTAGCCTTCAACAGGTTAGCCCAGGATAGGATGTTCACACAAGAACATTGAGACAAAGTGGTTTTGTTGCTGCAATGGAATGCTACAATCAAGACTCTGACATAGTTAATGCTGGCAATACGCCCCTGATTGCCTATTATTCTCCTTAACTATCAGATAGAAATCTGGTCACTAATTGCTTTGAACCTAGACAATAGCAAGCACCTGGACATCCACACACACACAAGGTTTATTGCTGACAATCAATGTGCTGTTATTGTGTACATTTCCATTTCTGCATCGACTCAATTCATCTCAGATGCAGGGTACTTACAATTTCTGGATTTTTCTATGTTCTGATTTATTACTTTTTATTTGACAGGTCAAATTTGCACCAAATCAGCAGAGTAAACTTATTTCCGCATCAGTGGATGGATTAGTATGTGTTTTTGACACTGATGGCGACATTGACGAGGACACTCATCTGTTATCTGTATGTCATAGACTACTATTTCTCTGTGTGTTGTCTCTTAAATACTGTAATCTTTAACTTGTCAAAAAAGTTGTAGGTCTTCAATCTGCTGTACTTGTTAGTGACCAATTCCATAGAGCTTCTAGCTATCTTCCTTGCAGTTCTCTATAGCATTGTTATCATACTGATACTGGTGAACTTGTATACTAATCCTGTTATTGTTAAGCTACATACTTCTGTATAGGTGGTGTACCTTTTATCTTAGTAGTTGGGAAGTAAAATTGTGTTAAATAACATATAACTCATGTTCTGTACAAGTTATACACTTAGATTTTCTTTACTTGTTCTGACAAAGTTATTTCCACAATTTGCATCAATTACTGATGTTCTCTCTCTGATAACTGATCTCCCCTAGGTTATGAATGCGGAAACATCTGTTGCCAAAGTGGGTTTTTTTGGGAATACATATCAGAAGCTTTGGTGTTTGACCCATATTGAGACATTAAGGTAGCTTCTTTGTGCATGGTTGCATTATTGCACCAGTTTTATTGGCAGAGCTCGAGGTCTCAGCCCCGCATTAGATTTGAAGTTTGTAAGATAAATAAAGTGTTTTAAATAATTTATTTTTAGGCTATGGAACCAAAATGATCCCATGAACACTCCCAACTGCCAGCTCTAGCTCCACGAGCTTTGAATACCCAGCCAACTATTATGTGCCAAAAAGGCCCTTTAATTTGGACTTGTTAAAAGATATTAGTTTGAGATTTCTGCCCTTCACCACAATAATTACGAGGCATCCCTATCTGTTTAGATGTTCAAATAATGAAAGTATAAAAGCTCGGACAATTATGTTGTTTTCCTTAAATTCTTGCAGCGTTTGGGACTGGAATGATGGGTCTAGAGAGTTAAATATAGAAGATGCTCGTTCCTTGGCCACTGATAAGTGGAACCTTGACCATGTAAGTATCTAGTAGAACCATACTGCATGCATTTATTTCTGTACATTTATGTTATTCATCCCCGCATGGAGCTTTGACGTACTGCTGATGATAGATTATTAGAAAGCATTGTCAGTTGGAGATAAATATTTACTTTCCATGTTACTTTTCTCTTGATTCTTTTGGTTCATGCTGTGCAATGAAAAAGACATTCAAACTTAGTCATTTGATTCTTGAGAGATATTGACAGACCAAGATCCATAGGAGTCCTTATGGGCTGTAGGCCTATGAGGAAACTGGGCCGACAACTCTGACAGATACAAGGAAGAGACGTACAGGTTAAGGAAACTAGTCGGCTACTAGGAAACAACCTGGCCTACTCTTGTTAGGACTCTTTGTTTAGTATCCGACTAGGAATCTGTATTTTTTGACTTGTAGACCCTATCTCCTGAGTATATAAAGTGAGGCAGGGACCCCTTGTAAATGGTATTATGCTCTCTATTGAGGCGGCCCGAACCTATCTAAATCGTTTGTGTTCACCATCGTGCTTCTGGTTCCGGCGAGGCCCTAGCGAACAACTCGACTACCTTGGGACCCCCCATGGTAGGGTAGCCGGTATAAAAAACCGACAGATATTGTGCTTGTCTAGCATTGGTTATTCGTCCTTTGTATCTCTGTTCCTGTGTTAATTCCACTTCTCTATGAAACTATCTTACATTGTCTTATCCCATCAATTCTTGTTCCCCTCTGTTTTCATATAACACGTTTTGTTTCCTCTATGAGTATCATGGATTCATGGTTGTCTATGAGCTCTTTTCCCAAGGGTGTTTGCACTGCATAATATTTGCATTGTTTACATCTGAACATACTAGCAAAGACAATTATTCTTTTTTTTTCTGTCTTGACTTCTATTATTTCTTTTATATTTGGCAGTCTTTCCCCTTTTCCTCAGCTTCTACATTTTTTTTAATGTGGCAGGTTGACTATTTCGTTGATTGTCATTACTCTCTGCCTGAAGACCGGCTATGGTTGATTGGCGGCACAGCTGCAGGGACTCTAGGTTACTTCCCTGTAAGAAATGATCCTGCTGGAGCGATAGGTTTGGCGGAAGCTATCCTTGAAGGAGGCCATACAGATGTTGTTAGGACTGTGTACCCTGCTGCAGGAACCCATGAGAGCCTGGCGCGAAATAGGGGCATCTTTGGATGGACAGGAGGTGAAGATGGCCGTTTGTGTTGCTGGCGCTCCGATGAAATCGCAGAGATAAACAAGTCTTGGATCTCTAGTTCGCTAGTTTCGAAGCTGCAAAAGAAAACCAAAAGCCGGCATCAGCCATACTAGCCTCTAAGAAAACTCCATACGTAAACCTGTCATTGAAAAGAGAAGCCATGTATGTGCTGTGAGCATGTCTATCTTCATGCCTTTTAAATTTTAGGTCGTGATGAACTTATATCCATGTAGAACATTGTAGTGCCTTTTTGACATTCACTAATGGTTGGGAATGATCCAAGTTCATGAAAAGTTGAAAACTATCGAAGCTTCCTGTCCTGCTGACATTATCTGAATTCTGCCTTTGAATAGTAAATTCACAAGCCTCCTTTGGATCTCGTGCTTTCTCCTAGTTCGTTGCAGTTTTCTTCAGAAAGTGATTCGAATACAAGGACCAGGAAAACTAAAAAAAAAACTACCTGGTTTTTGTATTTGAAACTTTCCTTTCATAGTACTCTGTTCAGAAATGATAGTGATATTTTGATCAGGAAAAATCAAACAAAATATATTTTGACTCTTAATTTCTATTAGAATAGGTCATCAATTTCTAGAAAAGTGATGTCATCATAAAAGGATTATGGACATAAATATATTGATGCAAGTTTTATGTCCTAAACTTGCATATAGTTTGACTAATTGTTAGTCAAACTTTGTATAACTTGACTTTTCACCAATAAAAATATCTCAATATTTTTGTCATTAACATAATTATATATTAGCTTACAATGGTGCATTAATGACGTATAGTTATCGTCTTTGCTTGCAATCTGACAGCCTGTTCGCTTGGCTTATCAGCCACCAGCCAGCAGTACTTCAGTCTCACAACAAATCAGCACCAGGCACCAGCCAACCGAACAGACTCTGAATGTGATAAAACGAGTCAAAGAGTTCGTCCAAAGAATAAACAAAACAAGAAGTGTGAATGGTTCTTATTCTCTTTAGCATGCATGGCAGCTTGGCCTGAATGGCTGAATCACGTGCGCACGGTGCCCTGCCTTGCTACGGATGCAAAGCGTGTGCTCGCGCAGAATTATGTCAGTCCCCTTCCATTGTTTGCTATTGCAGTTTGCTTAGATCAAATGCTACAGGGACATGAATATCCCCTACGAAGATCGATTGTTTTAAAACTCGAGCACCCAACGTTAGGACCCTATAGACGTATCACTTTAGAAAAGTTCAGTGGTTGATGGAGACATGGAGTGCAACAAAGCTTACCAATTTGGCCATTTAGCTTTTTTCCCCATAGAAGTCTGGCAGTTCCTGCAGAACAGATCAGGCAACCTGAGACGAGTGAAAGGCTGCTGTGTGCGTGTGGTGCTTCCAGACGTGAAGTGCGTGGCTCCCGTATTCCGGCTGCTGCAATCAAAGTATCAAACTGGTCTACACAGCGTCGCCTCGTCAGTCGTCGGTGATTGCCTTGGCGGACTGGTGGTTGGTGGTCGTCGACAGCACCTCGACAAGGAGTGTAACGGACATGTCTTCAACCGCTCTTCTGTGGGTGCAGTCAGGAATAGACTGTTGTCGGATTTTGAACGACCTTTTGAATCTCACGTTTGCAGATTCGGATTAATGATAAAACTCATTCCATAACCCCCGGTAATTTCGCGAGACGAATTTAATGAGCCTAATTAGACCATAATTAGACAACGCCGTGCTACAGTAAACAATCTCTAATGACGGATTAATTAGTTCGCATACTTTCCTCCACCAACTAAACAAGCCCTGAACTTAAAGAGGAACGAATTTAACAACGAAATGATGAGCAGCTTAAGGTCTTTTCTGAGTTCTTTGAGCCCGTATATAAAGATCTCTTGTTCGTTAAATTCTGGTAGGAACAAGGCATTACATGTCAGTGTCACCGAGACCGCGGGCTCTGTTTGTTCTCCGGCGCGCAGCACCTTCTGTTACAGTCACCACCGCACGGCACGGCACAGAACTTTGCTTTCCGAATGACGGACATGATGCAGCACGGCAGTTCGGCGAAGATGCCCCGCCTACGCGCAAAGCAAAGCAACCCTAAACAAAACACAACCTCGGGTGATAAAATATTTACCCCTAGTAACTGTAACGAACAAATTAGCGCACGTCAAGAACAGACGCGAAGAAGTGAAAAAAAAAGAGAGAAGAAATTGGGGGAAAACATCGAAGCGAGACGCCCCCAAATCTTGGTTTGCAAACGAAAATCTAGCTTGAGAGGAGAGGGGAACTGGGGCGGCTACAGGTCGCCGTCGTCGCCGCGGCGGCCGAGCAGGAGCGCGGCGAAGCTGGCGGCGGCGCAGAGCGCGGCGACGGCGTTGCCCTCGCGGAGCAGGACGCGGAGGGCGAGCCCCGCGATGTCCCGCGTGGCGCGGCGGCCCTCCGCGACGAGGGACCGCCGGGGCCGGCCCGCGAACGCCAGCAGCACCAGCACGGTGATCCACGTCACCAGCATGGCGGGCGCCGCCACGGCGAGCGCGGCACCCATGGAGAGCAGGCCGAACACGCCGCCGTACATCACGGACGCGTACAGCGCCGCGGGCCACGCGGGCGCCGCCGCCGCCGCCGAGGAGGCCGAGTAGTACCAGGCGCGGACGGAGGCCAGCAGGCTCCAGGACGAGCAGAGCAGCGCGGCGTACACGGCGAGGAAGAGCGCCACCCAGGTCCGGCGCCGGCTCAGCGCCCGCAGAAGGAGGGAGGTCCACGGGGGCCACGCCGGCTCGCCCGCGTCCTGATCCGCCATGGACGGGCCGCGGATCCGGTCCGATCCTTGCTCCCGCCGGTGCCGATTCCTCTGCCTGCCTGAGCTTTCAGGGCTTTGCCTCGGCGGCAGCAGCTGCAGCTGGGTGGGGACTGGGGAGCTTTCTTTGCTTGGCTCGGTGGCGAAGGGAAGGGAGCAGCTGGGGAAGCGGAGAGGTAGCTTTGCTTGGCTCGGTGGCGATTCTGGAATTTGATGATTTGCTTGCTGGCCTGCACAGCTGCACCCTCTTCAGTCTTCACTTTCCCTTCCCTTGTGATTTCTTGCCCCACATTTCACAGAGCCTTTTCCCCCTCTCCTCTTTCCCCCCACCCTTTTCCTTCTCTCTTGGCCCGGACGAAGTTTGCCGCGCCCACTTGCTTTGTTGGGCCACCCAGAGGCTTTCTTATTACACCCCGTTTGGATGTATGCATTGAGACCATGGCATTGGAATTGAAATTGGTAGACCTCAATTCCACGTGTTTGGATGGTCGTGGCATTGGGGTCTGGAAATTGGGCTCGTTTCCGGGCGGCATTCACTTCACCTGGCGCAAGCATGAAGCAATACAGAGGCATGACCCTCCGTATTGACTGGAATTGCATCACCGTCGCCTCCAAACTCCCAGCTCCACTCGGCGTCTTCAAGTCCGGCGGCACTCCGGCGCCGGCACCTCCGTCCCCTTGCATCCAGTCCTTCCTTCCTCCTCACCGGAGCTCCTCCACCCCTTTCGCGCGCCCACGCGACTGCACGCCCGAGCGACTACGCCTTGCTCGAGCCTGGCGCGAGATGAGGAGAGGTGGGGTGGGGCTGCCGCCGTTGCAGCAGCCAGAGGCGGGTGGGGCGCCCGCTGGTGCAGCAGCCATAGGCGGCCGGCTGGGCAGGGCGGATCTGGTGGGGAGCTCGGTCGCCGGTGTAGGAGGTGGAGAGAAAGGGCGGGGCGCCTCCCATCTTCCTCGTCGGGTGCAAGCTCCGACCCTCCCATGGCGGCGGCGGGGGCAAGCTCCGACCCGCCCATGGCGGTGGCGGTGGAGTGTCGGCCGGCGGTGGGGCCTGCGCGCGGTGGTGGCGGAGTGCCAGCCGACGGCGGGGACAAGCTCTGACTCGCCCATGGCAGCGGCGGGGGCAAGCTTCGACCCGCCCATGGTGGAGTGTCGGCTGCTCCCCTTCCTGCTGCTCAGGTGGTTGGAGAGATGAGATGAGTCAATTCCAATTTCAGCGCATACACACCCAAACATGAATTGATATTTATCACCTCGTTCAATTCTGAGTGGTAATTTCATCGACATCCAAACAACGGATTTGGTATTGAAAACCATTTCCAATACTAAGCTGATTTGGTATTGAACCCAATTCAATACCAAACCTCTCAATATCTACATCCAAACAGAGCCTTAGTTCTTTTCTCATTTTCTGTTTCTTTTTTTCATTCCCTCAAAAAATAAATTTCTGTTTCATTTTAAGCTTTATTTATACTTGTTATTAGTCACTGAAATAATTATATCGACTAAAAATTCTTTTATTTGTTTTTCTCATTGCAGTACCCAGATATCAACTACGCGGCCACCGTAAACAGAAGTTATGCACAAAATAAATAATGGAGTGTAATAACTTAGCAGAATGGAGCCGGGGTCAACACGAACCAGAGAATGGATCGTGCTCCTACTCCTAACGTAGTAAAATGAAATTTTAGCTCGTATCAAGTGAATGTGCAAGACACAAAAGGAGCGGAGTGTTAGCTTTTTGTGAAACGATCAACGTCAAAAAAAAAACAATCGAGAAAACTTAGAATGTTCATCATATAGTGTACTACATCATTTTCACCACATCCTCTGTCATTGTCTCCCACATACCATAAACGAAATGAAGGAAAGTGTTGGTTAGTTTATTTCAACTTATTTGGTGGTCCATGATGATCTTTTTATCATGATACCTTTGCTTTATAAGTTAGATTATATAATCTATGAAGAAAACAAACATGGAGTCCTGTTTCTGCAGGAAGTAACTTTAACATGCTAAACTATTGATCATATTAACATCTCTAGCAAGTACCTTTTATTTTATTGATAGTTTTGGAATACTACAATCTTCGTACAAGTGGAGATCAAAAGAATACTATATAACACACGTTGACCAAAATCACTCTCCAAAAGTAACATTTCATAAAGAAATTTCAATAATTAATTATAAAGAAATTTTGATAATTAAAAATATAAATAAAAATACAATATATTAGGTATATATCAATGAATACATATAACAAAAGTATTTTACATGAATAAATAAAACACATTATTTGAAATTAATTTACATAAATAAATACGTTCGTCTCAAGCTAAATCAAAATTATTTAGTTATGCCATGGTTTAGAGAGGTGCTTTATTCTATGAAATAAGAATATTATCATATACCTATTCATATCCACATTTATCTAGGATGTATATCCGAATTCGGACGATAGAAAACAAATTCAAACACATCAATGTAATACCAATCTCAAAACTGGATACGGAAAAGATATCCATTTTCACAAATCAGCAGTGTGTGTATAGGTCATATGAGGCCGTTTCCTTATCTAAACTGGCCCAACCACCACATCCATTACGCTGTACGCGTATCTCTGCCATGTCTGGTTGGATACGTATTTGTCCATGACGTATCCGTATCCGTTAGACCGTTAGGTTCTTCCTTTCCGAAAGCTTCCTCCGACCTGGCCGCCCGCCCTCCTCTCGCCGCCCACGCTTTTTTTGGGCATCCAGACTAGTCATCTCCCTATAGCAATGGAATCTGAACGCGTCTCCTCCCGAATCCACCACCCCCCAGAGGCGCCACCCCGCCGGCCGCCGCGTCATCACCGACCACGAAAGGGAGGACCCATCCCCCCCTCTCGACTCTTTCTTCGCCCGCGGGCGTGCGCTTCCCGATCCTTCTCTCGCTTTAATTTTTTCTCGAGTGTTCTTCGCCCCTCTCAGATTGTTAGTTTGCCCGACCTCTTTGTCGGCCGATCTGTTGCGCGCGCAGGAGAAAGAGTTGGAGAGGGGAGGCCAGGCCGGGATGGACGGGGGAGGCGCGGCGGCGGCGGCGGTGGATGATGAGGCCAGGGCCGTGGAGGAGCTCCGGCAGGCGTTGGCCGCGCGCGATCTGCTGCCGGCCAAGTTTGATGATGAATACACGATGAGGAGGTATGCGGTTGTTGCGCCATGCCATTTCTGCTTGATTCTCATCCTCTCGTAGTTTGGTTTAACAAAGCCTCTCATAGTTTCGTTTAACAAAGCCGCAAAGTATGAAGGGATGTGTGTGTGGCTTGTGTTCGTTATGGGGTTCGCCACCAGTCATTTTTGTGGCGACCATTCATTGCAAACTATTTTCCATTGGTATTTGATCATTTTTCTCTGATATTATAATATTAAGTTTTACACTGGTAATTCATTTTGAAAGAAATCAATTGTTACTAACCATTTTTGTAAAGGTAATTAGCTCACTGATAATCTTATGTTTCTCTCTTATCTGAGGTGTAATCCGTAACACCAAATCACCGACCCCTCTTTCATCTGTTCAGAAAGCAAAGCGGCACGCCATGTTTATTTTCTCCCCTCCAGAAATGGGCCAGGAGATGTACCAAGTTAGCTGCTAATTAATACAAAAAACAAACTAATAAATTGCTTTAAATGGGTGTGCGTGCTTGTCGGCTGCTTTGTGGTCACTCCTTACATCTGTTTTTTTTTTCATGCTTTTAACCAATTAGTTGGAGAGATGAGATTTGTTTCTCGAGGAATGAAACACTTGGTTGGGAAAATAAGCACACATCTTTAACTTCTTAAAAACTGTGCTTTGTGTTCCAACATAGTACCTCCAGGTTAACCTTGTTTGAATAGGTTCAGGATAGCTTCGTGTTCCAAACATAGTGCCTTCGGGTTAACCTTTTTACATGAAGCAAGGCGGAAGTGCAAGAGAAGGTTGCATGCGAATTGAGATGGTTGTGGCTTCAAAAGACTAATTCAGTTAGACCTTGGTCAGGATTACAGGTACATCCGTACAGGTCCATACCGTTGCTCGAGCATTCTTTGCTATGGCCACATTAACGCTAGTTGCAAATGGCCAAAACCCCAATTTTTTGTCTGATCGTTGGTTACATGGTCGCACTCTGCCTGAATTGGCTCCACATTTAGTTGCCTTGGTTATGTTGATCAATCAGAGGACTGTCACTGAAGGCCTACATAATCGCCGATGGGTCTTAGATATCATAATTCATAGGTGCGCTGTTTGTTGCCATTGGAGAATATCTGATGATTTTGGATTTGGTAGAAGATATATTATTACAATATGATGTGAAGGAGCAATACACTTGGAAATTATCTGCTTGGGAACATATTCTTGCAAAATTGCATACAATGTTTTCTTTGTGGGCACCTTTCGGTTTGCTCCGTGGAAAAGAATCTGTAAATCCTGCAATTTTTTTTCCTGTGGTTGACTCTACTGAGTTGGTGCTGGACGGCTGATAAGCTATCCATGCGAGGCCTTCCTCACCCTTGTCGCTGCTCTCTTTGTGATCAAATAGATTAGACTGCAGAACCTTCTCATCTCTCGTGTGTTCTCGCGGCAAGTCTGGCAAGCGAAGCTTGAATTCTTGAGCCCACCTCCTGATGTTAGCAGTTTTTCAGGATGGTGGAGCCAATCCCTTAAACAGGTGGACAAGCAAACTAGAAAGCTTTTTCTCTAGTTATCCTTGTTGCTTGGGGGATTTGGAAACACTGCAATGACTGTATCTTCAATGCAGCATCCCCTTGTGGATGAAGATGTTTTGTGGTGTGCTCCTGGAGTCCTGGTGCAAAGCACCTCGTGGAGTTAGCCTCAGCTGTGCTCTAGGTTCTTAGATTGGTTTAGGTCAGGACAGGGACGGAACCAGGCGCCGAACTCACCGTGGTCATCTCTATCTTACCGGTGTCATATCCATTGAATTTCCAGTCAGAACAACCACTAAACTGTAGATTTGTATGGAGATTGCTAAATTTTATCAATGTCAGCTGACAGCAACAACTACATGTAGCTCCACCCTGGGTCAGGTCGTTATTTCTTAAGTCAGTGGCACACATGTACTGATCTTTTGTTGTGTTTGTACTTATCTACGTTTTCTTCTTTAATGAAATAATACACATCTCTCCTATGTATTCGAAAGAAAAAGAACTAATTAAATCTACTGTCTACTGGAGAAAGACGTGCAACGCTGAAGCATAAAAAATGTGTAAATGCTTCTAGGAGAAAGCTTCGTCAGAGTGGGTGCGGAGTTAAAGAACAGAAGCCAAGAACATCTGCCACTATGGTGAGCGGAGAGTTGATCTCCAAGTAGCGCCAGGCCACTGGTAGATGACCAACATTAAGAGCTGGAGCCTGATGGAGTGATGGGTGTATATGCATGCTCCTCTGCTAGATGCAGGTACCGTTGCTAGGGTTGACCAGGAAGACTAGTACATGTAGTCTCTATTTGGATGTTGAGATTGAGATTTTGAGTTGGATTTTGATTGTGACTTTCTTGGGCGTCAAAAGGAATCTAGTAAAATCACCCAATAAGGAGTCTAGTAATACTACGATGCATGAAAATGCAACAAGTCTTTGCGATCTGCCTTTAGAGTTCGGCCCATCAGCCTTTTGAAGCTAAACAAGGTTGCAATGATGCTAACCACAACCCCTGGGCATTGTTCTTCAGGGATTCTATGAAAATGTTCCTGTGCACAGAATTGTTTACTTGATAATATTAAAAAGTGGCACCAACTGTACAACAATTTTTTTTCTTAAGATATAGTTATATTTATAGTTTTATGTTTCTAACCTTCCTGAGCTCTATATTGGTATAGTTCTTTACCCACTGGCTTGTGTTACTGCAGATTTCTAAAGGCAAGGGGATTTGATATTGACAAGACAGTTGATATGTGGTCAGAAATGCTAAAATGGAGGAAAGAATTTGGTGCAGATTCTATCCTGACAGTAAGTTTTGTTTCTAATCGTATTGATGCGTATATACAATTATACATTGTAGCTATGTAGTAGAAAGGCTTAATCAAAGGAAACATGCCAAAACATTAAAGAGTTATGTCAGGTTGATGTGTACGTATACCTCAATCAAATTGCTACTATCAGATATTCTCTTATATAGTAGGTTTGTCATCTACACCATGTCATATCAATGTATGTACAATCATTTCGCACAGAATGAGTAAAGGGCATTGAAGAATGCGATGTGTCTACCGAACTTAGTTTCAAACTATGTTCTTCTCACAATAAAGATGTTATGGTAGTGGGACCTAGATCCTGGCCCCAGTGTTATGGCAGTGCCGCAGACCCGCAGTGGGACCTATAGGCTGGGCCCACTAGTCCCGTGGGGTGTAGGGATATGGTGTACTGTTCATGTGGTTCCTGTAGCGCGTGAACAGTACTTCGGATTGGATTAGTTGGTCTGTTAGGATAGAGATAATATTTGCTTGGGAGTCAAGTCAGTCGTCTCTATAGAAGGGACACCCTTGTATCAGTTGAGATCAAGCAAAAGATAAACCTCAAGGCTCAGAGCCTCCTAGGGAGGGCGAGCAGGTTGTTTATCAATCTGCTCATCAGTGTTCTTAGTCCAATAATCTAGCCATATCAAAAGGGGCTTTGCTGAGATACGGCTTCCAGACATATGTGTGACTAAGTCATGGGCAGCCGGCTTTTGGGACCTTTTCTAGACCATTAAGGAATGCCTTTGTGGCTGTCTCCCCCCATGGATCCAGATTCTACTATGTCCTTCTTGCGACATTATTGATAGCAGAGGATCAAATGATGCAGCTCTTCTGCAAAATTGTTTGCATCTTTGTCTGATCAATGCATACACTTTTTCGCTTTGGCAATTCAAAATTTGATGTTCTAATCGTCCAATTATGATAAATACTAAGGTGCAAACAGTGTTCTATTAAAATAACTGCAAATTCTGTGATTTATTTCAGTTGTCCCGCAACATATTCCTGTCAACTGAAAGAAAAGAGGCAATATTTCAAAACACTTATAATTTATTCATCTTTTACATTGAAAGATCGGAAGTTTTATAGCTTTGTTGTTACTTTTTGTCTATAAAATTAATGCTTTATCATATATAAAGCTGGGTTTTTTGGGAAGATGCTTTGCAGCTTTTGCCTGGGTCAGTGCACCTTTAGGCTTCATTAACTATGTATTTTCTTACATGAAAAATTTGTTGCTTCATTGCATAAGCTTCCTGTGGTGACCTTGGTCACTTATTGCAATGTATATAATTTCTGATTATTCCAATAAACTTCATCACCTGTTTTTGTGAAGATTGCGTGATAACAGTGAAGTGATATTTCAGGATTTTGTATTTGACGAACTAGAAGATGTTCTTCAATATTATCCACATGGTTTCCATGGAGTGGATAGAGATGGTAGACCTATTTACATTGAGATACTTGGGAAGGTCGATCCAACTAAGCTCTTGAATGTGACAACAGTGGAGAGATTCTTGAAGTATCATGTTCAGTCACTTGAGAGACTCTTTGCTGAGAAGTACCCAGCATGTTCTGTAGCATCAAATAAGCATGTTGATACCATAATAACAATACTTGATGTGAAAGGAGTGGTAAGTTAGTGATTATTTTGATGATACTATATCTACCATTTTCAGTTTCTTGGTGATTGACATAGATATTGCAGAACTGGATGAGAGTCAGCAAATTGGCCCGTGAGGTTGTACTTCATATAAATAAAATAGATGGAGATAATTATCCTGAGGTAATTTAATACCTATCTATTTCAGCATACAAATTTGCTGTCATTCATCTAATAAGGGTGCTTGTGCAGATTTTGCATAGGATGTTCATTGTGAATGCTGGAAGCGGTTTTAGATTATTGTGGGGTGCTTTGAGAGGTTTAATTGATCCAAATACAGCTGAAAAGATAGAGGTTAGATAGAAAAGGAACTTTCAAGAATGTTTGTGAATCTAGGTAATTTGAATTCTTAAATCTTCATACTTTGATTCCATAATTTGCAGGTATTGGGAGACACATATCAATACAGACTGCTTGAACAAATTGATGAGAGGTTTGATGCCATTCTTTCTGGTGTATATATATCTTCTTTGTTTTCCTTCCATGGTAAAAATTAACCACATAATTTGCAAGTCCACTTACTCCATTCCAGAGTAGCCCATTCTGTTCATACCACTACAATCATGAAAAACAATTGAGAAGATGCAACTTTGACTATGTTCTTCTGTGGCTCGTGTGCATATGTAGCAATTGACTAACCAGGGCCGGTGTCTGGCTTGTATTTGAACTTTTCCTCTCTTGATGTAAAGATGTGCAGCTCCCCTGCATACTTGAGAAAAAGAAGCAACCTTGACACCACCATTAAGGTTCCATTAGGGGTTAGCTTCAATACATGTGGCCTGGTTTTCTGAATTTGGAAGGCAAACAGTTGTATCTTTTTGTACTTCGGCGAAAGTTGAATATGTGGGAGTTCTGTGGTATTTGAAGCCTACACTACATTGGCCTATTGGAGTAGTTGGTGCTAGACTAAAAAAAAGATCTAACACATATGGTTCTTGTAGTGTTTTTTAGCAAACTTGGCTACAGAACACTGCAGACGTAATATTTGCTCTCACTTTAGTAACAGATGTTCTAAAGCTGTCTCCTTTTACCAGAATACACCAATTGATTACAGTAAAATTGTCTTGAAATGCATGACAGTAGGGATGTGAGATTACAGTATATTTGGGCTTTCAGATTATTCCAGATTGTATTATATTGTTTAGCCATCAAGTTAGCCTATTAGAGGTAGTCTATCAATAAAGGGTAAGCAGAAATGAAGGGATAAAACCCCAAACTCTCTGGCTGCCTGGTTGGCCACTGCTTCTCTCCCCTCCCTCCCTCTTCCAATGATGCCATGACGGAACCAATGGTTGGGCGATATGTGATGGCTTGGCATACTTTTCACGCCTCCCTTTTCACTAGGTTTTTAATATAGATACATATTTACATATACTGTTTCGTTATTTTGATAATTTCATAATGGCACTTTTTTTATGGAACAAAGTCATGAGTCCACATTTCTTTTTGTTTAACAAAATGCAGTCAACTGCCAGATTTTCTTGGTGGCACATGCTCTTGCTCGGGTGAGGGAGGCTGTCTTAGGTCAAACAAAGGGCCCTGGAAACAGATCACGATTGTATGATTATCTGAACATGTTTCTATTGAGAATATACCATTGTATGAAACAAGTAGTAATTTGTTTTGTTTTCAGTCAGATAATCTTTCGGAATCAACACTAATGGAAACAGGACATCTCCCTAATGAAAATTTGGTTTGTCAGGTTATGTTTCCGCCAAGTTATTGCAATGACGTCAAATCATAGCTACTAATTACCATCGTATTTTGTGTCTGCAGGACATGGAGCCAGATGTGCAAATGAAGTTGGAGAGTTCCCAATCATCTGGACCATCCAGCATTCCTCTCAAGATGCTATCTTCCCCTAATACCCCTGTTAGTATTACGATCAAAATCCCCATTTCCACTCTCAAATACACTCCCAACACACACATACACAATAATACTCATGTGCGCACACAAAGCTAGGCTGCTGTTAAAGTTACCTTCTGTTTTCTTGTTATTGAGTAGGCATGCTATACTTGAAGGTTCCTATATTAACACCAACTGTGTTACATGAATTGGATATGAAAATAGCACATGAGCGCCCCAAGAATTATGCTACCTCTAATACAATCTAGGTCACATAAACTAAGTAATAGAAAAAAATGACCTTGTTACCTTTCATTTATCACATACAGAAAGCCATGTTTTTTCTTTGTTAAGCTGAACATGTCTTTGGTTTCTCCACCCTTCTTAGTAACATATGGACACTCAAAAAGTTTAAAGTTTTGCAAAACTAAGCTAGATTTGCAGAATTATAAATTTGAAAAGAAGTGTCTGAATAGAGATATAATGTGTGAATATATCACAAAACAACTTGTATGAAACTGTGTCAGAGAACTATATATCGAGGGTGTCAATGTATCACAAAACAACAGATTTTACTAGCTAGTTTGGCAATAACAGTATGGGACATATGCAAGAAATAAACTCTAACATATATGTAGATCTTTAAAAATAGTTGTGTGTGGGTTTTGACCTCGACCTGGTTCTATCCAGGATCGATGTGCTGTTTTTCTCCCTTCTTAATGAAATAACGTGCAGCTCTCCTGCGTAGTTCGAGAAAAAAAAATAGTTGTGCTGTTTTAAATGTAATTTATATCAGCATTAATGTAAGTAATCAAAGGAAACATATTAATTGCATAAAAATGTGAAACTGAAAGTTCTTCATGTTCGATTTTGAATTTCTAGATATTTTGTTTCTTTCCAGCCTGTTATAACCACTAAGCTGTCACCGTATTATGCTCTCCCCAGGTCACTAGGAAGGAACATGTGGTCACTCCCAGGCTAACTACAGTCGGCTCAACAGTGACATGTATGTCTGGAGATCGCTGAAATCTGTGACTTGCATATAATTGATGTTTTAGTTACTACTTATAGTTGATTTGTGAAAACATTTTGTATCTCCTGCTTCTAGAGATAGTGCTTGATTTTATATATTTTTAATACTGCAATAGCCTTTTGTTCCCCTTGCACTGCTTTTTTTTACACTTGTGGTTGAGGAGATATATATCTTCATTTGTGTACTCGTGTCATAGCTAAATTTTTTTTGTTGTAATAACGAACCTTCTGAGTACCATTGCAAATTAATTTTTGTTACATTTATTAAGATATATCTTTAGTGTTAATGTGGATAGGTAGAAGCATGTAGAATTTGATTGGACTTAGGGATGCATTTGATTGTCCCTTTTATTGACTACTAGCAGCTCCATAATTGTGTCAGGATCTCCAGAAATGTTATTTGTGTGTGGTGTTTATATGAAGAGCAGTTGTTGATGGTGGCAGTAGCAGAAGCACTGCTCTTCTTTTTTTTCTTTACTTTCCCTTTTGTTGTTATCTTAGTTGTTCTCCTTTTGATGACCACATCTGCTTATTGTCCTTCGCAGGTTTTCAATTTTGCCATTCTGTTTGGAATCTCCAATTGCTGAAGTTGCTTGTAGAAGTGACTAAATTTGTCTTCATATTTATATGGAGGCTCCTTTCAGTGGTGCTACTGTTTTCTGCTCTAAGGAGGGTAGCCTCTCACTGCATTAACATAGGATCGACAAGGGAACATGTACATACACCAGGCATGAAGTCAAGTGGTCCCATTGACAGAGATTGCACGGCCCCATGCTTAGAGAGACTAAAAAGGTTAGAACATGTGGTAATGGAGCTGAACCAGCGATCTCCAAGAATTCCTCAAGAAAAGGAAGACCTGATAGTGGAGTCAATGAGGCGGATTAGGTCCATTGAGTACGATATAAAGAAGACTCAACGTGTAAGTAACTTCAGAACATTTGTTTTAACGTTGGTCCCTATCTTGTTTACTCAGATTTAGTTTCCCTGCTTTATTTGAGTTTTGTCAATCAAAACCTTGAGTATCTATTTCAAGTTCATTTGCAACCCATCTGAAACGTCCAGTACTAGACTCTGGGAGTGCAGGATGCATTCACATGAGGTATATATGGCTTGCCATTCCCTGTGAAAAAGGGCGAGGAGGCGTGCAGGATCACTTTGCAGGGACTTGGGTTGCAACCGAAAGAATAGTGATGTTCTATCTTGTGACTCCTATTGTACTGATTTTTTTTTCTATTTGTAGGCATTGAACAAGACATCAGTGAGGCAATTAAAGCTGGAACAGAGAGTGGAAAATTGGAAAGAATCCATGTTAACAGTAAGTTCTTTTTTTCCTTTTGCAAGGGACTGTTTTTATGTATGTCCTACACCTGCCAATTTACTATGGTTAATTTTCACTTGCTATGTGCAGAACTCATGCAGGTTCAGTTACTGCAAGGCAATTTAACTCGAAACCTCCAGTTCCTATATGAGATCGCAACGGTTTGTTGCATGAAAGTTGTGCATATATATACAAAAAAAATTAGTGTTGACATAGGATTAAAAAGGTATAGGCTACAGCTGTATATATGTGTGCGAATGGACTGGCTGTGGTGTAACATTCACTACATACCAACATCGCAGGTCCATTGACTAGTATTCAATCAAGCGTCATGGTCGAGATAAATGTAAAAGATTGGATGAGGGTTTATTTCTTTACATCGAAACTGCTTGTATTACAGCTATACATTGATGGCCTTTCCTTGCATACCACTGACAAGTGTTACTGTTCTGTCAGAAATTGGGCACACGGATTTTATTCTGTCATCTGAAATTTATATGAGCATATATAAAACTGAGTAAAATGCACGGGTCTGTAAACTTGTTCTATGTGTCATCTAGGTCTCTAATTCTCAAAAATTAACTTGTGTCAGATTGTCGTCTACTCTTTCCGTCCCAAAAAAAGACATCCTAAAAATTTTAGGACAGATTAATAAAAATGTAAAATGACTATGTTTACCCTGTTTATTAGCCATATTTAATACTAATTGACTTTTGCATGTCCGCATCCACACATGGACATACCAAATAAGGTAGAATGTTTTGTCTTTTAGACAAATTTTGAATTGCTGGATGCCTCTAGACTCTCTCAAAACATATTTGAAGCCCACAGCCTTGGTCTCGGGTTTCATCTAGGTCCCAAAGCTTGTTGCAAACGAGTTACAGCTAGGTCTCGTAAACTTGTTGCAAATGAGTGACACATTTATTAGCCTGATGTGATCTTCAAACCAAACACCTCCACTGGCATTAGCTGACGGTGATCATTGGTGCCTCTCATAGTCTCATCCCATCACAACGAGACGCCAACCTCCATGCATCCAAAAATGAGCCTGCGTAGAGCTTGCTTCACGAGAAACCCTGCTCTGCGTGACAACAACACACAACGCTCTGGCCGCCCTCGCTTTTCATCCCTTTCCTCCTCTCTTCACATGCCGCATCCTAGACCGCCACCACATCAGCGCGCGGTTCACGAGAGCTCATCATATCGATCGCATACGTACGTGACCCCACCTCAAATCCAACCATCTCGCGCGCTTTCATTTCCCGCCATATATCATCGTCTCCCACCTCGTGCTGCGCGAGAGGAGATGCTACAGCTGATCTCGCTGCTCCGGCCGCCGTCACCTATGGTGGGCGACGCTAGCGGCGGCGGCGGCGGGGGCGATGTGAAGTACCCGCTGAACGCCGAGTCGTACCGCCTCCTCTGCAAGATCGGGAGCGGCGTCAGCGCGGTGGTGTACAAGGCCGTGTGCCTGCCGCTGGGCTCGTCGGCGGTGGTGGCCATCAAGGCGATCGACCTAGAGCGGTCCCGCGCCAACCTCGACGACGTGTGGCGGGAGGCCAAGGCCATGGCCCTGCTCTCCCACCGCAACGTGCTCCGCGCCCACTGCTCCTTCACCGTGGGGACCCACCTGTGGGTGGTCATGCCCTTCATGGGCGCCGGCTCGCTGCACTCCATCCTCTCCCACGGCTTCCCCGACGGGCTCCCGGAGCCCTGCGTCGCCGTCGTGCTCAAGGACACGCTCCGCGCGCTGTGCTACCTCCACGAGCAGGGCCGCATCCACCGCGACATCAAGGCGGGCAACATCCTCGTCGACTCCGACGGCTCCGTCAAGCTCGCTGACTTCGGCGTCTCCGCGTCCATCTACGAGACCGCGCAGTGGGCGGCGTCCTCCTCCTCGTTCTCCGGGCCCATCGTCCACGCGCCGCCGGCGGCCCTCGGCTCGTCCTGCTTCAACGACCTCGCCGGGACGCCGTACTGGATGGCGCCCGAGGTCATCCACTCCCACGTCGGCTACGGCATGAAGGCCGACATCTGGTCGTTCGGCATCACGGCGCTCGAGCTCGCGCACGGCCGCCCGCCGCTCTCGCACCTGCCGCCGTCCAAGTCCATGCTCATGAGGATCACCAGCCGCGTCCGCCTCGAGGACGCCGCCGTGACCTCCTCCTCCAAGAGGAAGCGGTTCTCCAAGGCGTTCAAGGACATGGTGTCCTCCTGCCTCTGCCAGGAGCCGGCGAAGCGGCCGTCGGCGGAGAAGCTCCTCCGCCACCCCTTCTTCAAGGGCTGCCGTTCCAATGACTACCTCGTCCGCAACGTGCTCGCCGCCGTCCCGAGCATCGAGGAGCGGTGCAAGGACACCAACCTCTGCGGCTGCGCCAGGGGCGCGCGCTGCGTGTCGCCGTGCCGCCACGACGCCAACATCGTCAAGAACCGCCGGATCAGCGGCTGGAACTTCAACGAGGAGAACCTCGAGTTCGATCCGGCCGAGGCGACGGCGGAGAAGAGGTGCCTTCTCTTCCACGAAGAGGACGACCCCGTTGAGGTCGAGAGCAGCTCAACCGGAGACGACAACGAAGACGGCCGGGCAGCAACGCGAGGGGGTCTCGAGAAGGGGGCGGCGATGATGGGGTTTAATAAGGAGGTGGTGATCCCGCAGCTGATGACCATCTTGGAGAGCCTGGAGATGCAGAGGGGCATGGTGATGCACGTGCTGGAGAGCAGCGGCTGCCGAGTCCACGAGGGCGGTGGCGGTGGCGGTGGCGGTGGCGTGGCGGCGCCAGGGGAGGAGGAGAGGGAAGAGATGCTGCTTGGGTACGTGCGCCAGCTGGAGCACAGGGTGGAGGAGCTGAGCACGGAGGTGGAGGAGGAGATGGCCCGGAACGCCCGGTTGGAGAAGCAGCTGCAGGAGAGGGTCAGAGCATCTCCAACAGATTGAGAAAATCAATCCTCTTTCCTCTTTATTTCTAGTTAAAGGGGATTGAGATGAAAAAAATTCTCTCCAACAGATCCCCTCTTTAATCTCCTTTCCCTATAATTTTTTCTCAATTCCCTTAATTATTTCCCCAATCCCCTAAAGAAAGGGGAGCCTCCACCTCTCCCCTTTCCTGTCTTGTGTACCCCCTCCCCGCCGCGTCCGCGTACGAGCCTCTCCCTCGCCGCCGCAAGAAACAGGCCGCTGCCGCCGCCCTCCGGCCACGGCGGGCCTCCCCACCGCCGGCAGCCGCGCCCCCACCGCCGGCAGCCGTGCCCCTCGATGGTCGCTGCGTTGCTCGGCGGTCGGCTCGGCGGTTGCCGCTGCGTCACTCGGTGGTCCGCGCTTCTTCGACGAGTGGCCGCGTCCAGCAGCGCTTGGCGCCGACCAGCCTCGACAAGCCGCGTCCAGCCACCGCCGCCGCCTCCCCCTCCACGCAGAAGCCGCTCCGGCGCTTCTTCCACCAGTTTCTATATAGCCTATCCTGTTCATGGAAATGATGATCGAAAGCTCTTGTTTACTGCAGCCACACTATTTTTCTTTACTTCTTTTTTTATTATGGATGACCTCTATTTACTGCAGCCACACTATTTTATGGATGACCTCTAGTTTCAGTTCTGATGCATGGTCAGCAATAAAGAAACAGGTGAAGAATAGAGCCAGCCAGATATATTTTCAGTGGCCAGATATATGCATGGTCAGCAAGTTTCAGATGATATTGGTTTCAGCTTGTATATTTTCAGCTTATATATTTTCAGTGAGGCCTAGCTGCTTTCTGAATTGAAATGAGTTGTATGTATGGCACCTGCTTATGTATGGCACCTGTATGTATTCTGAATTGAAATGAGTTGTAAACTACATGTCTTTTCCAACACCATATGTCTTCATGAGGAGGTTTCTGAAAGCAGCAGATTCAGATAAACAGGTGAAGTGTCACTACATTCTGATCAGTGTTAGCAGTTTGCTCTCTCACTTAAAAAACTTTTTCCATTGTTCCAACCTATTTTCTTGATGTGTTCTGTCAGCAACCAGGAGCACCAAGCAGCAGCAACCAGGAGCAACAAGCAGCAACAACCTTTTGCTGAACCAGGAGCAAGCAGGAGCAGCAAGCAAGAGCAAGCAGCAGCAAGAAGGAGCAGCAACCTGTCATGTTTTCTTTATGCAAGAATTAAACTCATGAGATGTACACTGTCTGAATCCACTGACCAGTATGAGAACATTGTAAATATGAGGAACATATTTCATGTTTCAGTTCAAAACTTTCAGTTTCAGCCAAAGTTCAGTTTCAGTTTCAGACATAGGTTCAGTTTCTGAACTTATGCTTTGGGCTTGATTTTTATTCCTGTATACAACTAGCTTTGCTCTTGCCAATTAATGGAAATGATATCCATCTTTGCCAGAGAAATATAAGCAGTAAGCAGAAACTGTGAATGATTGTTCTGACGATTAAGCACTTAAGCAGGTGCTCCCATGAAGTGCAGAGTTCAAAGAGCACTTCCTCATTTTGCTGTTCCGGGAGCTGGATAGCAATGCTTTAGTTCAAGAACGAGGAAGTGCAAGACTTTGGCTTCGAAGGGCCAGAAAAACAACCTTTCTGAAAAGTTCGGCAGCAAGTGTAGCTGTCAGAAAAAAAAATGGTTGCAAGTGCAGGTGAGTGCTGACAACGACAAATGGAGCCAAAATCATGTGATGGACTGTGAGAAACATCTAAATAAATCTCAAAACCCATGCATCCAAAAGACTAGAACTATATTGTCTGAAGCTGAATGAATCTGAGACTGAAGCTGTCTCTGCCTGAAGACACTACATCTCAACATTCAGAGAAGAGGAACATATATATCCACTTCGACAGATACGTCCACTAGAGAGGCCTAGCAGTCACACTGCCTGGCTTCGGTGCCCGGCCGCAGCAGTCACACTAGCGCTCGCCGCGGCGGGCATGACAACCGACGGCGCGTCGGCGTTTATCGCGTTCGGTGCCGCCCCGCCAGCTTGACCGACGAGCGCGTCTGGCGCCGGCTTCCCCTCCCGCCCAGCGCCGGCGGCTACCTCGTCAGGTCTGGCGGAGGCGCGCGGCTCACGGTCCGCCGGCGCTTCCTGTCAACGGAGAAGGCATCGGTTCTTGGCTTCAGCCCACGGGATTTCAGTTTCAGGTAGCAGCGAAAGGTCACGGCAGGAGTTTCGGCCCACGGGGAAGGCCCACGGGCAGGACAATTCATCCAATTTTCGGCCCACGGGAGAGAAAATTAAATAAAGGGAAAAGCGGAAAAGAGATCTGCTGCAGCACTTGTCCCCAATATCCTGAAATTGTGAAAGAAGATTCCCCTAAAATCAAATTAAAGGGAAAGGGGAAAGGGGAGCTGTTGGAGTTGCTCAGTGACCACAAGACAAGCTCATCTCAGACATCTTCAGGGAGCAATTGAGATCGACCGTTCAGCGTGTTGGTGGAGAGCTAGCGTTGGGGGACTGCTGTTCCTGCTATATTGAATCGTTGGCATCACTTATGCTGTCACTGTGGCATTGTTATTAGATTATACTGCCAAAAGTTGTAGTTGATGACTAAGTTCTGAACTTGAACCCTATGTAATGCCTTTGTAGAGTACACGTGGTAGCTTAATTGCTAAATTCCATTGTTTATTTGTTTTTGAGTTTCTAACAGTTATCTTAGACGGTAGGATGACCTACAACGCTAGCTCATTCTCAGCGGTGATGGAGTTCTAAACCCGGCCAGCTGGGTCAGAGAACTTGAGTTGAATTAAATACAAAAACTAGCCAATAAAATTTGAATCTACAAGTTACCACAGCCTTGAAATGATGTATGCTTGTAGATCTGTGGGGCACCTACACTCAAATAGCTTTAAACAAGCATATCGAGTGAATAACACAAAAGTCAACTATGAACACAAGTATGAACAAGAAGAACGCAAGAACACAAGTTGACATAAGAGTTACTCCCGAAATTCACTTCAAACTACGTCTCCATTGAGGTGCTCACAAAGAGCCGGGTTATACACTAACCATTTCCTCTCTCAATCAACTACAAAAGAAGATTGAGTTACTTACTATAAAATCCTCCACGAGGATGGGCAATACAAACATCTGGGCACAACCACACGAAGTTGTGTGCTCCACGGCGACGCCTATGCCGTCTAGGAGCAAGTTTCAAGAGTAACAAATCCGAGGACGATGCTTGAAGGTGCAACCAAAGCTCAAGAGATGGAAATAGAGCTCACTCAAGCCTCTCACCAAGAACTCTCAAATCCCCACTTCAAATCTTGCAAGATTAGCTCAAGAGTGGAGAGGGAGAGGAGCAAAGGATGGAGGAACAAGCCTTGTTTCAGTTTTGGAGAGGGAGCCAAGAGAGAAGAGAGAGATGGGGGTGGAGGGGTATATATACTCCCACCCCTAAAATAGAGCCGTTGCTGTGCCGGACGAGCAAATCCGGCTGAGCTGGGTGCCACTCGGCTGAGCCGGGTTGAAGAATAATAGATGCAGTTTCAAGACAGAGCAGCTAACCTGGCTCAGCCAAGTCCAACCCGATTGAGCCGGATGTAATTAATTTTGGAATAGAGAGCTCAACCTAGGTGAGCCAGGTTGACTCGGCTGAGCTGAGTTTTAGGCTGAACAAGGGATTGATATGAGGCGAGTTATTGAGTGTGTCTATAAGCAAGATAGTGATCTAATGAGCTTTGAGACACCTGCAAAACATCAAACTTGGATCCCACTTTATAGTACGAAATTCCTAACCTAAAGATCAAAATTAAAATGAAATTAAATATTTATCTTGAATTCGAAAGCCGTCAATATTTTCACTTTCAGAATGGAGTTGCCAATCATCAATATTTATTTCTCTTCAAATATAATCTGCTCTCATACTCAAATGAAACTCGTTAAACTCATTATCAACTTAATTAGATTGTCATTAATCCAAAAAATGAGATGAATACACTTTCAAATAGTAGTAAAGGTTTAAATCATCAGAGTATTTGGAGAATTAAAATAACCATCTGGAATGTTGACAAAGTTTTTCGAAATGTTGAAGTAACAATATGTGAATGTTGGTGAAATGTTTAATAACCATATGAGAATATTGATATAACAATTTAGAAATGTTCAAGTAACAATATGGGAATGTTGGAGAAATGTTGAAAATTATTTGGGAATGTTGAGAAAGCAATTTTGAAATGTTGAGATAACAATTAAAGAATGTTCAATTTGAAAATGTTGAAATAACATTATGGGAATGTTGAGAAAAAGGTTTGGAAATGTTGAAACAACTATACTACTATGTCAACACTGTAATAATATTAATAATGTTCAGTCCTTTGGAGATTTGAATTATTGAAATAATTATTAAAAAACATTGAGTGCACTGTATGAAACAGAACGGAAACAAAAAAGTCAGGAGCGTAGGGGAGAGAAGCACAGCAATATACAACAACGAATAGAAACGTAATGAAAACAAAAAAAAAGTTAGGTAACCACAGCATACAACAGATCCAACATCCAATATAGTGCGCACTAATCTGAGGCAACCCGAAGCCAAGTAACAAATTGGCTTCCAGAAGAAGGATAGTTTCTCCGACCAAACGGTCCCTTAGTTCCAAGCTATGTGTAGGATACGATCCATCGGGGTGGGAGATCCTTTATAGTTTCACTACTACATAAACATTTTCACAGCCGGTCCGAAACCAATTTTTACAACCGGTTTTCAAAAGTGGCACTGAAAATGAGATTTTTCACAGACGGTTTTTAACAAACAGATGGTTTTTAACAAACAGCCGGTTTTCCAAAACCGGTTGTGAAAATAATTTTGAAAATCAAAAATCAAATAAAAATGTTAAATGGGTGCAAAAAAAAAGAATTAACCACTATGAACTGGAACACCACCACCTCCAACCACACAATTTTTTGTACTTGTTGCATTCTCCATGATTCAAACCCATGACCTCTAGTTTCGCACGTCGCTTCTCATGCCACTGCACCACACCATTACTAGTGACGAAATGAGTGCACTCCTTTTATATTAACCGTGCCGAATTTGAATAAAATTCTAGAGGCCACACCTTCGATCCAATTAGGCTGACAATTTTTTTAGTTCCTTACATGCACATACTTCTAGGAAAATATCATAAAAATAAAATAAAAATAGTTGTACAAAAATTGATTTATGAAGTGCTGAAACTTCATTGATTCATAAAAAATAGCAAATTATTTCAAAAAAAACTCCTAAACTCCTCCATGGCAACTTATATGCAGTATAAAACATGTAAAAATATTTATATGTCATATGAGCAAAAATAAGTTTTAGGATGTACAAACATCAAGGTTTGGCTTAAAAGATGGTATAAACGAGTGTGAGAGATGTATAGTCTAATTTTCTTGAAATGTATTGAATTTTTATAAGAATTCTATACACCTATAAAAGGTGTTGACGCCAAAAAATCGAGTGATGACTTTCTGGAAACAACATAGGCTTGGAAGATTTGCTTGAACTTCAGTGCAGGTCCAAAATCGTGAGGTTCGCGGCTGGTCAATTTGACCTGAAATTGACAAGGTAGAATTTAATCGATAACTTCAACGGAACTCATCGGCCTAAGCCCCGATCCTGCAATTGGATCAACATGTAAAGGAGTCCGATGCAAGCATGAACCATCGGTTTTGAGTCCGAATCGTGATGACATAACATGTAGTAAAACAAGCCATTGACTATAAAAGCCGATTTGGTAATAAATCAAGTTTAATCATGCTCTTTATTACTCATATCTCTAAAGAACTTAGATAAACTAAGATCAATGTCACTACCAATATCGAGCAAAGACTCTGGGAGGCGCGCAGCCCATTGTCTTCAGTTCGTACTGGAAAGACACCTGCAAACGGTAGGTACCAGTAGCACCCTGCGCCTCAGCACCCGCGTATCGCGGGGATTCTTCTGGCATCAACGAGCGGCGCCTCGGACCCGAGCGTCCGGAGGCCGGCCTCGAGCAAAAACGACCATCATCTTCCTCATAGGTGAGAAGAACGGTGAGACAAGCTTGGGATGACCAAACAATGGAAGCGAAGACCCCTATTTATAGGGAGAAACGCCCCCCGGACAGGCACAAGAAGACTACAGAAGCCTCGCCACGCGAAAGAAGGGGATGAAAGTGCATCTAGGCCCTATGTGGGTTTTGGTGAGTTTGATGACAAAACGATTAAATGTCTAACTTGTTTGCTTAAGATGATAAGTAGGGAATTATTCTTATGATTCATTATGTTTAATATGCTCATCAAAACATATGGTTATTCATTGATACAAGCAAGTAAGTATATGAAGAAATAATGCTCATTGCATAGAATAACATGCGAAGCTAATCTGGCTCAGCCAAGTGTGACTCAGGTCAGCTAGGTAGAATTAAATTCAGAACAGAGAAGCTAACCTGGTTCAGTCAGGTGGCACCCAGGTCAGCCAGGTGAAATTAAATTCAGGACAGAGAAGCTAACCCGGCTCAGCCAAGTCCAACCCAGGTGACCCAGGTGTCAAGTCAAAAAAAGCAATGATGAAGCAATGATTTGGGGATATGCTATGTGGGTCTCCAAGATTATGAGATGACTTGTTTGACAAAGAGAAAAGATATGCAAGACTTCATTTATATGAAATGAAATAAAAAAGGACATGAGCTTATGAATTACGTATTGGTCTTCGTGGTTGGAAGCTAGCATTGTATGGGATATTCTTTATCAATCAAGAACAAGCATTTGAAGAGTCTTTCAAATGGAATTCACTCTATGGCAAAGCAAAGCTAAACTTGATCATGCAAGGGTAAGTGGTGAAAAAACAAAATGAGATGATTAGAGCGAGAGACTAAGCAAGCTTTGGTTAAGTGACGACTTATGACCATGTGCGTATTGCTAAGGTGAAGTATCTAGTATCCGGGGGGTTTCAAAATATCATATCCAAGACTTGTCATGAGAAGCATTGCAATGCATATATATGTTTTGGTTGGTAAAGGAAGTGGCTAAGTCACTGGCTCAAGGTTGATATGCTCAGATGATGGACAATGTTGAAAGCCCACAAGTGAAGAATATTCAAGTATTGGCATGATTCTCTTCATAAAATCTCAAGTGGTTGAAATATGATTATTTATATGTCTTGAGTATAGGTATGCCGTACTATCAAGAGAGATGCAACATTGGTTGAATGACATTCACTGAAAGTGCTCAAGATAAACCCATGAGAGTCTAACCTAGAATATCTAACTTAGTGGGATTGTCTGGCCAAAACCGATCTGACCGGTTTTGGGGATCGGTCTGACCGGTTCCTGGCCTCTGAATGTCTAATAGCTAGTTGAGTTTCTAAACTGGTCTGATTGGTTTGGCAAACCAGTCTGACCGGTTTTGTCTGCAGAATAACGGCTAGTTTTGTTAGAATTGGGTATTTGTACCCATGAGCTCCTCTTTGAGGGGCTGCTGGTTTTGTGCGTGTTTCATACCTTCTTGAGGCCAACTGAGCTCTCCCCAACCTCTCTTTGTGAGATTTGAGCATCCTTGTGAGATTCTTTGAGTTGGATTGAGAGAGAGACTTGTGTGTGAGCTTTGTGAGCAATCTGACCTTGAGCACTTGTGGTGGTGTCGAGCAACTCGTGAAGCATTTATTACTCTGGGAGCTTTGCTCCTAGATGGCTAGACGTCGCCGTGGAGCACACATTCCTTGTATGGTTGTACCCCGGAAGTTTGTATTACCCATGGCAAAAGAAGCATGAGTCCCAGTAGAGATCGAAGCAACCCCAGCAGGGACTTAGGGCTACTGTCTGATATTGTTGACGCCAAAAAAATCAGGTGATGATTCCCTGGTACCAACACTGTGGCCTGGAAGATCTGCTTAGCTTCAGTGCAGGTCCCGTATTTTCTTTAGGTTCGGGCGTGTCAGTCAGTTTGACCATTCAACTGACAAGGTGTATAATGACGTCGTATCGGCCAGTTAATAGAATCATAATACTAGGCCGATACAACACTTGAACAAATGAAATATAATCAGATCAATCGGCTACATGATAGAATTGAATAATAGCAACATGGAGCCGACGACCAATGGCCGATACAAGAATTAAGCATTGAAGCGCCTATCAGCCGTGAATATATCCAGAATAATAATAACCAATAGCCGATAGCCAATGCAAAATAATTTGACTATATCATAACATCCATCAATTGAAGCATATCGGCTAAAGAAAAATAATATATGAAGGCATGGGCGAGCATCAGCTTTAAATAATTGTAACATCTTAATGTGCAATTAGCCGATGCAGCATTTGGAGCGAGTGCCGAATCAATATCAAAATCATGAAAAGGCCAGCTAGTTGATAGAAGCTAATCTATCGTCACCACTAATCGGATCGATTTTGAGACAGCGTTAGCAGCAGGGCGACAGATTAAAGACTATAATCATAGCGAACCAGACCACAACTAGATATTAATTCGGCAAAAGCTCATTAAAAGCCAAGAATAAGAAACTACCGGCTATTAAGATTAAACTAACGTTACCACCAGTATTTCTAGATGAAACGACAGCGATGCGCCCGGAAGTAGCAATCTAGAAGCACTGACAGCAAGAGGTTAATCTAAATTTCAGAAGCCGATAGATCTTACACAGGGCAGGATACCGTAGATCGAGACGACAGCGATACGCCCTGAAGTCAAAAGATCCACAATATCCGATAAACCATTGAAACTTTGGACTTACCCCTTCGCCGAAGATCGAAGTGATGCAGCTCAACGTCTGATGCCAAGTTTCACCGGTGAAAAAGTAAAGGTAAAAAGGGTGGCGATGCGCCGAGTTGTATTGATCGAGAGATAAAGATTACAAGCTGCCGTGACCCTTTATATTTATAGGGCTGATGGACTTTACGTACAAAAATAGAACTCTTATCGTTACAAAAGACCGTATCTATCTATAAGCTAAAATAATATAATATTCCTAATCTATAGCCTTGTCCGTCCACGTGTCTGGAGTTACTCCCAAAATATGCAGCCCGAGTCCAATACGAAGATGTCTTTCGATGGCTTGCTTGACTCAGCCGCCTCCATGCCTTTTCTCTTGCCAAACTTGACGACGCGTAGCAGTAGAAATCAATCACATGCAAAAGTTGCGTGATTAGCCATTACGTGAATCTGTTTCGGCCAAGGGAAATACATTAAGGAATATTTTGTTCCTATTAGGCTGAATACCATCACGTGGCTATCTCTTTGTGCTTCAAATATCTTCATTGACCGATCTACATCTTTATTTAGCACATGTCTTCTTTAATATTTCTCCTGAAACCTGCAGCTTCCGTCTTGATTTTCCTTAGATTATCGGCTTTATTTTAGGGACTCCTCTGGCCATAAAATTACCAAATTTCGGTGTCAACAGATATCAATATCCAGGTAACCAAATCAACGAGATTAGGTGAATATAATGACCTTGGATGCCCAGAAAACAAAGACCCCGGGGATGTAAGACATACATATCGGAGGACTCTGATGCGTGGACCAGCCCGGTCAATATCGGCCGCAAGGTTCCGCCTCGCTCGACCCTTGTCCTCGGGGTCGGACGAGGACACCGCCCTTGGGAGGTTCTCCGCCTCGCCCGACCCCGGACGCAGGGGTCGGGGACAGGGTCCACCACGGGAAGATTCTCCGCCTCACCCCACCCTCCCCAAAAGGGTCAAAAGATTCGTCCGAGCCCCGTGCCCGGAGACCCAGTCTCGGGAGGCGAGAGCCACGGGCAGCGAAGTCAGATGTGATGGGCGTTTATTGCCCAGAACAGGCGGGACAGATGCCACACCCCTAACACCGTAGCCTCCCCTGTCATAGCTGCGCTAGCTTGCGGCGTGGGAGGCATCAGGCGATGCGTCTGAAGCACGCCGCAGGGCGCGACGTGCGGGTGTCCTTCCCGGACGTCACCTACAGGACCCGGGAGGGGCCCCCGGACCAGAGCAGGGACGGAAGACCAGGAAGCTTTCCTTCCACCCCAAGCTCTTCTTTATCCTCTGTCTCTCTTCCTTTTGTAACGGGCTTCCCTCTCCTTGAGCTATAAAAGGGAGGAATCCCTCCGTAGCAGGGTTCGGCTCGAAACCACCATGATTACCACACACGCACACAGAGACTTGGGAGCCTCATCTCTCTCTCGACCGTTTATAACCCTGCTGCAAACCACACAAGTAACACGAGAAACCTGAACTGGATGTAGGGCATTCACCCGAACCAGTATAAACCTTATGTTCTCTTGCAAACCATCCGAGTCTTAATATGCAATCCACTAAATTTACTAGTTGGTGATTTCATACACCGACATAACTTGCTTAAACTCAATTTATTTGTGACTCGATAATTAAATCTAAATTAGCTTTATGAACGGGAAGAGTAAACAGATCTATTGCAAGATTAATGAATAACTATAAATAACACAAGCAAGTAGATTTTAAATAGATGTAAGCCGATAAGATAAAACAATAGGCCACGATACAGTGTGAGCAATCTAAACGAAGAAGAGCGATGTACTTCAATCTAAACCTTAGAATAACTTGATAAATTGGTGAATTATATAGACGAAGAAGGACGATAAGCCTCAATCTAAAGCCTAAAATAACTCGATAGATGTCGTGCTTATAGGCAAACTGGAGATCAATATGATGTAGCCCTGCTTGCTGAAGAACTCAACGAAAATAACTGGGTTAGCGCGAGGCCGAAAAGTGACTTGTATTGATGGTTGTGTGAATGTTCTTTAAATGGCACAGGATTTGTATTTATACCCCAAAAATCTAACCAAACCTTGTCGGACACGACAAGATATCTAATTTATTTAAAGCAATCTAACCTAAACTACCAAAAAGATTACACATCTTGTAACCATATCTGCCCTGGCCTCGTCGCGTAAACGCCGTGTCCGATCAGGATTCACTACATGATCCCCATCGGATCAATCCGATCAGCCGAATCAGAATCGGAATTGGCCTCGAGATCGGATTGGCTCCTCTTTCATGTCGCCTTTATTAATACCAACTCCTATCCAATATTTATTCCACCAATTGAGTCAAAATCTGGTGTTAACAAAAGGACTGCATGACAATTTTTATAATTTTTGGACAAATTTCTGATATTATTATTATTTTTACAAGTAAAGGAGTAAACTAAAGTGTGAATTATCCTTAGCAAACCTAGTGAATTTTTATATATTTTTTAGGATTTGATCTAAACTAGATCATATGTCCTTAGATAGTATTTTTCTAGTATTTGGTAAGAGCTAGTTGAAAGATATGTGGTTCAAATTAGAATTACTAAAAATAAGTACCTAGAAATACGTTTAATAGTTAGAAAATACAAATCATTTCAAAAAAAATCCAAAACTCCTCCATGGCAACATATATGTAGTGTAAGGCATTTAAAAAATATGTCCATATAATATGATAATGTTTTAGGGTGTGCAAACTAATCGATGTTGCACTTCTTTAATATTAAACTTTTCGAATCTTTATGATTTTTAGAGACCACATCTTAGATCTGATTGGGCTGAAATTTTTTATGGTTGTCCCTTATGTGCTCCTAGTCCAACAAAAAATATCAAAAAAATATAATAAAAATAAAAATATATGTGCACCGTAGCTTAAAACCGGTTCGTGGATAAAGCCGACTGTAAAAATTGATTTGATTTTCACAGCCAGTTCCTGCCATGAACTGACTGTGGAAATGATTTTCACAGCCGGTCTACTAACTAACCGGCTGTGAAAATGTATCAATGCCACTTTTTAAAAACCAGGTGTAAAAATAGTGACTAGAAAAATCAATTATGTAGTAGTGCTTCCGGTAACTTGGTTACCGCTTAAGACTCGTAGGTTTGAAGCCCAATAGACCCATTTAGCCTATTGCAGCCCACCAACCTTCCACCGTGGATATTTTTCAACATTCCCGTACAACTTATTCAACAATCTGTGAAGCTATTCAAAATTTCTAACCGGCTAGCTCAACATTTCACTGCAGTTGTTAAGGGCTTACACACCCCCGCCTGATATATGTTTCAACATTTTCTTATAACTGATTCAACAATCGGTGAGTCCCGATTCAACATTTTGAATAGGCTAGTTCATCATTTCGTGAGAGGTCATTGACTATTTAAAGTTGGCTTAAGGGATGGTTGATTAATTTATGATTGACTTGCTGGCCACCATATTTTAGCCATATATCTAGTATAGCATGGATCTCAAACATTGTAAGTTAGATAAGAAAAGAGCTAGG
>CM014272.1:32890860-32915005 GCA_004135705.1 Alloteropsis semialata
GTCTTGGCCCAGCGAGCGATCCGCCGAGCTCAGTCTTGTCGGGAGGGAGCTTGCCTTGCACGATCCACTCGAGAAGCGGGAATCTCCAATCCAGATCTTCAAGGTTGGGCTCTGGTACCCTGTCAACTTCCATTACCTCTGTTGGTTCTTGTCCCGGTGGTTCTGGCGGCTCGTCGTCTAGTCGGACGGATGAGGCGTACTGGTCCTTGGCAAATACACCATGGGGGACTGGCCTTCGGTTGGAGGCCACCTTTGCGAGGGTGTCGGCCGTCTCGTTGTATCGCCGCTGGATGTGCTTGAGCTCGAGGCCGAGGAACTTGTCTTTCAGCTCGCGGACCGCCTGGCAGTAGGCAGCCATCTTGGGGCTGACGCAACTTGACTCTTTCATCACCTGGTCGACGACCAACTCCGAATCACCGCAGATCTCGAGCCGCCGAATTCCAAGCTCGAGGGCGATACGGAGTCCGTTGATAAGGGCCTCGTACTCTGCGGCGTTGTTGGAGGCCGGGAAGTGTAGTCGGACCATGTACTTCATACGCACGCCCAAGGGCGAGACGAAGACAAGGTCGACACCGGCTCCCTCTTTCATAAGTGACCCGTCAAACTCATCCCGGCGCAAGCACTACAGACCATCCCATCCCCATCACCTGGCCCTTTGCCGTGTGGGGATTGGATCTAGTCGGGCCACTGAAGAAGGCGCCCGGGGGCTTCACGCATCTCCTCGTCGCCGTCGACAAGTTCTCCAAGTGGATTGAGGCAAGACCTATCAGAAGGGTCCGCTCGGAGGAAGCTGTCCAGTTCTTCACCGACATCATCTATCGCTTTGGAGTCCCAAATGCGATCATTACCGACAACGGCACCCAGTTCACGGACAAGAAGTTCCTCAACTTCTGCGACGCCAACAATATCCGAGTGGATTGGGCCGCCGTCAGCCATCCCAAAACCAATGGGCAGGTAGAAAGGGCAAATGGCATGATCCTGCAAGGGCTGAAGCCGCGAATCTTCAAGCGCCTCGAGAAGTTTCGAGCAAGGTGGGTCGCAGAGCTTCCGTCCGTCCTCTGGAGCTTGCGGACCACCCCAAGTCGAGCTACCGGCTGCACGCCTTTCTTCATGGTTCACGGCTCCGAGGCGGTCCTCCCAACCGACCTCGACTACGGCAGCCCGAGGGTTCGAGCCTACGACGACAAAGGGAATCAGGCCTCCCTAGAAGATGCCATCGACCAGCTGGATGAAGCGCGCAGCATCGCCCTGCTCCACTCGGCCAAGTACCAGCAGGCCTTGTGGCGGTACCACGATCGCAACATCAGAAGCCGGGCGTTTCAAGTCGGCGACCTCGTCCTCCGACGAGTCCAGAGTAACCGCGGCCACCACAAGTTGTCACCGCCGTGGGAAGGCCCTTACATCGTCGGCCAAGTCCTCCGCCTGGGGACTTTCAAGCTCAAGGACGCCGATGGCCGAGTCCTCAAAAACGCTTGGAACATAGAGCAGCTACGTCGCTTTTACCCTTAAAAGTACCTGTACTTTTCGCTGCTCCGCCCCGAGTACTTTATTGCGTATGGTCGTTTTTCGAAATGCACCCTTTGAGCTCTCCAAACTAAGCAGTGGGTGACCCCTTCCCTGTGCAGGGTCGCCCACCGCTCGGGGGCTCCACCCTGGGCCCGGTGCCCCTCCTTTTTTCGCAAAAATTCTGGCAAATGATCGCTCCCGCGTGCGATCAGCGGTATACTTTTGTGCTTGTGGGAAAAAAGAGGTCAGCTCGAGCGGCTCTGCGATTGCGCCTGTCCAAGCTCCGAGTGCCCATGCCCCCGCGGCTACGGCGCTAGACTTGCGGGCAAAATCCCAGCCCTCGGACCGACGTCTTTTTCCCGAGAGCAATAAGGGAACCGTCTCGACTAGTTGTTGCGTTCGACGTACCTAGCTGCTGCCTGTCATTGTTCGACCTTCCGAAACTGCTCGGGGGCTGCGAGTCTAAGCGACGCCACTGTGCGACTAAGTTGGGCCAAACTCTCGAGTTCCTACGCCCCGGCGGCTACGGAACAGAGTCCGACTGGTGGGCTCCTGCGCCCTACCACCTCGACCAATGACCCTAAAAGCACTCAAAAGATGGAAATGGCAGGCAACAGATAAAAACACAAGCTTTCTTAGCAATGACAAGTCTTTAACAGGGAGAGTTAAGTTCATTACATTACGTGATGAAATGACTAAGTCTCCTAATTTCTACCCTGTTACAGCCCGAGGTCCTTCAGGGCAACGACAACCAGCTCATCGGCAAAGGAGGAGGATTCCGCTTCGATTGCGTCGTACTCCCGCTCTTCGTAGCCGGGAGCCCATCCGCCTCGCAGGCAGTCCCGCTCCATGCTCGGGTAGTGCGACAGAAACATGGCGACGATCTTCCGCACTACGCTCCGAGTGAGCTCCGAGGCCTACTCCCGAGTTCTCCCCGGAACAAGGGCGATGCGCTCCGTCAAGGACAAGCCGGCATCAACGCTGAGCTCTCCCAGCAAGCGCTCGACGGCTTGAACCAGAGCCTGGTGGACTCCGGTCTTCTCCTCAAGGGCCTTTTGAGCTCGCTCGGTCGCCTTCCTCGACTTCCGGAGATCCTCGACCACCCCTGGAGAAATCACCTTAGCTGAGCTATCACTAAGGAAAGAAAGTAAGAGGAAGGATGAGGAGAAGCACGACGCTTACTTGTCATCTCCTCCCTTAGGCCGCGGCCAACCTGCACCAGCTCCTGGTTCACGGCAAAGGCCTTGGCAACCTCGCGCTTCTCCGACGTCAGCTGGACCTCCAGGTCGGCCTTCTGGTTTCGTAGGGCTGTGCCGACAAACAAAATTAAGCAACTCGCGGCCACTCGGGGAATGGAGAAAAGAACAATCCGACAAGAAACACGGAAGGGCAACTTACCGAGGATCTCCTCCTCCCGCTTCTGGGCAACCTCCCCGAGGCGAGCCCCCTCATCGGTAGTAGCCTTCAACCTCCCGGCCAGGTCAACCAGCTGGTTGTTGGTCGTCTTGAGGTCGATGTTGGCGTGCTCGACGTCCTTCTGGAGATCCGTCACCTTCACCTTGAGCCCTCGTTCTCCTGGACGGCGGCCTCCCTTTCCCGACCTGCGGCGTCTGCAGTCGTCTGCGCCGCCGCCGCCGTCTCCTCGGCCTTGACCACCTTGGCCTCGAGGGCGACCCTCTCCTCCTCGACGCGGGCGAGCGCCTCTGCTCTGGCCTCCCGGGCCTCAGTCAGCTGAGCCTCAAGCTGCTCCTTTTCCGCCTTCAGCTGCTGGACGGCATGCCACAGCCCGGCTTCCCGACGAAGGAACAGGGACTTATCCGAGCTGCGCTTCATAATTTCCTGTATAGAGGCAGAAGGAAAGCAGTGAGACACTCCCAAAATTGGCGCCACCTTAAGACCAGAAGGGGAAACAAGGAACCCAAAAGCCTACCCGGGCAGGCTTGATGATCATCATGTTGAAGGTCTCCTTCACGCACTGGAGGCCCTCCGCGAGAAGCTGACACTCCTTCATCTCCGATTTGTCGTCGAGATCGAAGACGGGACTCCCCGGGTTCTGACGGTCGAACCACTTCAACCGACCCTCACATGGCAGGTTCGGGTTATCCTCGATGGATACGAGGGCCTGGAAGTTACGGTCCATCGTCATCATCCCCGGGGTGTCCCTGAAGGAGTCTGGGACCCCCCTCAAGGGGCTCAACGGCCTCAAGGGCTCCAAGCCCGGCCCCCCGCTGGGACGGCCATCGACCCTCCGAGGACTGTCCTCCGGCGAGTCTTCGAGCACGACGACCTCTGATGGGACCCCCTCGGAGGAGGGCTCGGGGGCTGCAGCAGTCGCCGCCGGTACGATGGCGGCACTCAGGAGGGCCCCGGACGTCCCCGCCTCCGCCTCCTCGGGATCGGCCGTGGTCTCCGGAGCGGAAGCAGCCCCACGACTGTCCGACCCGGCGGCAGTCTCCTCGGCGCCAGCTGGAGCCGCGTCGCAAGGCTGGGCAACCTCCCCTGCCTCAGGATGACTCGTCACCTCTTGAGGGGCTGGGAGGACCGGCCCCACCAGCTGCCGCTCCAACTCTGCCTGGTACGCCGCGACGTCCGCCTCTGTGGGGACAGCTTGCGCAACAACCAGGCCCTCAGGGAGCGCACCTCCCAGGCTGTCGCCGCTTCCCTGAGGCATCTCCTCTTCAAGGGGAGGCGTCTCCCTCCGTGTCGCCTCCTTGGCCTGCTCAACCGCGGGCCTCAGCATCTGTGCTGCCGGACGCAGCTTCTTCTGCGGCGCCACCTCGAGCGCATCAAAGATCAAGAAGCACGACTAAGGAAAAAGGCAACCACGAAAATAGAGACCACTCAGGAATGACAGAGCATTACTCACCTCGACGAGACGGTCTGAGTCCGCTTGGCGCTCGTCGGCGTCGAGTCCCGCGGGGATGACGGCCTCTTAGACCCCGCGAGCGCCGTTGGGGCGGGGACTGCCTGCGCGACTTCGGCACCCCTGCCCGAGTGGGGCGCCGCCTAGCCAGTCGGGCCTCCTCCCTCGACCTGGGAGGAATCTGGCTGCCCCGCCACGGCCCTCGCCAGGGCGGAAGGAACCCGCGCCTCCACCACGGGAGGCGCGGGCGAGACGCCGCTCCTGGCAGGATTTGCCTCCGCGGGAGATGCGGGCGTCAAGGGTACGTCCCGCCCTCCGCTCTGCGCCCTCGCCGTCTGAGGGGCTGGCGGCGGCCGCCTGTCGTCCCGCGGCAGGGACCTCCTGGGGGAACGCGACGCGCTTTCTGACGGGTCGCGGCTCCTATCCCGATGAGGGGAGGCCGCGTCCCGGCGGGAGTCCACACGCTCCTCGGACGCGCAACGGGTGGCCGGAGGCGTGCGGTCGCGCCGCCCATGCTGGCTGTCCCCGGTGGACCAGTGGGGCTGGCCCGACCGGGAACCTCTGCTCTTCCCCGCGTCCAGCTGCGGCGGCCTCCCTCTCCCGCTGGACCTCGGTTTCTGTGCCGAGGGCGAGGCAGTCACCACAGCGACGGCTCTGGATTTCGCGGGGGGCGCACCCCCGCCTTCTTCTTCCTCGTCATCCTCGTCTTTCGAGTCCCTCTCCGTGGGCTCCGACTCGGGGTCCTCATCCTCGGAGACCTTGTCTCCCTTCCCCCTCCTCTTGGCCCGCTCGGCGTTCCTATCCCTCTTGGCCAACTCGCGCCTCTTCCACTTCTCCCGACGCTCCTTCTTCTTCTTAGCCCGCTCGGCGGCAGCCCGGTTCACCGCCCTGTCCTCGGGAAGGGGCGGCAAGGAGAAGGAGACGTCTTCGCTCTTCACCTAGAGAACTCGGGGTTAGAGGACAAAAAAGAACTCGGGATCAAACTTGAGACAGGCGAAAGAATCCTTACGATGGCCTTGGTGTCGGCGTTCGGGGGCATCTCAAGAAGATCCAGCAGCGGGTACTCGAGGTAAGCCCTCCCCACCGCTGCCGTCACCCGGCGCCGCACCTCGGCCGCCGAGGGCAGGGGATCCGCCGTCACTGTCCCCATGAAGGGGGCCTTGTCCGGGGTCATCTGCCACATCTGGAGGGCGCGTCGCCTTAGCGGCACGATACCTCTCGAGAGGCACCCGCCGATGACCTCCGCCATGGATACGTTCTCGGCCCGGAGTCGGCCGAGGGCTCTCCAGGCGTTCTTGAGGAGCCTCTCCTGGTTCTTCTTCTCGGGCCCGTACGCCCACACATCGGGCGCCTTCTCAAAGATCCTTCCGGGGTATTCTGAAAGGGGGTTCCTGGGGTCGTTCTTAAGATAGAACCACCCGGGATGCCAACCCTTGTTTGAACTCACGAGGGAGCCCGGGATGTAGTCGCCCGACCTCCCCTGCTTCATCTTCAGCACGGCGCACCCGATCGTTGCGGGGGCGCCGGTTTCGGCGGCATGCAGCACAAACTTGAAGAAATACCTGAAGAGGTCCCAATGGGCCTCCGTCCCCAGGTATCCCTCGCACAGCGCCACGAACGCCGCCATCTGTTGGACCCCGTTGGGGTTGTTGTGATGGAGCTCCAGCCCGTACTCGTTCAGCACAGCCCGGATGAATCTCCCCGCGGGGACGAAAAACCCGCGCTCGTGGAAGGCGACGAAGGAGACGACGTACCCGGGCGGCGGCTGGGGGAAGTCCTCCACGCCCGGTCTCTTCCACTCTTCGGCCTCCGTCAATGGCGGAAGCAATCCTTCCTTCACAAGCCCTCCAGCTGCCGAAGCGTCACCTTCGAGCGCTCCCAGTTCGACATCGCGAGGCCACCAGAGGAAGAAGATGCTGGCCGGGTGAGGGATTCGGTCTCTCACTCCTCGGAAGAGTGCGAGCGCGGCGGCGGCGGAGGATGCGAGGGGGCGAGCGCAGCGACGGCAAGGGAGATGAAACGCGCGACGGAAGGCAAAAAGTTTGGGATGAAGTAAACCCGGTGGCTGCGGCGCAAGGCTATAAAAAAGGTGGAGGGGCGGAACGGAGCGGCGGCGTTAAATGCGCGGGCCCACCATCCGCACTGCTGCGACGTGCGCCCATCGCTTCATCTGACTTCCTCAAAAGACGCGCCCTCCCCCCACGCGGCGGAAAGACAGGCCGGCGCCTCCACGCTCGGCCCACCAACGGTCGAGTAGTGGCCCGGCCCAACAAGGTGCATCCCCGACAAGCTCCGAACCCTTCACGACCCCGACGACCTCCAAGGCAAACTACTCGGGCTCAAAGCCTTAACAAGAGCATCTGCTCTTCTCAAGGCTCGGGGGCTACACCTGGCGGGTGTGCTCGCGCGCCCCCACCGGAAGAATCACGGCTCATCACTCCCTCACCGCAACTGAACCTGGGCGCGAGTCTCAAACTCCCCCCCAGGCTCGGGGGCTACTGACGAGGGTCTAGATCAGGGGTAACCGATCAGGCCCCTAATCTACGACACGACGCCAATCAACCCTTCAAAAACAAAAGTTGAAGACCCAGATCAAGCAGATCTTCAATATCTGAACAGTCTCTGATTCGCCCGGGGAGTTTCCGCCTCCGAGGAGTCCCCAATTCGCCTGGGGAGTCTCTGCCTCCGAGGAGTCCCCGATTCGCCCGGAGAGTCTCCGCCTCCGAGGAGTCTCCGATTCGCCCGGGGAGTCTCCGCCCCACCCGACTGGACCTCTCGGCTCCATCCCGCTTTTGCCCATTCCTGGCCGTACCCACTTGGTACCAGCTATGTCAGAATGGGATGGGCGTCGTCCTTCGCCACGGCGGCCACAGGAGCACCTGTCTCATCCGAACAGGAACACTACAGTCCTGGAGCAGGACACATGCACGCCCAGGAGAGGACACCTGGAGCCCAAGGACTACACCTGGAGCCCGAGGAGGACACCTGGAGTCCAAGCAGGCACAGTACAAGTCAACCACGACCTGAAAGCTACTCGGAGACGTACCCGAGAAGCCCCATACTCCAACCACCCGGGCATGTACGATCCCGGGTCAAACGGAGCGCCCACCCCGTCAACACCTACTCCACGTACGGCACGGAACGCAAGACGGAGTTGAAGGCCCCGGCATTGTAACTCGTCTTGTTACTCTCTCTTTTTACCTCCCCATTTCCTTTTCCCCTTGGGACTATAAAAGGGGACAAAGGGAGACTGATGGGGGGACGACGAACGGACAGTCGATCAGTCAATCAATCAACAGCACACTCACACGCACACACGCTCGCTCCACACCACCACACAGGGACTTGGGGTCGTTTCCCTCTCCCGACTAGTTTGTATCCCCTACTACAGACTTGGACTCGAGAACACCGGCTCTCACTGGACGTAGGGTGTTACTCTCTGGAGGCCCGAACCAGTATAATCTCCTGTGTCTCTTGAGCCACCATCCGGTGCCCTGACACGCGATCGTAGAAATATTACTTGCCGGCGGTAGAGAACCCCGACACCTAACCTCCTGCACTCAAATAATCTCCATGTACAAGTGGAACTATATTATTTGAAACCAAATACTAGAGATCATCACTAAATTATTGGGAGAGTGCTGACTCTTCGATACCTCGGAAAAAAATTCGACTTTCTATCTCTCTCTTTATATTTGGCAATTTACATTTCCGCATTTACATTCTTAGAATTGCCATACTAGACTAGGATTGGAACTAGGTTGCAAAATTCTTTTTATCGTCTAGATAGTCACACTAGCTAGGATTAGGCACATGGGGTGAATTGGGTTGATTAGGTGTTTAATTCTGCAAAAAATTGTTAGAAGCCTAATTTAACCCCCCCCCCCCTCTTAGGCATCTTGATCCTTTCACGTAGCCCATGTAAATTAGAGTAATAATTCTTCATACGGAGGATTTTAATGTGATGGCTGCTATACTTAAAGAATAAAAATTATGGGATGAAAAATACCCTCCCCTTTGGTACTTGGCTTAAGCATTTTGATACAAAGATCAAAAGACCAACGTGAGTTGTAAATAATGTGTGATGTACTCAAAGAATAAAAGCAAGCAAATTACATGTTGGATTTTATGATCATCGCATCACAATAAAGTTTTGTAGATTCCATGGGCTAGCATGCACGTAGGTGAATTCTATCTATATCCTATATATCTATATAGTGGACATAACTTTTTGTCAACGACTAACATGCCACAATATATCTTCATGCAACTTATCAATGTCATCCTCCACTAAGTTTACACTCACGAGAAGATGCCACCATACTCCTTATGTTCCAAAATAAATGGTGTTTTAGCTTCTCTAGATACATTTGTTTTGTGGTTTCGATGAATGTATGAAAGCTAAAACGACATTTTGTTTTAGGATGGAGGGAGTATGTCTTTGCATCTTCATCCACCTGTTCTTCTTCTGCTTCTTGCACAATATGCTGACATCTCTTTTAAATTATTCATATAATTCAAGCATCACCCATATGGCTATATTTCAATTCCATGTTTCTTCTACACATATTTTGTGAAAATTCATCTGAAACTACTCTTTAAAAACTCCCGGAATTCATCTAGCTAATCGCTGCCTTAGCAACTTGGCCGTTCATGCATTGATGTATGCATAACAGTTTACGAGGTGAAATTTGAAATTGTGAAAGGACACAAAACCCATCAAAAGGAATATTAGTTCTCTAATCATCAAAAGGACAAAAAAAATGTGAGTTTGTGCAATTATTGTCCATATAACATGTTTAACTAAAATTGACAAAATTGAAGGGTGAATGATGATAGGTTTTCCACGGGCTAGCAGTATAGTATAGTGGACCAGGATAACCGCGACCCATCGTGATATAACAGTAGCATGCTACTCTTTTCTTCCACCAATCGCAAAGAATAAAATACTAGGTGCGCGGGTAAAAACGAAACATCACTTTCAGGCCCACGTCACCGTTGATGCTAGCATTAAAAAATAGGCATCTTTGGTTTACATGAGCATAACTCTCTCATTAAGCATCCATTTTTAAATCCGTTTGCACCATTATGTTTCTTGCAACGAGATCTACAAAACTAGTTCCATAA
This sequence comes from Alloteropsis semialata, assembly GCA_004135705.1. Lineage (NCBI taxonomy): Eukaryota > Viridiplantae > Streptophyta > Magnoliopsida > Poales > Poaceae > Alloteropsis > Alloteropsis semialata. The sequence goes on from CM014272.1 coordinate 32,900,357, forward strand.
TGTTTTATAGACTATCAATTTGTGCGGAATATGTAGTAGCAACACATGTATAAGTTGTATATTTATACTATGTTTTACAGATAATAGATGGTCTTACATGTGTAACATAAATTTTTATATAGACATATTGTATGGTGTATAACTAAATACCATGCCTTGTTACTAAAAATATGACTCAGTAGCTCTGACAACCCAAAATCATAGAACCCGCGTGTCGTACAAGTACGACAGGGCAACGAGCTTTGATCAGCCGTTTATGCTATCCGCACTCGTCATACTCTATATTCATCCTCTAAAAGGAATATTTGGTCCTAGTCATCGAGATTCTCTACTCTATATTCAGTTTTCCCGCACTCATCATCCTCTATATCTCATACTCTATACCAACTACCCGATATTTTATTCAACCATCTCCAACTACCATCTCCTCTCTCCTCACTTTCTCTTTTTCTTTTCTTTTTTTCTCACCTTATCTTCTTTTTTCTCCACCTTTTCCCCACCCTACCCGCACAGTCCTCTCTCTCCCAGCCTCGCTCCCTCCGGCCTCTGCCCGCCGCCCCTCTCTCTTTCCCTCCGCCCGCCGCACTGGCTCTGGTCGGCCGCGACGCAAGGCACGCCTAGCATCTCAAGCTCGGCGTGCAGCCACGCCGCCATCCTCTGTGGCGCCTCTCCCCTCCCCGCGCTGCCCCTCCCCTCCCATGGCGGCGGTGGTTCCATGGCGGCGGCGGCTTCCTCCGCGTCCGGATCTATCGGCCATGGCGGCTTCGTGGCGCCGGCAAAAAGGCCATGGAGGCCCGGCGCGCGTGTGGTGGTGGAGCAGCCAGGCGCGGCTGCTGGCCTCCCTCCCTCTCGTCGCGGCTGAGAGCCCCAAGCGGCGTCGAGCTCCAAGTGGCGACGTTGGGACACGCCGGGGGACTGCTCTCCTCTCCTCTCTCTCTCGCTGGCGTCCATCTTGCTCGGAGAAGAGCATCTGGTCGGAGTTGAGGAAGCCACGGAGGGCGAGGAGGTCCTTGAAGTAGCGGTTGTCGAAGGCGCGCGGGGTGGCGTCCACGCCGCCCGTGACCTCCTCGCCGCCACTGGGGCAGAGCTCGTCCCCCGGCCGGCCTCTCCCTCCCCTGCATCCGATTCGGCGGCGGGCCTCATCCTTCCTCTCCCGGGATCTCCAGCAGTAGCGGCGGCGGGGGCAGTCGCATCGTGGTGGGGTGCGGCTGGTGGCGGGGCAGGAGCGCAGCGCGGCGGGCCCTGGCCGGCGCTCCCTCCTGGCGGCCTCGCCGGCGGTGCCCTTCCTCCTCCCCAACACCGCTCCCTCCCTGCTGCCCATCCTCTGCTCCCTCCCTTTTCCTTCTCCGGGCACGCAAGCGTGGTTGTTGGAGCGGACGCGCGGGCCCCGCGCCACGGCTGCGCTTGCCGGACGTCCGCTACTCCGCTGAGAATAGCGGAGCCGGAGGCTTCCGCTATTTTAGCGGAAGCTTTGCCGTCCCTCGGTGTAGCGCTTTGGTCCGCTATGTTGGTCCTGCAGGGTGCCGTAGCGGACGGTTTAGAGGAGCCAGTGCGGACAGCCTCGTAGCCGAGCAAGTGGTCGGCCCGGTACACAACTTCTCTTATTCTCTTAACCGTGTACAATACTAGGAAGGGTGGCGCGCTTCGCCGCGCCCTTCCTGGCTGTGCGTGCATCACGATGCGGTACCCCAAAAAAATTGATATGGTGCACAGAAAAAAAGATGATAAGCAGTAGATGGCAGGATGGCTGCTTACCGTAACTGATTAAGTTAGGCATGTGACTGTGCTAAAAAAAGTTAGGCATGTGAATGATGATGTGATAGTATATATAAATCATTCATGTTTTATGGCACATTTAGGAATGACATGTCAATATTTACATAGCCAATAGCGAAGCAACAGAACATGTTCACTGAACAAAAGAGCAAAAGAAAAAAAAAAGAAAAGGTAGTGCAGAACACCTATCACCTCTGTATAAACTTAACTGCTGATTCCAAGTGTGCTCAAATATAAAAAGTTATATATTGTTGCTCTTCCAGAGAAAAGGATGAGCCAACACAACATTGGTAAGAAGCATTATAATCACAATATGTTATTTCACGAATCTGCATGGTGAATAACGCTCTGCAATACTGAAGGAAGATTGAGATCAGAAAACTGCAAGAAAAATAATAGTAGTAAAAAGGTTGGGCAAATATTTTGTCTTTCCAGGTAAAGTAGTTAAACACTGGATTATAAGCTATGATGGAACATTCATGGCTCCTCATCCATTGCATACTTTAACGTAGACAAATCATCACCTAGAAATAAGGACCAACAATGCAAGTGCAATGTTTTATACAGAAAACTATGAGTGAGACTATCAATTGGGATAACAATCATCCAGAGAGATTATGAGCATAGTAACAAAATCAGGTATAGTGTTTAGATAGAAATATTAACACTTTTACTGAACAACTGTTGAAAGTACATATTGACAAATAACTATAACCACTACTAAATATGGTGAAGTGAAGCTATTATGGATAAAATGTATCAAGTGTAGAAACTCAGGGAAAAGAATCTGTGACTCGGAAGCCAATGGATCAACTTTTTTATATTTTGTGTGCCTTTGAAGAGCTGTCAAAAAATTGTACACACCTAAAGTAGTAAACAAATTTATCCATCATTTAGAAACTGGATAGAAAAGGCAATTTAACTAAATGGCTGTTTGAGTTGCATTTCATCGAACAGTTTAGGTGCATGGAGAGAGAGAGATTAGGAATTTTTTTGGCTCATTGACTCATTGTCACCAGTTAAGTGCAGACTACTGTTCTGAAAATCTTGAGTAAGACTAATCTAAGTTTAAGGCTCGGAAAGGCAAACATAGGCAAAATCGAAGAACCTCAGGTGTGGCAGCGGCCAGGAACACATGTCGAAGTCTACTGTATGCCTCGCATAGCAGCAATTCAACCTAAATGGAATTTGGCAATTAAACCCAAATGTTGACAATCTGACTTAATTACATTCGATCTGAATTCAATTTGAAGCAAGAAGCAAGGAGCATCAGGTTCCTTACGTTGGGTATCTTCCATGCTGAAATGCGGCAACAATTTAGGGGCGAGGTGCTCCAGCTCCAGCACTCCTCGTGGCTCACTTGGCCGCCGCTGTCGGCCTAGCGCCGTTCCCGGCTACATGGAGGATTCCTCCTCTATTTCCGTCCTGCTGCTGAGCAGACAGGTCCAAATAAGGGAAGGCGAGAGCACGAAGTCCACCTCGTGGAACAGAGCGAAGAGAAAGGAGAAGAAACCGTACCTGGGGACGGCGACGACCGATGAAGAGCGGCGGCCGAGTGGGAGGAAGACGGCTCGATGAAAAGCGGCGGCCGACCGGACACACCGAGAGGCACGCAAACGCTACACAAACCCTAGGCGGACCAAATTCCCCGTCGCACACGCGCTCGGAGCAGGCCAAATGGGCCGGCAAACGCGAAAACACAACCGCGCACGGCCCAAAGTGGAAAAAAAAAAGGTCTCTACAGTGCTACGACACCTCTCTACATCCGGATTCCCCAGAGATATGAAGTTAGTTATTATTCATGACCGGCGCATCACTTCACGTCCCTGGGCCGTGGCCCATTCGAACTGGAACTTTCACGATGCCCGGACCACCCCCACACCGCCGATAGCCGCGAGCCCACCCAATGAATGGAGCGTCGGGCCCATGCCGTGGCGCCGCCTGGTCAGTGGTCAGTTGGTCACCCCCGTCCCCGCCGAACATTTAGGCCGCTGCTGACGGCTCCACCCTCCCCACCTTAAACCCTAGAAGCCGCCAGGTCTCATCGCAATTCCAGTTCCAATTCCGGAGGATGGAGAACTGTAACCACGAACCGGCCGCTGTTTCCATGGACATTTTCAAGGTACGTGCCCACCCCGCTCGCAAATTGCGTTTGTGATTGGTGGTACCGTAGTACTCTCGGAGATAAATAATGTGGTGGTGGTTTCCGGCGCCGTTGGCAGGTGGTGGTGCCGGCACACCCACTAATCAGCCACTGGGTCTCCGTCCTCCGCGATCGGTCCACCCCGTCCCACGCCTTCAGTGAGTGCTCTTCTTGATTTCTAATCTGGTGCTTAGCATGTGTGTGCGCCTTCTAGTTCTAATTAATGTTTTTTTTGCCGCATCTTGCTTACTGCTAAAAATGATGGCAGGGACTGCCATGGGAGAGTTAGGGAGACTGCTAATCTATGAGGCGACCAGGGATTGGTTGGTATGCTCATAGTTCTTAACTACGAGTAAACTAGTTGGGGATGGTGGGCATTTGGTGGTGCTAGTGCTGGTGTTTGATTTAAGAAAAAATTATAGTTAATGTGGCATAAATGATCAATTAATGCAATGTGCAAAGGAAACTTGGGATCTACTTTATCCAGATTGGGCAGTAAGGATAATGAATTTTTTTCTTTTCGAGCCTGGACTTCTAGGGAATGATGAATTTTATTTGGTTATGTATGTTATCATTGAGATGGTTCTTCACTTTCTTTTGGTAGCCAACAGTAACACGGGAGATCCAGTCATCTATGGGCACTGCTGTTGTTGAATCCATAAGTGAGATGGAGCCGATCATGGTTTGTATTTCTCTTTACAAACTTTTATGCAAATTTGGCATACTCTTATGCAGTATTGGAGTGTTTAATTAATTTGAATTGTATTATTCCTTCAGATTGTACCTATTCTTCGAGCAGGGCTTGCACTTGCAGATCTTGCAACATCAATTTTGCCATCAACCAGAATTTTCCACTTAGGTGAGGAAAACAATTGCTTTTTCAGTTGTTGGTGAAAAATCAATTTCTCGTTGGAAGGTTGAATATTTGCCAATGTCTGTAATGCAATATGTTTTACGTAGTATCTTTTGACATACAAATAGCATCATATTGGATCAAACATTTCTGCTGATTAAATATGTCCAGAAACACATGGTGTGCTTCAACTTCGCTTTCCTGGACAAATTTTGCACATCATCATAATCAGTCTACTTTGTTGTTCAATAAATTTATTTAAAAATATATAGGGGTGTTTTATTGATTAATACCCTTTTCCCCCTCTACTGAATGAAGGTATGGCTAGGGATGAGACAACGCTACTGCCCTCTGTTTACTTAAATAAGTAAGTGCTATTCCTTTTGTTTCGAACGTTTGATAAAAAACAATTGTCTTCGATATGCTACACTACAGTAGTTGTTAAGAATGTACCTTTTTTGTAGCTACAAAAAAGTGGAGGTCCTAAAATGTTCTTTACTGAATATAATTTCCTTGATGAAGAAATTACTTCATTTCGCAATGTGCGGTGACCACAATGATTATGACCTGCAGCTTACTTTTCCAGTTTTCCTGTATCTTATCTTACACTTCAGTTAAGTTGATATATGGCAAGAAGTTATAATCCCCTATTGTAATTATTCTGTTGCAAAGTGTTGCTTTTTATAGGAAAATACCAATGGTATTTTATATGCTGATGATCTTCGTAATTATGAGCGCAGGCTACCTGATAGATTCCCAAAAGGATGTCATATCCTCCTTGTGGATCCTATGCTAGCAACTGGTATTACCTTTTCCTTGTTTGTCACAGCCAGTTGTTATATTGGGTTATTATTATTTTGTTCATCTGATTGATTTCACCCCAATATCATCATGCCATATGCCTCAGATGGCTGCAAATACATAGAAGCAGGTCCTGATGGCATCGCTGTGTTGTAATGTTTTCTTTGTACCTTGTGTGCTCCATCAGGTGGAACACTCACTGCAGCAGTTGATCTGATCAAGGAGCGTGGAGCTGAAATCAGTCACATAAGAATTGTGAGTTCATTAGGAAACAAAATTGAATAGATCCAATTGTTTGATAAAAAAAACTGGGTATTGTTGTCTGAGCAATTAATGTTTACAGATATCAGCAGTTGCTGCTCCTCCTGCTCTCAAGAAGCTCAATCAAAGATTCCCAGGGTAAAATTTGTTGTTCTATATATTGGTGGCATTTTGTGTAAAAGTTACCATGATTATTGTATAATCTTCGAACTCCATTTCTACAGGATTTGTGTGTATACAGGAGCTATCGATCAAATTGTGAATGAAAAAGGGTAATTATTCTTTTAACTAGCATACGCACAACCTCAATTCTCATACTGCTAACCATTCTTGGTAATGAACTGCAGTTTCATAGTCCCAGGCCTTGGGGATGCAGGAGACCGCAGCTATGGAACATGACTCTGGCCCTTCAATGATGACCACTGTTAGGAATTTCAGTAAAACTCACATTTAGTTGATGCCCACTTATTTTCATGTACCATACAGTTCATGGAAAATACATACAAACTCGTAGTTTGAAGGTTGAGTATAATATTCTTTTACAATGTGATGTCAAATTTGACCCTACATCCTGGTGACATCCCGATGATGGGTGCTGAGCTTGTAGGGTTTGATTTGAGAAGTGGACAGCGATAGATCACCTTATGTGCTGAGAACTTGGCCCCTTGTTTGTTTTGGTTTGTTCATATGAGCTGTGAACTCGGCCCCTTCTTGAGTTCCCTAACAGTGATCTTCGGTGGTAGGAGGACGGAGGACCCACCCACAATGGTTGCTCATTCAGTCATTCTCAATGGTGATGGAGTCCTTCAAATTATCAATCTCTGATGAAGGCGACAGATGCAGAGGGGGCATATTATGTTTAAAATTTAGTTTAGAACTATCCGTAGAACATGTTTTATTTTTCCATGTTACCAGAAAATTTGCCATATGTACCGTTTCAGCATGGTTAGAGTTTAGGGACAAGTATTGTGGAAATCGGATTCCGCCCCCGCGCTTCGTAGGGCGCGATTACGATTACGGGCGCGATTACGATTACGACGGGGACAGACCTGCGTTCCTTCCGTCTTTAACACAAGCACCGATGTGCCTAGGGATGGAAATACGAAAGTGAATTCGAATTATCCGATATTCGTATCCGTTAAAATGTAAATATGGATATCTATATTCGTATTCGAATTTAATGTGGTACTAAAATGGATACATCCAAATTCGTTTTTCGTCGATTTTCTCTATCTGGTTCCACATCCGTATTTGGCAATACTCGATACTATTCGTATCTGACCATATGTAGATAACATTTAGGTGTTTATTTGGATGTTAATAATGATAGTGTATAATCAAAACTATTTAAAAAATATCTATTAAAAAGCTACTCCCTCTTGTTTCAAATTATAAGTCATTCCAACTTTCTTGGAAAGTCAAACCATCTCAAGTTTGACCAAGTTTTTACAACAAAGTACAAACATTTATCATACCAAATAAGTATCATTAGATTCTTGGTAACATATTTTCATAGTAAATTTGTTCGATACAATAAATCTTTATGATCCTCTCTATAATTTTGGTCAAACTTAAAATAATTTGACTCTCCAAGAATCTTGGAATGACTTATTGTACCCATATAACTATTTAAAAGTTATCTCTAAATTTCTGACTAATGTAATTAATTTAAATAATGTGACAGACTAATATCGTTTTTCGTTTCCCTTTCCTTTTAAGTCTTGTAATACCAAGTAACAAGTATTATTTGGGTATCCAGTTCCTCGTGAATCGAGTTCCATGTGGGTTCCCTTTTCTTTTTTTTTTCTCCACTATTTTTATATTTTTTCCTATTCAATTATATTTTGTCTTAGCACGTGCATTCATTTTGTGTACAGGTTTTTCAAATAATATAAGTCACATATATAAGCTTTTCTTATAGAAAAGTTGTGCATATAAGTTTTGTATTTTTTTAATAAGTTTTTTTATTCATGTAACTTTTATTAAGTAGAAGTTAACATATATAAGTTTTTCTTATAGAAAAAGTTGTATATATAATACAACCATGTTGTCCAGCCATACATAGTTGTATTGATTAGGATTTTTGGGTTATCGGGGCTACATTGTTACCTGTCCCATTGAGTTTAGTATATATCCATGGTTTTCTTGACATAAACGGTTGTACTGATTAGGGTCCATCATGTTACCCGTTTTTACTAATTACAGCTAACCATATTGTCCGATCATACTCAATTGTAAGGATTAATACCAACCATGTTGACATGTCATACTTGGCGTAGTATAGATCATTAGTCATTAGTCATCAAGATACAACATGAGAAAAGATCACAAGCAATATTAATTATAACTGAAAGCAAATAGTTTAAACAATTAAATAATAATATTTTTGTCATTGAGACACCTTGAGATTAGTATTAAATTAGTCTCATTATAAAATTATAAATAGTTTTTACTTTTAAATTTTGATTATTGGACATTTAAAAGTTAAATTATATATTATCAGTCATATTAATTAATATTAATAACAATAATCATATTAACTAATATTAACACCGGTAGTCATACTAACTGAATATCGCTGATCATATTAAAATTTAATAGATATCATTGGTCATACTTCGTCCAATTTTTACACGTCGCATTAGTTTTGTCCTAAGTCAAACTAGTCCAACTTTGACCAGGTTTATAGGAAATATAACAATATCTGCAAGAGTATCAAAAATAAAATATATTTCATGGTGGGCTCAATGAAACAAATTTGGTATCGTAGATGTTGTCTTTTTCTATAGTTTTTGTCAAAGTTAGACAACTTAGGGCCTGTTTAGATTGGAAAGTAAGTTTGCGAAAGAAAGTTTTCAATTCTAAATCAAAGATTAGGAGGACTAAACATGATCTAATTATAAAACTAAATACATGGATGGACGGAAAATCGCGAGACGAATCTATTAAGCATAATTAATCTGTCATTACAGATTGTTTACTGTAGCACGACGTTGTCTAATCATGGCCTAATTAGGCTCATTAGATTCGTCTCGCAAAGTTACCGAGGGGTTATGGAATGGGTTTTGTCATTAACACACGTTTAATACTCCATGCATGTAAGATTCCTTTTGATGAATAGTGAAGTTTCAAAGTTTCAAATGTTTTGGTGGGAACTAAACAGGCCCTTAGGAAAAAACTAATGTGACATGTAAAAAAACAAAGGGGGTATTATATCAGTATCATTGGTCATCATACAAAGAGACTTTTAAAATAAATTCCACCCTTTTAAAATATGAATGTATACTATTTTTAAATGGTTGCAAAATAGTTAAAAAAAGTTTATAGCCTATAGAGTGTATGAGTAGTGAGCATACTAATTAGATTCACATTATTATAGAATGATCACTAAAGTGTGCATAGCCTCTTTACGGATACAAATAATGTCAAATTCCATTCACATCCACATTTGTATTGAATACATCCAAATTCAAATACTAAAAAGTGATGAAAATGATTTGTTTTTGCGAAAGACAACTACAGATACATACGTTCACACACGCGCGCACACACACACTCACCCCTATGAATACATGCACGCAAACCTTACCCCTATGAGCACCTCCAAAAAGCTGGGGCGGCTGCTCCGATCTTGAGATTGACGAAGTCACCACATGCGTCTTACTATCGATGGGCACGTCGCCTACCACTGAAACAATATCACCAATTAAACCCTGGATTAAATCCTGAAATGAATTTGATACACCATTTTAGTATTAACTTTAAAAACATATACATACATCCATATTTTCATTGTAGAGAATACACTCGATTCAGATATATTGATATACTAGCTCTACTCATTACAAGACAAATGTACTTTACTAAACCAAATGCTTCGTGTATGTACAGTACGAATGACACCAACCATCTAGAATAGTAGGTGCAATAGAGGATGTTATTTCATATGTAGGGAAAAAGGAAGATAAGAGAATAGAGAAAGATATCGTCTAAAATTAACAAATGGTGAAAACTTTTGTGGACAATGCTGCTCCTTTGTATAGATTTCTCTCTTATTTATAAACATACATCATTCAAACATTACTTGCTATTTATGCCGCTTGTAGACAACTCAATGTGGTGTGTCTCTTGGGTCCCATGTGCAAAAAAAAGTCAACATTGTTACAAGAGTAAAATCACAAAGTTGACATCAATTCACAATAGCGCTTTCATCTCCTGAGACCGCATCGTGAAATTCGGTAAGGTCACGGTCTCCTTGCCTCCTCGTGCCCCAATCTTCTGCTTTTGGTTCCTCGAGTTGGAGTTCCCGTAGGTGAAATGCTGGCCCCTGAAGGTCAAGCACTTGCTTTGGCATTTGTACCATTGAATCTTCACCATGCGCCTTTTTCTCAATTAACACCGCTTCCTCGGCAGTTCTTGTAATCCTCATGCTTTGTCTGTTAAAGAAATTACCTGGACAAAACAGATAATATGGATATTCTGTTATCTTTTTTTTCAAAAAGAGAAATTTTATTAACTTCAAGAACGTTACATCAAGAGGATATTCTGTTATCTTGCTCGAAGGTAAAAAAATTACCTAAAGGTTAGCATGGTAACTCATATTGGATTTGTGCGAGAAGATAAAATCGTATTGATATCTTAGATTAATCATTTTGCGGAAACCCCCTTTCGAGCAAACCGTGCGGAGGTTAACTTTTCCGCGATCTCCAACATGTTCAATTCAGGGTCTACTCATTACAAGACAAATGTACTTCACATTTTCACTTAACCAAATGCTTATATAGCGTGTGTACAGTGTGGGTGACCAACAGATACTATCAAGATGTGCCTACCACCCTCACCACCTCCCGACATGCTGATTTCTTTCGACAAGAGCTGCAACGGCCGAGGCACACCCTTTGACTTCGAAGCAGGTAAACAAGCCAGTCCCCGTACCCAACTGACGCGCCTCGGATTCCATGGAAGCTACTGCCAATCTGCCACACTGCCACACACACAGTCGCTGACACGCATTGACATATGCATGCTCACTCGCGCGTCCAATCCACGGAACCTCAACGACCGGGGCAGGGTAGCCTCGGCCTCGGCGCCTCGCCCTAGCGCCAGCGTCGCCCCAATGTCCAGCGGGCATAGGCCGGAGCCCCGGCCGATGGATCACGTGACGCCGCGCCTGGGGACGCGCGATCGACGCCGACCTGGCCGCCGCGGATTCGCGCCGGCCCCGGCACCGGCAGACGGCCAACGAGGGCGCCGCGGAGCCCGTCGCCGTGCGGGCGAATTCAACGTTCCCTAGGCGCAGCACAAGCGCTAGCTAGACGGGGCTCGTAGCATTGCACGCTCCACGCGACGACCGGCTCGGCTCGTGCCACGCCGGAGATAGAGGAAGAGGAGACCCCAGCCGACCCCACGCGCGCGGCGGCAGAGGCTCCGGCGTCGCGACGACGCCACGGAGTCGCCGGCGGGCGGACCACGCGCCTCTGCGCGCGCGCCGGGGCGGCCAGTGTTTAGATGGAGGGTGAAATTTTTTTCACCATCCTTTGACCACTAATTAGGGGTATTAAATAAAGTCAGTTTACAAAACTACCTCCACAACCCTGGTAAATTCGCGAGACGAATCTAATGAGGCCTTTGACCGCACGATTAGAGGATGATTACTGTAGCATTACTGTAGCAAATCATGGATTAATTAGGCTCGTTAGATTCGTCTGAAAAGTTACGCTCATCCGTGAAGAGGTTTTGCAAATAGACTTCATTTAGTACTCAATGCAAGAAAGATTCCTTTTTACAAAATTTTTTCAAAGGCCATGTGAACGGCCGTACTACGTGGGTGCCTGGGGAGAGGGAGGCGCGAGTGCCCGAGTCTTCTCTGCAGTACTGCAGAGGGACTCACCGCCACTGACTAGTGGGCCTGATGTGTGATCTGGCCCACCTGACAGTGACAGAAGTCCCTCTGCAGTACTGCAGAGGATTTGCTTTCGTGCCCGAAGACACAAGCAGAGGACCGGAGAGGACGTACAGAACGGTGGACGTTGCGTGGTTTGGGACACGGAACAAAACAAAGTGAGAGGCGGCAAAGTCAAGGTCTGGAGACTCTCCTCGGGCGCTTGGCTGCTGGCTGATTCTTACTACGAGTAGTCTCCTACAAATAAATAAGCAGTTTATGTTTTGTGAAAAGATTGAGGGAAACTGCATAGTATCTTGCTGCAACCAGACAAGTTATGAGACTGCCTTGACCAAATGCTGGATCCAGAAGTTAAGTAACAAATGAACACGACATCTCAGTTAGTTACCGCACCAGTATGTTTACACCAGACATTATTTTAGCCATGAGTGTCCTCGGTTACAAATGTACTCATTCTGTTTGTATTTAGACGTAGCAATAAGACATACAATATTTATTGCGCCAAACCACCTCTCCTTGATGAAAGGATTGTGTCAAGTTCTACCTTGCAGGATTGTATATATAATAGATAATCTACGCAATGATCTAGATATATAAGTATGTATTTTTTCAAAACTAATATGGGTCCATGTGCAATAGGAATTTTAAATATTGCATTCGTACACAAATTCTTAGAATAATATATATTTGTATTGCTTAAAGACTAAAATTTTAATCTTTGGTTGGTTACATGCGAGCCTTGTATAAATTATAAAGAGGAGTCATGGGTTGCATTTTGTTAGCAAACACTACTACCTCTGTCAAAAAAACATGCAGTTCTAAAATACTAAGTCTATAAAAAAATATCATCAATATTTATGACTTCAATAGTCATATTATGAAAATATATTTCATGGTAAATTTAATTTTAATTATTTGGTGTCACAAATAATATTAATCTTCTGTATATAATTGGTTAAATGTGATAGATTGGCTCAATATGAATCTAGACTTGCATTCATTTTTTTAGGGCAAATCAGAGAGCTTTACTCCATCAACGCATCATTACAATCCCTCGTAGCGACCTCCCTTAAACAGTCTGGGAAGGTCCCAACCCAGGACAAAGAAGGGGCAGACACAACACCATTTTATGCAACGGCTTGAAAATTCTAGCAACACCCAAAAGTGTCGCAATACCTCCCAATGGAAAGGAAGAGACCCCTATTGCAACGATTTTGACCGTTGCGCCAGTGCCAAAACTTTGTAGTGGATGTAAGAGATGAAATATTTCAAATGGAGAATAATAAAGTCATATATGTTGATGGTTTTACAGAAGAGTTCAACCAAGTATTTGAAAGAGTGGATAACATCAATTTTTGGTTCCATTTCAAGATCCATAATGGAGAGCTCTACAATGGCATTGCCTTCTAACTTTGAATAATCACCCTCCTCCTGAGGTTACATACCGAATATAACAAAAATATAAAAATAACAACCTTGCAAGTTGAATGTCACTTTAAAATATTCACTCTAATCAAAATAATTGGTGGAGTTGTTTAAAATTAATGCATCCAACCTACACAACCATTCATACTTTTTTTAATAAGGGAAACTTTATTGATCTCGAGTGATTACATCAAGGTGAAAAATAGAAAGAAGACCATTCTCTGCCTCCGAGTAACTAAGACGCACATGTGTAGAACCAAAAAAAGGAAAATGATATGGCAACTGATCATGCCACTGCGATCCAACACATAACAACGTCTTTAGCATAATCTACCACCAAATGCAACACTCAGACAACACAGAAATCCCTTCTAAAGCAATGCCTTAAAAAGGAAACTTCAGATGCACATACCACCTCAGAAAGGGATAAATAATGATCTGGAAAAAAGAGGACAAAAACAGAGGTTAGAAGGCAAAAAGGTAATTTCTTCTCAGAATGATGCATTTACTATGAGTGAAGAAGTTTGTACATATGCTCCTCCAAAACATAAATATATAAGAACTCACTTTGGCTTCTATAGTGCTACTATATATTGAATTGATTACTATAAAACTAAATTTTTTATTTACCATGAAGCAAGTATCCCAGATAAAATTCCAACAGATATGATTGCTCCAAGCCACTGATTCGACATGAACCTGCAAAGTAGGAATTCAAAGAATAAAGTTTAACCAGTTGGTTGTAGTACTAACATAACCAACAAACACATTCAATGTTGTTCAGAATGTAACTAAACAACAAAGAGTCAATGGAAGGACACATACTTCCTGTTGCAATCTGATTTGTCCAATAAGTCAACAGTTGAAATCTGCCATGCTAAATGTCCTGCTGTAGCTGCCAGAAATGGATAGTAGGGCCACCCTGTTCCAAAAGATTAAGGTGAGCATTCATTATTCTAATGTGAAATTGTAATGATTTTACTAAATATAATATAACAAATGCGATGTTGAGCACCAACCAAGGTGAGCATTGTAGCCAGTGAGTGCTAAGCAGCTAATGCATACAACACCAAATCCGCTAAGCCAGTACTTGGTATTATCTCCAAACGTTATGGCTGTGCTCTTAACTCCGGCTTTGAAGTCATCTTTTTTATCCTGAAATGAATACATGCACATTGTATAAGGACCTCACAAGATGGCTTCCAATGGCAAAAATTTCAAATACAACAAGAAGATGATTGATAAATACCTGATGTGCGTATATCGTGTCATATACTAGTGCCCAACATATGACAGAAATATACATTGGAAGGAGGACTGCATAATCTAAGCTTTCTTTAATAGCAGACGATCCTAGAAAAACTCCAACGCCGACCGTGAAGCCAAGAAAGGCTTGAGGCTGTTTTAATTAAGTGGATTTACCATCAAAAAATAAGTGGATTTTTCCATCCAAAAACAAGTAATACTTGGATTAAAGGGCAAGTATGT
>CM014272.1:32936758-32980468 GCA_004135705.1 Alloteropsis semialata
CGCCCCCCTTCGCCCGCCACCGTTGCCCGCCTCGCCTGCGTCGCCCCGGACCAAGGTGAGGAGGGGGTTGAGACCCCCTCACTCCCCTCTCCCTCCCGCGCTCGCTCCTGGCCGCCGCCATGGCCAGGAGGGCCGGCGAGCCGAGCCGCGCCGCCGCCGTCCGAAGCCCCTCCCCCCTCCCTCTGTTCGGCCGGAGGAAGAGGAAGGGAAGGGGAATGAGTGGCCATTTCCCGAAAAAACCCCTCCCATTCTCCCTATTTGCAGATAGGTCCAATCCCTTTAGAAAAACTTCAAAGAAAACCCTGATCTTTATACACTTTTCCAAATAGGTCCCTGGTGATTAACAAACCCCCCCCAAATACTTTTTCAATTTACAACCAGATCCTTCCACTATACAAAGTTATTCACAGAAAGGTCCTTGGTCCTTTTAACCTTCGCATTTAGGCCCTAAACCCCCCAAATGAGCCCTAATACTCCCTAAACCTCGTCATTTTATGCGCCAAACTTCTCCGGAATTCCACCAAACTCGAACACATCTTTCTTTCATCTATTCCGGCCGAGCTATACACAAATCACTCCAAAATACTCCTCCTTCCTATTTTATTTTATTATTTCCTGTTTCCAACTCATCGGTAAAGGATTGTTGTTTTTCTTATTGTGTTTGTTTGTGCGTGCCCTAGACGACGGAGTGAACGAGGAGGGACAGTACCGCGAGTCGGAGTACGAAGGAGAGTACCGCGAGCCCGACCCCGAAGACTTGTACCGCGACAGGATCTCCTAGAAGCTTTTGGAGACGGCAAGTCCAATCCCATCCTTTGATGCATGTTTATCCCAGTTTTATAAACACAACCTATTGGCCTTTTATAAATTGCATGTTGTTTCACTACTGAAACCCGGTTGGATAGCCATTCCTTGATTGCTATGACAATTCCTTGATGACCTAGTTATCTCTAAATATGATATGCTCTGTTTGGATGATAATCACTGCTAGAATGCTTAGGACTTGTTTTTCTTTACTTATTCAATCATGACTATACTTGGTTTATCAAAGAATAAAAATGTGAGTGTGTTGAGTAAGAAAATGGGTTTTGGGTTTTGAAAATAAAGAAAGTGTTGGATGAGATGGATGGGTGTTTCTTTGTGAAATACCGAAAGGAGGCTTGTACCTTTGTGGTTAAGCAAGTTGGGAGAAATCCATTTTGTCCGGTTTGAAACCGAGGTGATGTGTCATCTTGCCTAACCCAACTTTTCTCATACAACCACTCGACTCTTGTATGGTGCAAGGGCTTAGTCTAAATCCCACTAGCCAGGCTGTTAGTTGTCTGGAGGCAGGTGTGCAGCGGGAAACCAAGTGCCGACTTAGTGTCATGGGTGCAGACTTAGTGTCATAACCCCCTTGGTTATTTTCTCGTGATGGCTAGGCAGTTTTGGCTATGGTGGGTAATGACTTCGATAGGATCCGCGCTGGCACTAAGGTGACCGTGTTGCGGTACCCTACTTGTGGTGAAAGTGTACACCTCTGCAGAGTTTCCAAACTATTCGAATAGCCGTGCCCACGGTTATGGGCGAGTTATGGCTTGGTCACAATACCGAAGGTTTTGGGATGGGTTGGAGAGTGTGTTGGTTTTGGAAAGAGTCCGGCTAAGTGCTGGGAAGCTACGACGGATGGGAAATCCGGTAGCATTAAAATTTGGATCCATTGTGGATCAACCCCACTTATTGTTTTGTTACTAAAACTGGCTTTGCTAAAATATTTCCTTGACGAACCATTGCGTGTGTAAAACTTGGCTTTATTGCAAATGAACCTTAGCCTTATTCCTTGCTATATCCCATGCATATTTCTGTGTTAACCCCTCCGTGAGTGTGGTTGGACTTGCTGAGTACTTTTGTACTCACCCTTGCTTTTGTTGCTTCAGAAGAAGACCCGGACTTTGTTGTTGAGGACGCTGAATTGGTGGTCGCTTCCGCACCCAACTTTGCCCGTGGAGTTTGGACCCGCCCAAGATGTCTTCGCTGTCGCGTAGCTCTGATCCTTTTGTTGAGCCCGAGTGGTTCCTAGTTTGGCTCGTCGCCATGGTTTACCTTTTGGTAATCTTGGTTTGTATCAAGTGCCCGCTCTCTCGGGGGCTGTAAGTTCTGAACTATCTGTTGAATAAATGTGTATCAGCCTCCTGGGACTGATAATTTGTATCACATTTAGTCTCTGCTTAGGCGGGGGCGCTTCAGCTCGCAAGCCCGATTGAGGCTTGATCTGCTTATTGGACGCGAAGGATGTCATCAATTTATATTAATGAAATTGGTGGCAGCATCTACTAGATATCAATCGCTAAAGGAAAACAAAGGAAGCCTGGTCTTCTCTTGGGCCGTAGGGACTCAGATGGGATGCAAACCAAAAAAAATTGTTTCACATCAATTCCCAAAGATGCGGTGTGGCGGAGGCGCGGGTATGGTGGCGAGAAAAAAGGTCGCCACGTTTTTGCAGCAGAAAGATGTGGCGGAATGAAGTTGTGGCTGTGGTGAGCCTTACTTTAGTCATCAACCAAACACTTACCAAAGTTTTTGTGGCAAACCTAATCTTGGGCGTGGCAACTTGTGACTGGAATCCAAACAGCCCCTTACTACCACAGGAGTTCTATACTACTGCATGGAAAACTTGAGGATTTCGGTTTCCTTTTCTCTTGGAGTACAAGCCAAGCAGCGGGTAGCTAGCTTCGTCATAGGCTTTCGTGAATTGGAGATTCAAGGTGTGTTTAACTTCGGTAAATTAGTGAAAAGTGGTAAAAAAATTTGACACTAAAAAACATGTCTTGTGAGAAAAAAGTACGGTTATCAGCGTGAAAACTTTAGTGACTTTTGAAGAACTAAACAGACTCTCAAGAATGAAATGGGTGCCAACAAAGCCTCTGCCTGCGTACATGCGTCGGGGTCGGCCACGACGCAACGCAAATACTCCTCTACGACACAGTTGCTTTAGCTAATCAATCCCCACTCATGCCCAAATAATACTCTCCTACTCTACTAGTACTCGCATGCCACCGGCGCGCCCCCGCCGGAAAGCCTGCGGCCGCGGCAGTGGACTGGACGCTGCTGCGCGTCAGAGCCGACCAAGGGCAGCGTGCCACACGGACAGCCTTCTTCCATGAATTGCCCGCGCGCGCCCTGCAATGGGAAGGGAACAGAGCACGAGAGCCCCCGTCCCGTGCTGACTTCATAAACGCCGCGCGCCAGTCAAAGCGCTCCGTCTCTACCCTGCCGCCGCGCCACTGTTACCGTAGCCGGTGGCTGCCGACCCAGCTGGGCGCGGCCAGGCTCGGAGTCGGAGTATACAGTAGAGGCGAAGCCACCCTCCCTCGTTCCTTTTTCACACTCACACCGTCGCCAAAGGTCACCAGTTCCCTCGCTTCGGCTCCTTCCTGCTATAAGTACGGCGCGCGCATCCAGTCACTGGCCTTCTCCGCTCTCCCACCACCACCACCACCACCGCCGGCCACGGCCACTAGCTTGCATCAGGACACTAGTAGCTCTCCTTTGTCTGCGCGCGGCGGCGTCGAGAGACCAGAGGCGATTGTTGATGGAGCAGAAAGCGAGGCGGCGGCACGTGCCGGCGTTCGGGGAGTGGAACTACTACTCCTCCTCGTCGTCCCCGGAGGAGCCGCGGCCGCCGCACTCCGGCGCCGCGGCGGGGGACGCCTGGTGGTACGCGGCGGCGGCGGAGCCGGAGGCCCGCAGCGACGCCTGGTTCAGGTACTCGCCGCCCCCGCGCAGGCCGGCGGCGGCCAAGAAAGCAAGGAGGCCAGGCGGCGCCGCGGCAGCGGCGGCGGCGGCGGCAGGGGAGCAGAAGCAGTGCCACGACGGCGGCGGGAGCGGGAGCGCGCTGCCGTCGACGGAGGCCGCCCGGGCGAGGGCGTCCCACGGCGGTGCTGCGCGCGCGCCGGCCAAGGGCGGCCGCAGGGTGGTCGCGCCCGTCGACGCGGACCTGTACCGGGTGCCGCCGGCGCCGGCGGACGACGCCTCCTTCACCCGCCGCCCGAGACGGGTACGTACGTTACAGAGCCGAGCCGAGCGACACTGCGGCAAAGCTCTTGTGTTTTCTGGATAATCTTCCCTCGTCTTGTAAACTAAAATACTAATGGAATCTTCATGGTGGTTACTAATGGAATCTTCATGGTGGTCTCGCTTGCAGAAGAGAGCGGCGAGGAGCCTCTGGATGGGCTGCTTGGGTGGCTTCAACTGCGTCGCCTGACCAAGAAACACCAAACATCCCATGGCGTCGGCTAATGCATCACCAAAAGCTTAGAGCAATGGGGTGTGGAATCTAGTAGCCGTGCTCCCGTTCTTGTTTGCTTCCTCTCCATGCTCGTTATTGTTCTGCTCACTGTCCAGTGCCATGCCAACAAATTACCATTGCTAATTTGCTATTCTACGGCATGTGCATACGTGGATTCGTGGATTGCAGTATCTTGCCTGTCAATTTTTTAGTTATTACCAGTACTTAGCAGCTACCGGTACTGTAACTCGGATGAAAGATGGAGCCATCTTGCTCCTCGTCGCTCTTGAACTGCCTGCCCTCAGTCACACGAGTTTTTGCTGGCCAGTTTGTTTCTTGCATTGCAACTGCTCTCCGTTTCTTGGGGATCCTCGCTGTGGCCACGAATCCGTCAGATTGCTCTGATCGGAGCTCTGCCTCACTTCGGGGTGTTTAGATTATCATGTACAGTATTTTTATGCATTGGGTCGTGTGCCGCAGAGAAAAAAAATACATTAAAAAATATATATTATGTAAAATTTTGCAAAACGAGCTGAACTAAACACCCCCATGCAACGCGACACGGCTGACGAGCTTTTGAACGAAACTTTACGGACGATGTTTACCGTCCATGACGTACGTACGCGCTTTGGATAAAGCTTTTATGAACCATCGATGTTCAGAGAAAGTTGCCCGTAGTATGTAAAGACAGAGAGAGCAAAAAGGAAAAAACTGACCCTGCACGGAGCAGAGCGAGCGTTTCGATTCTGCTTTCACGTAATAGTCGTACAAGGGTAACAAGGCCTAAACCCTAAATGCTTCCAACACAGGGCCCCAAAGCTGCGTTTTTCTCTGGCAAGCTGGCCGGCTCCATTAAACTAGGCGCGCTAGCCAGTCCATTCTGGCAGAGCTCCCTGCTCGGTTTGTCGGAGGTACACACCCAGCCCAGTTGGGTAAAAAGAACAATAAAAGTATCGGCCTTGTTTAGACCGACTAGAAAATTTGCGAATTTTACTGTAACAATTTTAAACCAAAAATTAGGAGGACTAAACATGATTTAATTATAAAACTAATTACACGGATGGACGAAAAATCACGAGACAAATCTATTAAGCCTAATTAATCTGTTATTAGAGATTGTTTACTGTAGCACGACGTTGTCTAATCATGACCTAATTAGGCTCAATAGATTCATCTCGCGAATTTACACAGGGGTTATGTAATGAATTTTATCATTATTCAACATTTAATACTTCTAATTAGTGTCTTAACATTCGATGTAATGGGTGAATAATAAAAACTTGTCGGAAATGTGAAAATGTGAAACTTTCCTCAACTAAACAGGGCCTAAAGACAATTTTCATGTGTAAATGTGTAATAACAAGGGGGTGTTTAGTTCATGGAACTTGCGAAACTAGTTTGCAAACTTACAACCTTGGAAAACGTGCATCCTCTCTCACGACACGTTTTCCAATGCAACTTTTGCAACTTTGGCAAAGTTTTTCACCGAATATAAACAGCCCCATTGCCAACTTTGCAAACTTTGGCACTTTTGTAAATTAGTTTCCAAAGTATGGCAACTTTTACGAACTAAACACCCCCTAAATCAATAATGGTTGAATCTCGTCAATCTTTGCCCATTTCAATCCCTAAAGAGGACATTGCAAGATCTGTCATTAAACAATATAGAAACTAGCTCATCAATTATTAATTAAACTGAAGAGGATCCATGATGATTCTCGAGACTCACCGTGGGATGGGACAGGATCATCTCCTTTTGAAGGATGAAACGATCCTACTAAGGCATTGTTCGATTATCTATTCATCAATAAGATTTGAAGGAGATTAAAGAGAATTGACAGGGATTAAATCCTTGACAAGTTAAAATTCTCCTCAATTCCCTTCGATCTCCTTAAACCTCGAAGAATGGATAACCGAACCAGGCCTAACCGTTTGATTGGAGGGATGAGGATGGTCTATATGTTTGTTGTTTGATTGGAGGGATGTACAAGAGATGGTTTGGATGCCGTTTCAGCCCTATTAGATGGAGGATCGATTGTCAGCCGCTCCAACCTTTGGGGCCCATCTGTCAGGTGGTCAAAGCAGAGGAGGGCCATGGTCAAGATCAGCCAGCGACGCCACCTCTGACTCGCCGAGTGCACCGTGGCCAAGATACGTCTCACCGAGCCGTGGTCGCAGCTACCCTCCCTGGCTCGCTGAGTGTCCTACCGCCTGCCCACCTTGGGTGCCATGGCCGTCATTCATGAGCTCTGTGTCGTGCCTGGAACTCGAGAGGTTGATGGAGGCCTGCAGCATTTCCGGGGGACTAGATGGTGTGGCCTTTTTGGATGGATGTGTCCATCTCCTGTTTTGGAGGCATACTCTACAAAGACGTCCTTTCCATCCCATCTATCTTTGAACCAAATACATTGAGAGACGGATCTATCCCGTTCCATCCTTTAAACAAACACCTAGTACACCAATTCACACCTTTAACAACAAAACTAAGGATAAAAAATAAAAAAAAAACTCCTGTCGAGGAAAATTCTCCACTCATCAGGTTTCATGCAATGGATTTTTATGGACGAGCAGATGGTCGTTGCTGAGTTGTGGCAAAGGTGGGGCAAGATGTCGAGCGAAATGCTAGGAACTGGGGTAGGGTTTGTCTGACCGTCCAAAGTTACTAGATTAATTAACAGATCAACAGCACATTGCTTTCCTCAGCGACAGTAACAATCCCACCTCTAGCGGAGAAGTAAGTGCGATTGGTCTTGAAACATGTTCCACTGGAGGGTCCAAGTTTCTGTTTCACAGGATCCACGTGTACAATGATTACTACTTTTCCTTCCAAGCAATACAATGGTTAGGGCATCCGGAGTGTTTAGAATAAAGGGGTCCTAAGACCCTTATGGCCGGCCTCATACATACCAGGCGAGGTCGTAAGGGAGGGCTTGAGGTCTGGTCATAAGCTTGAGACCCGGCCTTAACGAATAAAAAATTTAGAGGGAGTACGGTGGCGGGATCCACGCCGTGCGGGCATGGAGCGTCGCGGACGACTGACGCTGGTGGATTCGGGCTTTGGTATTTTTTTATTTGGAAGTGGAGCCACGTGCTTAAGACCGGCAGGGGTCATATACATATCAGCGATTGGCATTAGGGTCTATGGGGCCCATCTTAAGACCGGGGTCAGTCTTACAGCCTCTTCGGTTGGCTGGTGGCTGGTGCTGATTTGTTGTGAGAGAAAGTACTGCTGGCTGGCTGGTGGCTGGTGGCTGGTGCTGATTTGTTGTGAGACTGAAGTACTGCTGGCTGGTGGCTGATAAGCCAAACGAACAGGCCGTTAAACGTTCGTGATGCTACACCATCATGTAACACAACAGAAAGTTCAAGATTCGCCACTAACAGCGGCGGGAGTCAGCTAGCGGCGCTGCCATGTGTGAAGACGTACGCATGTCTCCCTTCCCAGCGTGCAGCCGCTGACACGCGCGCTGTGTGGACTCTGCATTTGCCGTGTTTATCAATGGTTCACATGCAGTACTTCGGTTCCAAAGTTCCAAATTAGCGGCCGGCACCCAAAGTAAAAGCCTCCCCTCCCCACCACGGTGACAAAGGTCAAACAAAGCTCGTCACTCGCCTTCTTCACACACACCGCCCGGGCCCGGGTCCGGTGTGCGCATGCCTGCAGCGCTTACCGTGGTGGCTCGTCGTCGTCGATGACGACCGAGCGAACCACTGCAACCCCCGCGTGCCGCGACATCCGGGGCCCTCACCCCGTCCTGCAACCCTCTGCCAGCGCCCGCGTCAGTACAGGACCAACCGCAGCCACGGCCATGGCAACACCCAGCGCCGGCCCGTCCATGGAGAGAGAGGCGGCGTCAAGCTCGCTCGCGTCGCATCACGCCATCACCGCCCCACGCCCGTGCCCCCACAGGCCACAGCTTCCACCTGGCGGTGCCGAGCTGCTCGCTACAGTGGACGGTAGCTTCTACTGCCGCTGCGCCGCGTGCAGTGCAGACTTGCAGAGGCTGACGAGCTGCTATAGCCAGCTAGCTCTCGAGTCTTGATGCTTCTTCGCCGATGCCGACGGGCCGTTAGCCCATTCCCTGCCGCCGCCTTGGATCCCTCGATCGGTTCCTGTCTTTTCTCTGCGCCATGACCATGAAAACTCGCCATCTCTCTCCACAATTGGTCAAGCCCCTCACACCTGCACTGCCACTACCTCGCCTCTTCCGGCTATAAGTACGGGCCAGCTGCTCAGAGCTCACCCCCCGGCCCACGCCCAGCAAACCGCCGTCTTCGTCCACCACCACGCGCACGGCTAGCTAGGCTTTCACACTCTCTGACCGACCGGCCATAGCTCCTCGCTTGTGATCTCTACTCTTCCTCCTCTTCTCCCATTCTGTCTCCCGCGCCGTCCGGCTTCCCCTGTCCGTACCGAGCGTTCCCAAATGGAGGTAAGTGAAGTGATGCGGATCGACAAGCTAGCCTGCGAATTTGCTTCTGGTCTAGTGACCCTGACGAGCTTTTAATCTGGCTTTGCATTATTCAATGACGTAATTGCGTGCGTGCATGCAGAGGTCGAGGCGGCGGCGCGTGCCGGCGTTCGGGGAGTGGAACTACTACTACTACAGCGGCGAGCTGGCCACGCCGCACGCCGCGGCCGCCTCCGCATCCGAGTGGTCCGCGGCGGGGCCGGAGCTGGAGGCCAGCAGCGACGTCTGGTTCAAGTACTCGCCACCGCCAAGGAAGCCACCGCCCAGCGGCAGGAAGGCTCGGAGGCCGGAGAAGACGAAAGACGGGTCTTGCGGCAAGCGGGGGCTTCGTCGTGCGGTGGCGGAGCCAACGCCCGCGAGGGCGTCCGACGCCGTGGCACCGTCGGCGGTGGCGAGCACGCCGGGCAGTAATAAGGCCGTCGCCGCCAGGGTGCGTGTGGTGCGGCCCGTCGACGCGGACCTGTACCAGGTGCCCCCGCCGGAGTTCGGCCCCGACGACGACGAGGAGCCGCCGAGAAGATGGGTACGACGTGCGCGAACGCTGAAGCTCTGCACTCGTCTTGCCATTAGTTTGTTCTTGCCAATGTTATTAGTGTGGTTAATTGACTAGTACGAACCGAAGATCTAGTAATTCTGTTCTGATGATTAATATTACCCTAACATAATGCCGCATGCATGCATGCAGAGGAAGAACAAGCCGGCTTCGAGGAGGAGCCTGTGGATGGGCTGCTTCGGCTTCAATTGCGTCCCGACTGAATAATTACTATTACTATTTACTGTAACTATATTTTGGTGCTGTGTATCTACTGTATGAGGGTGTTCAATTGGGTGAAAAAATTTTGGTGAAAAATTTGCAAGAGAATCTTACCATTTAGGAGTACTAAATGTAGACTAATAATAAAAACTAATTATAGATCTCGCCTGGAAATCGCGAGACGAATCTAATGATGGTAATTAATCTATGATTAGTGAATGTTTAGCGGATGATTAATGTAGCATCACTGTTGCAAATCATGACCTAATTAGGCTCATTAGATTCGTCTCGAAAAGTTACCGGGGGTTATGGAATGGGTTTTGTCATTAATACACGTTTACTACTCTATACATGTAAGATTCCCTTGGAAAAAATTTTGGTGAAAAATTTTTGGGGGAATTGAACACCCCTTATAGGTTTTTTAAAATATCTATACTTCTAGAGCACTGTATAATGTTTGACCAAGCTATCCACTATAGGGCTTGTTTAGTTCGCGCGAATTCGATCGAATTGACTGTAGCAGATTCTCTTGGGAATTGAAAAAGTAGAGAAAGGGCACGTTGTTCAATGTGTTGCTTTTGGTCGAATTGGTGCTTTTTTGAGTAAACTAAACAAGGCCATAATTCACCGTACCAGAGTATAAGCCTTTTCTGACATGGTTCCACCTGCCAAGCTCGTTCCTGTTTCTGGCCCTCTCTGTATGTCTGAAACCGAGTGAGGGGGTGTTTAGTTCACCCCACTCTCCTCTATTTTGCATAATTCGTGTTTTCCAATGCATTTTTTTCTTTCTATGGCACGCGACCCAATACATAAAAACACTGTGCATAATCCGTGAGTAGTTTCATTTACGCCTGTTCAGCTACCCAAACGTCATTTTTTTTTGCGAGTACCCAAACGTCAAATTTATGCTTCCAATTGGTTTAAGCACGTACGTACATGAACCAGCATGGCAAGAGACAAGTTCCATATGCAACCTGCTTCTTTGTTTTCTCTCCGCTGTGTATGTAAACAGATCTAAACACAGAGAATCTGAATTTCCAACACGAATCGCAGAATTAGTTGATCCAAGATTCTTATGTGTATGTAAACAAAGAAGCAAATTTGCTGTATTGCGAAAACGACACCACTGTCCTTTAAGTTTTAATAGTCTATCAACCCGTGCTCCCGCACGGATTAATATTTTTAAAAGTTATTATATTTAAAATTATTCAAAAATTAAACTTCTACCTAATAATCAAAATTGTTTACATACCACTCTTACATTTTTGTCAATACTTCAACATAATGCTCATAAAGATGTGTACTTACATTTTTTATTTAAACTAATTTTTAATTAGTAATTACTCTATACTTTTTTTCATCCACATTCACAATTCTTACATTTTGTATCGCGCCTTTATACATTATATTTAACATAAAAATTAATATTTTTTATTACTTCCTCACGTATCTTTACCTATTTCTAAAGAGAGGATTGCTTCTTCCTTTTTTTTATTCGTCCTGACAGGTGGGTCCCACCTATGGTGACGAACCGTAACCATGGTTCCAACTGTCGGCATTGGTTCTCTAATTGGATTAGAGTCCTTACTGAACCCATCAATCTTTATCTCCTACCACTCTATCTCTATCTATATATATATATTTACCTATTTCTAAAGGAAGAAACGTTTCAGCGGTCTGTCATATACATCTCACGATTGGATTAGACATGTTTCATCTTGTCCTCTGATCGGATTAGGAGTAGTTCATTGTATACCGCAATCAGATTAGGAAAAGCAAGTTAATTACTTTAATTTGCTTAGAACAACGATATAACGGTCTTTATCCGTAGCAGCACACGGGCAAGGTTGCTAGTACATGTATAAATAATCTACATGGTGACACTCATGATACGTATATATCTTAACTTATTATTCCTATGTTAACAATGATAAATTACCGTAATAGAATCCTATCTCGGTTTACTTTTGGAGTTTTTGGTAGAATGCACATGAAAATAATTACATTAAGATTTAGGTGTTTAGTTTAGGTTATCTTTAATAACAACATACGTGGGTAACTTAGATACAAATTTTGAATGTCATTTTAAGTTATACTTTATAATGATATGCATGAGTAAATTAGATAAAAATTATGGGGTTAATTTAAATTATTTTTTATAATAGCATAGCTCGATAATTTAGATACATTTTTAGGATTTATTTTAGAATACTTTTATAATGATAGTGGTGGGTAATTTTTTAAAATATAATAGACCAATGACTATGGTTATTAGAGTTTATATTATTGGCGTTTTTTATTTTTGTGAGAATTTCTAGAATTTTGTCTTTTTTCTAGCGTGTCTCGTGATAACTAATACAAAGTCTCCATATAAAAAAAATAAAGGCTATATTTCTACCAAACTATGATGAGCTATCTCTCATTTGTTTAAATATTCGAACACAATACCTATATAGATCTATATTTATTATTTTCATCTGATTGTGATAGATATTTGTTAGTAATGACTCTATAATGTTTTCATACACAATTAAAATCTTTACATTTTCATTTTGCATCACATGTATGCCTTGATTTTATTGAATGAACCCTAAGTTTGAATTATAATTTTAACATAGAATTCTATATTATCGTCACTTCCTCTATATATTTATAAATGACAACACACATCATGCGTATATACCTTAATCACTATATAATATACCAGTAGTTGAAATACAAAATTTAGAATATTATATTTGGGTATATTTTTAATTAAAGTGATTTGAATTCTAATGTGGGTTACCTCATGTTATTTTTAATAGTGACATATGTGGATAATATAGATGTAAAATAGTTAATTTAAGTTTTTTAGGTATTCATAGTGGGTAACTTAGTTACAAATTTATGAGGTTATTTTAACTATTGTTTATGCATGAGTAAATTAGATAAAAATTATGGGGTTAATTTAAATTATTTTTTATAATGGCATACCTCGATAATTTAGATACATTTTTAGGATTTATTTTAGAATACTTTCATAATGATAGTGGTGGGTAATTTTTTTAAAATATAATAGACCAATGGCTATGGTTATTAGAGTTTACATTATTGGCGTTTCTGATTTTTGGTGAGAATTTGTCCTTTTTTCTAGCGTGTCTCGTGATAACTAATGCGGAGTCTCCATATAAAAAAAATTAAGGCTACATTTCTACCAAACTATGATGAGCTATCTCTCATTTGTTTAAATATTCAAACACAGTACCTATATAGATCTATATTTATTATTTTCATCTGATTGTGATAGATATTTGTTTGTAATTACTCTATAATATTTTCATACACAATTAAAATCTTTACATTTTCACTTTGCATCATATGTATGCCTTGATTTTATTTAATGAACCCTAAGTTTGAACTATAATTTTAACATAGAATTCTATATTGTCGTCACTTCCCCTATATATTTATAAATGACAACGCACATTATGCGTATATATCTTAATCACTATATAATATACCAGCAGTTGAAATACACGATTTAGAATCTTATATTCGTTTATATTTTTAATTAAAGTGATTTGAATTCTAATGTGGGATTACCTTATGTTATTTTTAATAGTGATATATATGGATAATATAGATGTAAAATAGTTAATTTAAGTTTTTTTAGGTATTCATAGTGGGTAACTTAGTTACAAATTTATGAGGTTATTTTAAATATTGTTTATAATGACATAGTGGGTAATTTTGATGAAGATTAGGGGGTTACTTTAGTTTATTTTATATAATGGCAGAGATGGGTAATTTTGATATAGATTTAGGGGGTTACTTTAAGCTATTTTTATAATGGCATATGTAGGTAATTTTTAGAAAATATAATAGATGTAATGGCTATGATGATTTGAGTGTTCAAATTGATGGCCAGATTTGCTTTTTTGTGAGAATTTCTAGAATTTCTCTCTTTTTCTAGAGTGTCCACCTAGGATCCTAGTTGGCTTCATCTGGAGGCTTCAAAAGGAGCATCCAATTAGTAATAATAAGATAAGATAAGATAGTATGCTAGATTTTAAATTTTAAAAAGATACTGTACTATTGAAAGACAGCGACCCAGATACGTGATTTGGAAAACACCAAGGTTTTCTGGATTTTTTTTAAAGATCCAACGCGCCTCGACGTGTCACATATCTCTCGTCACACGCTGGTTCCATGGAGAGTCAGAAGTTCAGAAAATTTGACCAGCCATCGTCTTCCATGGACCCATCGTCAAGGTCCGATACTTTATTTTTCCCATGGTCACATAACGTTTGTCATTACGTGAAGCCCAATGCATGTGGCGCCCGTGGTCAATAGTTCAATCTTTTCTCTACCCAGCAAAAAAAAAAAGGAAAATGTTGATCATTACCTCGAGTGGTTCTCAAGGATCTAGCCAATCAAAAGGGTTTCGCGCGCTTTAGGCCCTGTTTTTCGCGGACTTTTTCATCACTAAAGTAAATTTGAATGTTTAAATACGAATTAGGAGTATTAAATGTGGATAACTGACAAAACTCATTCCATAAACCCCGGGTGAAATTGCGAGACGAATCTATTAAACCTAATTAGACCATGATTAGACAATGTTGTGCTACAGTAAACAATCTCTAATGACAAATTAATTAAGCTTAATAGATTCGTCTCGCGATCTCGCGTTTGTCCGTGTAATTAGTTTTATAATTAGATCATGTTTAGTCCTCCTAATCTTTGATTTATAATTGCTACAGTAAATTTCGCAAAGTTTTTTCACCAACTAAACAGGCCCTTAGACAGTTGTGCTGGGTCTGTACCAGCTCCACCTCCAACCTCACCACAAACGGCCCGCCGCACGGTGCCCTGCCACGCCAGACGCCACCACGCCCACCAGCCGCGTCGTTTGCGTGAACATCTGGAGGCTGCGTCGCTCACTCGCTCTCGAATGCTACTATAGGGGTGTTTAGATTAGTGGAAAGGGTGAAAAGTTTACGCATTGGGCCGCGTGCATATAGAGAAAAAATAAACTGACACGGTTCCCAATGCATAAACTTTATGCAAAATATGGTGAACTAAACACCCCCATAATAACCGAAACTGAAAAAAGGAGTGATAATGTGCTATAGGTTTGCTCGGATGCACGTAGCCGACTAGCCGTTGATCATCATGCAAGCTACAGTTGTGTTGCTTTGTGTCATTATTGAAGAAAAAAAGTATTCTTTTACCTTCAAGGACGAGAGCGATATATTTGTTCCTATTGATGAGCAGAGTATGTGCATATCAAATTCAGATCATTTAGCCCTTATTTGATGAGGTATGCTGCTATGTGACATTGATAGTAGCATTTAAGCTTGGACAAACCTGGACCGGAGGAAACCTTTTTGTAGCACGGAGGCATCGATGATACCACCAAGGCCAAGTTCAAGTGGTGATGAAAGCGAGTCAAATCTGGAGGAAACAATAGTTGCTTCTATATACTATACTCACATGTAACAAAACAATAGCTCTTATCATTATTCATGAAGTGCTACTGTTTTTGTGATTTGCAAATGATGAATAATCTGCTTTGTTTGTATATTGTTCGCTAATGCAAGCTGTAATAAGGGCTCTGAGCGTTTAGAGCACAAACCAGTTCACCAGTTCACCCCTCTAGTATTGAGGATTGAGGATGATTCTTTTTTTTTTAATTTCTGTGATTCTCTTGCAGAGGCTGCAACGTATTGGCTCCTTATCTTATTAGACGTTGATCTTTGAAGCAAACTCAAATGGATAAAAAAAATCTAAATGGACCCAGACCAGAGCAATCGGTATTGTATTTGCATGGTGGCCATTTGTGGCAAAAGAAAATATGTAAGGGCATATTCAACAGTTTAGACGGTTGCTGTCTATTTGACTTGCCAATAGAGCTCATGTGATAAGCTTTGCACATTCATTTGTCCTGTTCCTGGCAGGGGCAGGAGAAAAATGGCGGCGGAGGAGGGGGAGATATGGTGGTAGAGCAAGAGATGTGGCTCTAGGAACTGGTTTTGCCGCCAAGCACCTAATTTCGATTGAGCCGCAACCGATCCGGAGGAGCTATTGTCGATTGACAACGAGGGCGTGGCGTACAGTGGCAACAACGTTGGCGGTTTGGCTTGGGACCATGAGGCCATGCCACTGTCTCTTCTCACGTGGCATTATAAGCCGGATCGATCAGCTTGCATAGCACTATATAGACATGTGTTATCTATGCGTTGTACATACCGTAGGCAGTCCCAACACTTGCAATCGTTAGATGGTCTAAGTCTATTGCATTTGCTTATATTATTATAACTTTTGCCGCCCTGCCTATGTTATGCATGTATGAAATTTGTAATAAAGTATATACAGGCAATGAGAATGTCTGATGGGCCGATTCTATGTCCTACTGTGTTTGTAAGTCAGCAATCACGTGTTAACCGATGAATTTATGAATTATTCTAACCAATGCATGGCTTTTTATAATGCTTCATTGTTTCCTATTTCTTGATTACATAAGGGCAGGGCCAATGTTTGTTGTCCAATGTACTTTAAGATGGGCGCCATATAAAATAAGCAATAATTATTGCATATGACACAATATATGGCTTATTTTTATTTTTAGGTAGGTCCCTCGAGTTATAATAAATACCAGCAGTCTTCCACTTTCCGAGCCATAGAGACAGAGAAAAAGTACCGATGGATAAATCACTTGTTTATTTGCTTAAGTGCTCTGCAAGCTTAAGATGCATCTTAAGTAGTCTGTTTAGCGCACCAGCAATGCAGAAATAAGAGTGGTCTTTACGGCCTTATGGATATCCATAAATATTGTGAGAGCAGTCTTTATAGTTGGCAACAGTTACAGCCATCCATACAGCTATGGACCGGCCATATGAAATAAAAACTAATATTATCTCTCTCATCTTCTTCCATCCGCATCTCTCTCCTCATCTTGTTGAAGCTCCCGCCGTTGCCAGGACACCCAAGGAGGCTGCGGACTCTCCCTCCAGTCTTCCCCCGCCGCCGTCCACTCGTTCTTCGGCAAGCCAGTGGCTCTTCGCGGAGTACCGCGGATGCACTCGAGGAGGCCCAATCCACCAGCGCCGTCCCCCGTCCACACCGCCATGGATCCCATCTGCTTGCCGAGCCGCCGAGGGACGGCCAACTGCCCAGCCAGCCGCAGCCCGGCTTGGCGAGGAACGCCGACAGCCTCGTTCACTAGATGCGCCGCGGCCGCGGCACCGCCGGCAACTGGACATGCACCAGCGGATCCGGCCGCCGGTCCTCGCCATTCACACGCGGCCTTGAGCGTCACGCGTCGCTGTTGGTTCAGTCGTGCCTCGCGCAAAAGCTTGATGCGGGATATCGAGACGAGAGGATTAGGTTTGGAAGAGCTGTGTGCGTACGGTGGGTGACGCTCAGATGTGTGTGTCCACGAACAAGCAAGAAGAAGCAAGGATAGAAAGAAGCCAACAGATGGCCGTTGAACCTTTTTTTTTTAATTTGAGCAGTGGCCCCTAGCTTACTACCACCACGGTCTATACGATGTGAGAATTGCAACAACTATGTACTACTGACACTGAGGCCTACCCATATAGACCAAGTAGTCTATATACATTGCTCATGCCCTTAAAGTGCCTTTTGCGCAATGGCTAAAGTGGAAGGCTGCTGAATTTTTTTATTGCTTAAAGTCATCTTTTTTATTGCATTGTGGTTGTTCTCACTAGATGTAATGATTGCCTTCAGTTCGGCATGTGCCCAGCAACAGCAACTGAAAAGCACAAGGTACAGAAAGCAATATGGCTCACGTGAAAGGAAACATCAATAATTCAATATATATCAGGTCAGTTATTTCAAAAATATCTTGGTTTTCAAAAGAAAAAAACGGGTTGGATATTTAAAGGGGTGAAATCATGAAAGGCCGGCGCGGGCTCACACGTGAGTAACGACAACGAGCGAGCCTGTCTTCCCCATCCCCCGCCAGGGGCCAGGGCCCACAGAGAGATCGGTAAAACGGTGACGGAAACCACGTCCACCCGTTCCTCCCCTGCCACCACCGCCCCGCCCCGCACCGATCGCCTCGCCTCGCCGCTCCCCACCTCCTTGCTTCCATTCTACTCCGCTCTCCTCGCGCCGCGCCCCGAGGCCACCGCCTTCTCCCTCTCCCTCCTCTCTCTCTCTCTCTCTTCTCCCACCCCCCTCTCTGAAATCAGTGTCCAGGAACGAGAAGTGGGGCGACCACCACCTCGACGGAATTTGCGGCCGAGGAGGACCCATGGCCTCGCTGCGGCCGCTCGACCCTTCGCTCGCCGTGGCGGCGGCGGTCTCCGCGAGGCCGCGCCGCGGGTTCTCCGCGCCGGTGTTCATAGGCGGGTCCGCGGGCTCGGGCTCTGGCTCTCTACGGCGCCGCGGCGGGGTGGCTAACCCGGCGAGGCGCGGGTTCTCGTGCCGCGCTGGATCCGCCGCGTCGGCTACCGAGAGGTTAACCCCCTGTTGCTCTATTTTTCCTGCTCTGTTATATACTTTTGTCAGGTGTGGTACGGGACCTTGCAATGCGACGTCTCGGAATTTTTTCGTTCCTAGGGATGCATTTCTAGTTGAACAGTGAATATGTTTATTTTCGTTTTGCCATCTAGTGACAGCAAATTTAAATGGTAAATTTGTCCAAGCATTACTGCTACAAGGCCGGTTTATGATAGTTAAAAAAAAACATAAAAGGTTCATCTAGAGCACTCAGAACAGTCTGGTCCTTATCAAGTGCATTTTCTGAATTATTGCTTTGAGTAAATTTGAAGCAATATTCATAATAATTACTAACGCACACTCTTTTCATTTGATTAAAAAATGGTTATTCAATTCAATATTGTTTTATGCACATTTTAATCTGTTGTATTTCAATTAAGATAGATGAAATCCCAAGCCTAGGCTTGCAGTTACAAGCTAATATGATGTGTTGTACCCATATGCATTGATATTATATCAATCATGTTATTCTTTATGAACATCGTTATCACAGTTATTTCTTTACGATGTTATTTTATTTTCTGGCTTGTGATCATTACACAGTAGACAAGTTGATGTAGTTTATTGCAAATCATTCTGTTGCACATGTGCAATTCCCAGATCTGTTCCTTGTCATTTCCAGTAGAGGTTATTGTCTATACTGACTATTTTTTATCTACAGAACAAAGGAGAAAAAACGTATAGATTCTTCAAAGCATATAGTGCAACTCCGGGTTTGTCTAGATCACCAGGTTAAGTTTGGTGAGCATGTTGGCATTACTGGTTCGACAAAAGAGCTTGGCTCATGGAAGGGTCAGGTTGAGATGGAGTGGACACCCAATGGCTGGGTCTGTCAGCTTGACCTCCCTGGGGAAACGCTTCTGGAGTTCAAGTTTGTGATATTTTTGAAGGAAGGGAAGGATAAAACATGGGAGGATGGTGACAACCGTGTTGTCAATCTGCCAAAAGATGGTACATTTGACATAGTATGTCACTGGAATAGGACAAAAGAGCCTTTAGATCTTTTAGGAACACCAGATGTTAGGTTTTCTGGAGAAGCTGACAAGGAGATAGGCAAAGATGCTACAGTATCTGGAAATATCACTCCAGAAGAGATGGGAAATATTTCAGTGGCTGGGGATGGCTATCTAACTCCAGAACTTGAGTCGAGCAAACTTGGTGGGCTATGGCAAGGTAGTGATGCAGTCTTCATGCGGTCCAATGAGCATGGGAATAAGGACAGTGAAAGGAAGTGGGACACGTCTGGGCTTGATGCAGTATCACTAAAACTAGTGGAGGGTGATAAAGTGTCAAGGAATTGGTGGCGGAAGGTTAGTTGGATTAATTCCCAATTTTTTCTAGTCAAATAGATACAGTCTTCCATGTGGCTTTCATCTTTTGGTGTTAATAGTTAACTGTTTCCCTTTTGGTAGTAATTGTGAAACTAACTGGAGGCATCTCTTGTGACGCTGTTTTCTGGAAATACACTGCTTATTACCTAGGTGTTTGTTTTTAGAGACTTGAAGCTAGTGTTCTCCAATTTTGGTTGTTCTATCCAATATACTGAAATTTCTAGCTATGTTATTTCTGGTATTCTGATTCTATTGTGCAGAAAATCTTGCATGCAAGTGTTGTGACTTTTTTTTATGTCACATCAAGGACAAATAGCTCTGTTTTGCTTCTCATACTGGTTCCTACTGCTTAATTAGCAGATTAGGTGCTCCCCAATTTGATAACCTCCCAGTTTGATGATTTTTATTAATCATTTATTTCTTCAAATATAATGAATAGAGATATGAATATGTAGTACTTTTATGTATAATAACAGGAATTGTCCTGTGTGGTCAGGAAATCACTTTTGTTAGCTGGTCCTTTGAGTAGAGAATTGAAAAGTTTGGTTTAATCAAAGGAAAATTTGCAGTAACCTGAGATGAAACAGTAAACACCACAAATTTCTACCATTCCTACAGCTACCCATCAATGGTTAATCCCATTACAATTGTTCCCAATGCGGTGCATCTCGAGTCCAGACAGCTGAGTGGTAGAGAAAGAGATGCAGTGTATAGGGAAGCATGATAATATTTTTAAAAATAGAAACCGGCATAACATGTCAGTTCCTCTGTTTTGGATATTTTTAATTTTTGTTATTCTGGGCTAACAAAAACGATAAAGTATATAGGAGAGCTTCCAATGAAGGTTAATTTAAAGCTGAGTGGAATTTCTTTACTAAGTGGTATGAAGTCCAGCATACTGCTCAAACTTTTGGCAATTCAGGGGGAAGCACTACTTTGATCTACCGGATATTTGTGTTAATTCAATTTGCAATGTTTCTGCAGTTGGAGCTTATTCGTGGGCTTTTGTCCGAATCTGATGATCAGAGTCGTTTGGAGGCTCTTACATACTCTGCTATTTATCTAAAGGTTTTCCCGCACAATCCTTTCTTTGCAGTTAGTCAGTAATATGTGCCACAGAAATCCAATATTCCTCGAACTTGTAGTCCGGAGACAAGAATTTTGGTGAAAAGGTTTTGTTAACATTCTAAATTTGTTCTCTCGATCGCAGTGGATATATACAGGTCAGATACCATGCTTTGAAGATGGTGGTCACCATCGACCCAATAAACATGCCGAAATATCCAGGCAAATTTTTCGTGAAATTGAAAGGATGTACTATGGGAAAAACACATCAGCTCAGGTTAACCCCCCTTTTGCTCACAGTGATTATGACATTAGCACTGTTCTTCAAGTATTTGCGTTTCTACTTATATCTATCACTGCATAGTTAGCCATTTGACTGATTCAATTTCATTCATGGAATCGTGAAATCATAAACTGGGAATGTAGGAAGAATAAATTGTGTGGGATAATTTGCGTTGAGCCTCTCGGGTGGTATATATAGACTATAGAGTACAGAAACTTGGGGCAAGATACCCCCGGATAGATATGGCAGGCGTACAGTACACATGCCTAAACTACCAAATATATTCTAACGAGGAATCTGGTTCTTATGCTCGAGTAAATCCACAGGATACGTTCCTTACTGAAGATACATATTATTCTATTTTGTAATACTGATCATTGTCATATTTTGATGCTTATTGATACAGGATTTGCTTGTGATACACAAGATTCATCCTTGTTTACCTTCATTTAAGTCAGAATTTACTGCCTCTGTCCCTCTAACACGAATTCGTGATATTGCTCATCGAAACGACATCCCACATGATCTCAAGGTGATGATCATATCCCCCAGTTTTTTGGAATGACTTCCACGTTAAACTATTTGCTGCTCAATGATCTTCTATTGTGAACAGCAAGAAATCAAGCATACTATACAAAACAAGCTTCACCGTAACGCTGGCCCTGAGGATCTTATTGCTACAGAAGCCATGCTTGCTAGGATTACTAAGACTCCTGGAGAATACAGTGAAGCTTTTGTTGAACAATTCAAGATATTTTATAGCGAACTGAAGGATTTCTTTAATGCTGGCAGGTTATCTAATTTCTAATTTGCCCACATTTTCTATTTTCAGATTTCTAAGTTCTTTGTTTACTATGATAAACTATCGAAGCTGCCACTCTTACAAACTTGCTAATCCTAATAAAGATTGTGACATCAGTTTTTAGTTTCTATCCATAGCTATTTATCACAATAACTACTGATATGGACATGCAATGGTGATGGTGATAAAGGAAAAACAATTGCACCTAAAGGATCAAGATCATGGAGCAAATTTGTATTTTCTTAGAGTAACTTGCACAACTATCTAAAATTCTGGCACTAAAGTGGCTTATGCAGAAAGTTAGAATAGTTGATTATAGAATAATACTCCATCCATTAATGTAATGCGTGTTTTGTCTATGAAAAAGTAACTCTGCAAGTTTTGACCAACAATTAGTGAAATTATATTCATGTTTAGTGTATAAAAATTTATACACAAATATATTTGTACTCAATGTATTAATGGTGTTGATTTGTAGCAATAAGCAATATATTTTAAGAGAAATTAAGGGTCGAACTCTACCTCCAAAATACGAGACAAGCCACTGGATAGAAAACCTTAGGCGGTGTTAGTTTCTTGTCTCAGGTTGAATGTTTCTTGTATAGGTCCGCTATGAGTTCGAACCGTGTGCGTGTGCCCGGTTTGGCCCACATTGTAAATTCAACTCTTTCTTCTTAATACAAAGATATGCAGCTCTCCTGCATATTCTCGAAAAAATACCTCCAAAATAAACCTTATATTGATGGGAAGAGGGAGTAGAATACTAGGAGAAATTATTTAGAGAATAAATAAAATATATGCCATGGAGTTTCTAATTCAAGATTGCCGTCAAATAAGTCCATTTTCAGTCCATGCCGTTGCGGGTTCAAAATATATTTTGAATCGTCTTTTTCACTCCATGATATCTGGTAATGACATGGAGTGAAGAAATATAAAATCTTTCTGGTATTGAGTGAACTCTGAGTTATCTTGATGGAAAACCATGAGACTAAAAATTATCCAGTGGCAAATTATTGATTACAATATAAGTTGCTAATCCACACTTAAGCCTTCAAACTCAAACAGAGATAATTATGTCAATAAGATTAAAAGGAGCTCCCTATGGTATCAACACTATTTACTCAGTGGTATAATACATTTTTCAGTAATTATTATGTGATATTGTAAGTTGTCTTTGTAGCCTACTGGAGCAAGTGGAATCCGTCAAGGAATCTTTGAACGAGTCTGGCTCGGAAGCTCTCTCATCCTTTGTGAAAACCAAAAAGGTGAACTTATTATAAAATCAGCCTGCTTCTCTCCATATACAGACAAAGTAAACAAAGTTTGAGATGTGCTTTTTTTACTGAATCCTGCATCATATGCTTGCTGAGGACTGAGAGATTCGTTGTCTTTGTTGTTGTGTGTATGTTTTGGCAACTTGATAAAAAGTGTAGCCTCGTCTTCACTAGTCCACTAGTCTACTTAAGTCCTGTTAGTCTGCATGCATTGCTGGGTATCATGCCCTGTCAATGTTTAACAGCCATGGGTATACAACCCACACCATCTAGGTCCAAGTCCCCTTAAACTTGAGTTTGCGTGCCTATTTCTTCTTAATATCTAAACCACCTTGTTTGAGAAAAAACAATCTAAGCCACCTTGTTCCTCATAGACAGGTTAAGTTTTTTTTTAAAATAATAATTAAACAACTGTTACTGCTAATCTTAAAAGCTTATTTTTAACCAGCTCACCAGTGCAATGTCTAATTCATATGTTTATTTGTGATTCTATTGAGTATATCAGAATTTGGACCAACTGGATGCAAAAGATCTGGATAAAAATGGTAGTATTCAAGTTTTGCTGAAGACCTTGCAATCATTATCTTCTCTAAGATCATTTCTAATGAAGGGTCTTGAAAGTGGCCTTAGAAATGATGCGCCAGATACTGCTATTGCAATGCGACAAAAGGTTATTTAGTCAAACACAACTGATGACGTATGAGTTCAAATTGGGTATCTGTATTTCAATTATATTCACTGGTGAAGTTTTGCAGTGGCGTCTTTGTGAGATTGGACTTGAGGATTATTCATTTGTATTGTTGAGCAGGTAATGTCATGATTGAAATTTAATTTGTTTGCTTCTAGTTATGGATGCTTTCTTACATACCTTGGTTATCTTACATACCTTGGTTACTCTTGGAGGCAATGTGATTTTACTTTCATTTCTCTGGTACCATAACAGATACATCAATGCTCTTGAAGCTTTAGGTGGATCAGCTTCACTTGCACAGGGTCTGGCTAGAAATACAAGTATATGGGACGATGCCCTTGATGCCCTTGCCATTGGCATCAATCAAGTTAGCTTTTCTGGTTGGAAACCAGAGGAGTGTGTTGCTATAGGGAATGAGCTTCTTTCTTGGAAGCAGAAAGGTCTATCTGAGACTGAAGGTGCATTTTCTCCTTAAACATGCAACAAACCCATGATTCATGAACGTGCATCCCTACTTCTGTTCTCATTGCGGTGTGGAGTACCCTGCAACTGTTCTTGTCATGTGCGTAGGCAATGAGGATGGAAAGTATATTTGGGCACTAAGACTCAAAGCCACTCTTGATAGAACAAGAAGACTAACAGAAGAATACTCTGAAGCACTTCTTTCTATATTCCCTGAAAAAGTCGAGGTGAGCCTATTGAATCTAGAGTAGAGTAGATGAGCCCTGTAATCGTAAAGTCAATCATACGCTATTTTGCTTTCTACCTATTGCTTGACTGAGATAGAACTGCATCATTTTTTTCCAATATTTTCCTGACAGACTGCTTGATGAGAATGTTATGAATCATCAATAGTAATTTAGGTTAACTTAGAGTACCACTACTGGAACTTATAGAAAAGTAATTTACTAAAGTGTTATAAGTATGTGATACAATAGGTTTTGTTTTTTTACAGTTCAAAAAAAAGGTTTTAAAAGTTAAAACATTAGTGGTTATTCTATATGCTGTTTACTTATTTATTTGCATGAATTGCTTTGCTTTGAGATGCCATGTGCATGAATTGCTTTGCTTTGAGAGGCCGAGATAGCAAGTTAGAAAAATTTAGGTTGTAGGGTGGAAAAGAACAACAGTCACAGTGAGCAAAATGTATTTGCGTGAAAAAAGATACATGGGGCTGAGGCAGGTATCCAAAAAGCAAGTGAAAATAGTGATAAAGTGTTAAATTTGTTCTTGCTTAACTAAAAGCGAAATTTGTTTCCCTGGCATAGCCCCCAACCTCACCAGCACAATGCAGGCCCATGGTGTTTGGATGCTTGTATAGGCTCCTGCTCCCTAGCCAGGCTTGGGTAATGCATATTCGGCCTGTAAGCCTAGCCCCGGTAGAATGCAGAAAATGGGTAGTAGCTAAGCCAGGCTTGGCCTGTGCACGCGCCGCTGCAAGGCTCGATTCTTCTCACCTCTCTCATTTGCATCCTCCTCCGCCTTCCTCCTGAAACCTCTGTTCCTCAACCCCACTCCTCTCGGTGGTCGCTGCTCTGCCATATGCATCTCTGTTGACGAGTACCCCTTCAGCGCTGTCTCTAGGAGCTCAGGGTGCTCCTCCAGCTTGCGTCCGTGCCGACAAGGTACGCTGCCTCCACAAGGGTGGCCTCTGCCGTGAGCAGGGACCAGCTGCACCGCCTCTCTCGCTGCAGCCACTGCAGTGGCAAGGGGTACATGCTCTCAGCAACTGCAACTATTGCACCTGCGCTTGCTGCACAAGAATGGTTTCATCCTGTGTCTCCACTGCTTGCCTGCTTCCCACTGGATGCCTGACTTGTCAAGATCAGAAAGCTCCCAATCTGATAACTAGTTGTTTTCTTCCCAATTTGTTAACCAACGCCTCTAGTGTCAGCTATTGCAGTAGGATTTATAGAAGAGTGGTTGGTTTCCTTGCTTCACTGGCTACTCTTTCTGCAGATCTCGAGTGTGTGAGAAATGTAAGCTGGTGATTCTTTGATAAAATATGTGATTTTGATGCAAACTTTATATATGCAATAGCTTGATGTTAGCGTTAAGAGATTGGAACAAGTTTTTGCTGGTTCACTGCTGTTAGCAAGTAACCGATCTGTTTCAATTTTCTG
Organism: Alloteropsis semialata; assembly: GCA_004135705.1. NCBI lineage: Eukaryota > Viridiplantae > Streptophyta > Magnoliopsida > Poales > Poaceae > Alloteropsis > Alloteropsis semialata. Next base: position 32,962,326 of record CM014272.1, read on the forward strand.
CTGTGTTGGATGAATTGGCTTCTCTGTCAATCTCCTAGTAGATTCTTCCAACTCAAAAAGAATGTGAGCTATGCAGACTGATGTAACTATGCACTTGATGTGGACTTGGAATCCTTCTCTGTTAATTAAAGCTTAAATTAAAATATTTTTGCTATGTTCATTCGTTTGCTGAAAATATCATACCTACGCTGCCACAAGTCAGCAAGTGCTAACTCTCTACCTCCAGTCAGAGCAAGGTTACCACGTCATTTATAGGCAGCCAACGATTCACTAGCTTTAGAGCACAGGCTTAGCGTATACGCAGGCAAACCTAACGCCACTAGATTGCATTGCACAAGGCAGGCTTCCACTGGACTGGTTTAGATCTAAGCCAGGTTACACCTAGTCCACTAGTCCTGACATTCAATCACACCTATAACAAACAAACTAAACATATCTAAGAAAATATGGACACAATATCATAGCTTAACAAACCTTTATGTGCATAACTTTCAGTACACGGAATTTAGATTCCCTGACTTTACAAACCTGCATTTGCTAACAAAACTGGGCTTCACAATAAAACCATACTCCTGGACCAAAAGGACTTATGGCATAACCCTCTTCCTGGTGTGGATGTTATGTTCACCAAAATATGAGCAAACGCATTTTCCATTTATTACTTCCCGCTTAAACTTTCATGTGAATTGTGATGTTGTAAAATTTGAGAATGAGATCCTTGTGTCTGCTTATGTAGGTTCTTGGGAAAGCCCTTGGAATACCAGAGAACAGTGTGAGAACATACACTGAGGCTGAAATTCGTGCTGGGTATGTTTTTTTGGAACAACATTATTGTGCTTGGGCATATAATTTGGATGATACTGATATTTATATTAACAATCAAATTAATTGATGTGAACCTAACTATTTGTATATGTCTCAGTGTTATTTTTCAGGTCTCCAAACTTTGCACTGTACTTTTGAAAGCTACTCGAGCAGTACTTGGATCATCTGTTTGGGATGTTCTTGTTCCTGGAGTGACCCATGGAGCTCTCATACAGGTACCTTTCCATTTAGTTCGCAATTGTCTTGTTGGTGAGATGTTCTTGCTGTAATTATTGCAAGTATTCCCCCCACCCCTCTCCCCCTCTCAAAAGAAAAGATGATTTCCCCTTCATGTTTATTGAGCTGAAGCGATACAACACCATGTTCGTAATTAGGAACAAGTTGCAGTAGGTCAAGCATATTATCATTCAAACAGTCAGCTTATAGACTGAACAGATGAGAACAAATTCTTATGAGGCTTCATATAAGCTACTCATGTAAATTTTCATACAAAAATTTGAGTATAGATCATGCAAGATAGATTTATGTCAGACCAGGCTATATGATTTTAGCACCATTCAGTTCAGATTCATGAGTTGTGCATGACCTTGGTCCACACAGAAGTCTGGCCTACCCTTAAGAGTCTTTTAAACTAGCTCAATTCATCTTAGCTTTTCATATTAAAATTGAAATTCATGTGTTTATACCAATGCATTTATGCCTATAGTTTGTTTATTCAGGTTGAAAGAATAGCTCCTGGATCATTGCCATCATCCATCAAAGAACCTGTCGTGCTAGTTGTAAATAAAGCTGATGGAGATGAGGAGGTACCTCTAAACAATTAAACCCTTCCTTAGCTGATCTTGTCTGGAAAAATCACTGATATAGCCAAAGTTGGCTCCCCATTTGACAGGTCAAAGCTGCTGGGAATAACATAGTGGGCGTTATTCTTCTGCAAGAATTACCTCACCTATCACATCTTGGTGTTAGAGCTCGTCAAGTCAGTACTACAGGACTCATTTTCTTTTACTCATGGTTTAAGTTTTTAAGGAATGCAATTGCTGATATGTTTCCAGGAGAAAGTTGTATTTGTAACTTGTGAAGACGATGACACAATTGCAAACGTGAGGTTACTTGAAGGAAAACATGTCAGGTCATGTTCTATTCTGCTAGCATTTTATTCCATTCTAATCTGGAATGTGTTGCTCACTTGCCCGGAAAAAAAATTGTTATTTTCTAAATGACAATATTTTAATAAAATTTGGTCTCTTGCAAATATTATATAATAGTTAACTATCATAAAGAAATTTAGATCATTTCTTGATGTGTTATTGTATACCAAAATTGTATAACTCAAATTTGATTTTTAAGCTTTTAGTTGATTAGATGTGGAGGTTTGGTTGTATCAACATGGTAATTCATGTACCCCCTCTGTTTCATAATGTTTGTCCTGTATGCATACCTAGGTGGTTCATGTCATGAACACTTATCTAGGTGGCCCTGGACTAATGCGACTTCTCTGGATGGCAGCACCGCATCACAAGGGCAGGGATAGGAGAAAGGGGTTGCTTGGTTATAGGGCCGTCTAGATCATTGTTCATAACATAAGCACCTAGGTACACGACCAGACTAGTATTGTGAAGCAGAGGTAGTAATTGGCGATCAAGTTCTCTTGATAAGGATCAATAACACCTTTAGAACAAAATATGGAACGAAATACTGCCCAAACACATTTTGTCAAAACTGTGTAAAATTGTTAAATCCCACTGGGGACTGGCTAAATTCTTTCAACGCGTCTAAATCCTTGTGAGGTGTTAATATTATAAATAAAAAATTTCGTTGCCTCTTTGAATAACTAATTGCCTACTTGAATGAGGATTGCTGTTTAAGAAAGGCCTCAACCAATTTATTTTTGAATTTTGAGCTCTGCATAGTACAAGACAGGAGCCAGAGTTAGTAGATTACATATTTATTTCCTAGGACTTCTGATTCGGGACGAAAATTTATCCCCTGGTTCCAACACCTATCCACCTCTCATTTTCATATGTTGCCAACCCAGGCTGAGATGCCCTTGTGCTATGTGTCCTATTCATACTCCTGTTAAGTATAGAAGTGTTGTACAACGTAGGAGTCAGGTGTAATCTAGGTATTTCACAAGAGTCTAGATATTTCTCCCATGTAATATATTTGTCCCTTGGTGCTATTACAATACAGCCAGATATTTCACAGCAACTCCCCTCCACCGTTTGTAGCAACTACTACAAGGCATTCACCACTTGTTCGAACAGACAAAAAAGTGAACGAGTTCTTCCGTGTTTATTTTTTGCTTGTGTGAGGGTATTGTTGCTGACTGTCCAGTTAGATTGAGAGTCTTCGTTACTTGAGTTGAAAATTTTCATCTGATACATTGAAAGTTTACCTGTGGAAACACTCAGGCTGAAAGACAATTTTAGTTGAAAGATTTTCTTCTTTGGGTGAAATGGCGCCAATCTGAGAGTTGAAAGCAGATTTATTCAACTTGAAGGCTCTGAAATCCTGATTACATGTCTTGAGTTCTATACTCCTATTTGGATGTTACAAATTAGAAGTTTGATCTTTTTTTTGGGTTGAAATGAAGGAATACTTTGGAAGTAGAATTGGTTGTCACATACTGAAGTAGTACATTCGATTGTCAATAATTAGGCACCACAACTTTGTGAAGTATTATGCTACTGCTTATTAGTAATTAAGCACCCCATAATTGAAATGTTGTCAGTTATGGTCTTCCCTTTTTTAACTTGATGTGAACAGAAACTCATATGCATTTATGACAGGTTGGGAGCATCATCCAGTAATGTTGATCTATCAGTAGAAAATGAGGATGGGAGTCTGCCCATTTCTTCAGACCAATCCAGTGGAGGAAATTTATTTGCACGAGAGTTATCAAAAGAATTTTCTCTACCACTGTCTATGGACAAGTCATTAGACGTGTCTAAGGTCAGGTTTTTTCCCCCTAAATCTTTGAATTGAACATCATGCTGATTACATGTTATGCGACATGTTTTTTATCACTTTCTTCTAATTATTATTGTTTTTTCTTTTCTCTATGGGACCATCACTTCAGCCAAAGAGCTATACTTCAGGTGTGAATGTTATGTCTGGTGTGCTCGAGCTTTCAGAGGCATCAATTGAATCATCTGGTGCAAAAGCTGCCGCATGTGGAACTCTTTCAGTTCTAGCCTCATTGTCAAATAAAGGTACATATATATTTTGAATAATTCATCGAAGTCATGCCATTTTTTGTTACATGCCTTCTTACGAAAAGACACCTTACAAGGTTTGCAAGATATTTCTGATGATAGGAGGTTACGGAGAAGTTATCATGCTATCTCATGAATCAGAATATTTTGTTCAATAATTAGATTTCTTAAATCTGTCAGGTGTGACTTAAACATCCTGCCAATTTGCTGGGAATTATATAAGTACATTGTACCTCAGTAGGTGTTTCCCCTACTGTTTCCGTAAAAAGAAGATATAGTAAGTATATTGGTACTTATCAACAAGGAAAAATATTGAACAGGAAATAGTAAGATTACTTGAATTCTGCAATTCCATATTTAATCAATGTTTGTCATCCTTTTATTTCTTTGAGTGCCATTGCTAATACTGGAAAATCTAGTTTATCCCCATGGTATTTTCGAATCAAGTAAATCTAGCTGAAAACACTGTATAGATCCTTTTTTTTTGAAAAAAAAGGAGAAATAGAATAGCTAGTGCTTAGCTAAGGTGACCGGGGAGTAAGCGTACATTTCATTGGTATGCTATGGTGGATGTGGTAATAACTTTTTATGGGCTTGTGGCAAAACCATCCGCATTAACATAGCATTTATGGTTCCATAGACCTTGTTTGTTATTTACTTGAAGAGCTTATAGGGGTACAACAAATGCACTTTTCTCCAAAGTCTTATGTTCTGTTTTTTCTATTATCTTACGTACGTTATGTTTCTTCATTGATTTTTGTGCAGTTTACAATGATCAAGGAATTCCAGCAGCTTTCAGAGTTCCTGAAGGTGCTGTGATTCCATTTGGATCCATGGAGGATTCCCTTAAGAAAAGTGGATCACTGGAATCCTACACAAACCTTCTAGAGAGGATCGAAGCAGCTCAAATCGAAAATGGTGAACTTGATAGCCTATCCTCAGAGCTTCAAGCAACAGTTTCCCTTCTTTCTCCATCCAAAGAAATCATTGAATCTTTGAAAAATATGTTCGATCAGAATGCTCGACTAATCGTCAGATCTACTGCTAATGTGGAGGATTTGGCTGGTATGTCTGCTGCTGGGCTATATGAATCAATTCCTAATGTCAGCCTCTCTGAGCCAAGTTCCTTTGGAGCTGCGGTTGGACAGGTTTGGGCATCATTATACACAAGGAGAGCAATCCTTAGTCGTCGAGCTGCTGGTGTACCTCAGAGAGATGCGAAGATGGCCATTCTTGTTCAAGAAATGCTGCAGCCAGATCTCTCCTTTGTGCTTCACACTATCAGCCCATCCGACCATGATCCCAAGTTGGTGGAGGCCGAGGTTGCCCCTGGGCTGGGAGAAACCCTTGCTTCTGGAACCCGTGGCACCCCATGGAGACTCTCGTGTGACAAGTTTGATGGCATAGTCACCACTCTAGCTTTCGCTAATTTCAGTGAGGAGATGGTGGTGCTCAGCTCTGGTCCTGCTGATGGGGAAGTGATTCGTCTCACAGTAGATTACAGTAAGAAGCCATTATCTGTTGATGCAACCTTTAGGAGGCAGTTTGGCCAGCGACTTGCTGCTATTGGGCAGTATCTGGAGCAGAAGTTTGGAAGTGCCCAAGATGTGGAAGGCTGCCTGGTTGGCAAAGATATCTATATAGTGCAGAGCAGGCCACAGCCATAGAAAATAAAGTTTTGTTAAGACGAGCGTGGTTACTTGGTTTGGTGAATAAAAATGGATGCATGGCTGGAGAAATTTATTGGTTTTGTAGCACACGTAGCAGTATTCTCCTTTTTAACACCTTGCCTCAGGTAGAATAATGAGTTTGCCCAGGTCCAGCCATTCTATTGGATCATACGTGAACTAACAAACTTGTGTATTGTAACGACGTTTTTATCTCTTCTGGGTGTAAACAATGAAAATCTGCGGGACGTACATAATGCAAAATCTAGGTAGGGATGAGAATACATCCATTGTGGTCACTTCAAATCAGAAGGGAGCACCCCTACAAAAGGTACTTAAATCTAATGCAAGCATTCGTTTGTATTATGTGATCACATTGCTTGTTTTATCAGTTGCGAGTGTTAAGTAACGGCGCTGTTGCGGATCTCTGATCCGGTTCCTTTCCCTCCCGGCAGCAGATGAGACGTGAAGAAGATGTAGAAGATCGCCCGTATCCCTCCCTAATAGCACATGAGAATAGCACAGAAGACAAATGTAGATGGAACTTGTTCTGTCTTATTCATAATAGATGGGTACACGTTCCTTTATATAGGCCTGACCCTTCAAGGGTATATTTGGTATGAGCTTACAATTATCCCTTAAGTTTAGGAATTTTCTAACACTCCCCGTTGGACGAATACCGCGGTCAGTTCATACCTCATTAAATCTCCTAAAACCCAGTGGGAAAAATATGGAGAAAGAGTGTAGGGTGCCGCTAGATGTATTACACGAGTTGCCTCGTTAAAAACCACTTATGAGAAACTTCTGGAAAACTCATTTATGGGAAAAGAGCACAACAACTGTCTTCTGGACATTTTATAATCTTCAGGATTATAATACTAGGATCTTCTGGATCTATACATTCGGGCAAATATTCAAGGGTCATCTCCCCCTGAACTGTGCAAGTATCTCAATTGTCTCATCTGGTAAAGACTTAGTAAACAAATCAGCTAGATTGTCACACGACTGGACTTGCAAAATATTCACCTCACCCCGCTTCTGGAGTTCGTGAGTATAGAAAAATTTAGGAGATATACGTTTGGTCATATTACTCTTAATATAGCCCGTTTGCATCTGTGTAACACATGCTGCATTATCCTCATAGATAATGGTGGGGGTATCAACGGTAGTAAGACCACATGACTTCTGGATATTATTTGTCATTCGTCGTAGCCAAGCACATTCACGTGCGGCTTCATATAGCGCAATAACCTCTGAGTGGTTCGTAGATGTTGCTACCAAAGTTTATTGCATGAATGCCAGGATATGGCAGTACCACCACAGAGAAACACGAAACCCGTTTGAGATCTCGCATTGTGTGGATCAGACAGATATCCAGCATCTGCATATCCTATTAAACTTAGGTTCGTATTCTTCAGGAAAAACAGATCTAGATCTTGGGTGCCCTTCAGGTACCTAAGTATTGTCTTAACACCCACCCAATGTCTTCTGGTTGGATTTGCACTGTGACGAGCTAGCAAGTTTACTGCAAACGCAATATCAGGCCTAGTGCAATTTGCAAGGTACATTAGTGCTCCAATGGCACTTAAATAGGGAACTTCAGGTCCTAAAGATTCCTCGTCATCATCTTTTGGTCTAAATGGGTCTTTATCCTTCTCGAGAGATCTGACGACCATCGGGGTCTTCAAAGGATGAGCCTTTGACATATTAAATCTCTCCAGGACCTTTTTCGTGTAAGTCGTTTGATGTATAAAAATTTCTTCAGGGAGATGCTCGATCTGTAGGCCCAAGCAAAACTTGGTTTTACCCAAGTCTTTCATTTCAAACTCTGCCTTGAGGTAGGCGCTCGCCTCCTCAATGTCCTCTGTGTAGCCTATGATGTTTAAGTCGTTGACATAGACTGAGATGATACAAAAACCCTTCAGGGATTGTCTAATAAATATGCAGGGAGAATTAGTATCATTAACATATCCCTTCTTCAGGAGGAAGTCACTTAACTGGTTGTACCACATCCGGTAGACTGTTTAAGCCCATACAGCGCCCTCTGCAACTTAACACTATACATGTTGCGATTTGTTTTAGAATCCGGAATTTTCAATCCATCTGGCTTATATATATATATATATATATATATATGTATATATATATATATATACATATATATATATATATATATATATATATGAATCTAGCGACCCATACAGGTATGCAGTCAATACATCCATCATCTGCATTTTCAAGTTTAAACCTGCTGCCATAGATATTAAATATCGGAACGTTATGCCACTCATAACCGGAGAATACGTTTCATCGTAATCGATGCCGGGTCTCTGCGTGAACTCTTGTGCTACTAGCCTCGCTTTGTATCTCACCACCACATTGTTTTCGTCCCTCTTTCGGACAAATACCCATTTGTATCTTACGGAGAATACTTTGGGGGGCGTATGAGCAACTGGCCCGAATACTTGCCTCTTAGAAAGCGAGCGCAATTCTGTCTCTATTGCTTCTTTCCATTTGACCCAGTCTAAGCGCTTCCGGCACTCTGCCATGGACTTTGGTTCAGGATCCTCATCAATCGCGTCTGCGATCTTAGAGACAAAATTAATATTGATATTTGTAGTCTTTCTATTGTATAGTTCTCTAGATTCAGCATAGTTTGTGGTAATTTCTTCAATTGAATCATCTGGCTCATCATGATTTCCCAAATTATTCGATCCTTGTTCCATTGTCCTTGTGCTATCATTTATGTTTGTGCGCACAATTGCACTTAAGACTTTCACCTTCGGGATGTGTCACTGCTGGGACTACTGAATGGGAGCGTAATGCATTCTTTCTAGTAACTTGCCTTTGTGGGCGTCCCCGCTTGGCTAGTACTAAGTCATCCGGATCTCTCCCCCTTTTCCTAGGATTGGGGACATGGTTAGAGTTTATGCCCTCCAAGGGTATTTCCACTCTCTCTGGTGCATTAGCCGCAGGAATATGCGATTTTGACACTCCTCTTATATCAGTAAACGCGTCTGGCAAATTATTCACTAATTGTTGCAGGTGTATTATTCTTTGAACTTCAAGTTCGGTATCTTTAGTGCGTGGATCAAGTGATTGAATGCTACTGGCACTACATTCTATTTCTCAGCATTCTTTATTATTAAGGTACAATACTCCCCCTAATGCCGGGAAATGCTCTTCATCGAAGATACTATCAGCGTACCGAGCCGTAAACAAATCTCCAGTTTTAGGCTCCAAAAACTTGATTATGGACGGAGAGTCATAACCAACATATATCCCCAACTTTCGATGAGGTCCCATAGTTGTATGCTGTGGTGGTGATATCGACACATATACTGCACAACCGAATTTTCGCAGATAGGAAATCATTAGTTGTTGTCCACGTGCTAATTGATATGGGGAAGAAGAGTGATATGCAGATGGCCTATATTGGATTAAGGCAGCAGCGTGCAGCACTGCGTGTCCCCAACAATTGGTGGGAAGTCTGCTATCTTGTAGAAGTGGTCTGGCAATTAATTTTATTCTTTTTATTAAGGATTCAGCTAACCATTTTGTGTGTGCACATGGGGCACAGAATGCTCTACCTTAATGCCCAGAGCAAGACAATAATCATTAAATGCTTTTGAGATGAACTCTCCAGCATTATCCATTCTGAATAATTTTATGCGGTTCTCCGGGAAGCTAGCGCGCAGTCGGATGATCTGGGCAATGAGTTTTGCAAAAGCGTGGTTCCGTGTAGACAACAGGCATACATGGCTCCACTTAGTAGAAGCATCTATAGGAACCATAAAGTATCTAAATTGCCCCGACAGGGGGTGAATAGGGCCACAAATATCACCTTGGATTCTCTCCAGGAAACCCAGGGACTCCGTCTTTATCTTCAGGTAAGCAGGCTTGGTTATCAATTTTCCTTTAGCACAAGATATGCACAGAAAATCTTTTGGAATTTGTGTTGTTTTAATGCCATGACCAGCAGAGCTATTTATGATGTTTCGCATCATCCTTAATCCAGGGTGTCCGAGTCTTTCATGCCATATGGTAAATGACTCAGGATTTTTAAATATAGTTGACATCGCAATGTATTCTTGAGGCAGCTTAATTTTTGTATAGTACAGTCCAGAGGAAGTGCCTAGCGCCTTTTCTACTACCTTTGTCTCACATTCATTCGATGCTGTGATATAAAGGTATTCAGCACCATTTTCACAAGCAGTTGCAATGTGGTAGCCACTGCGTCGAATATCCTTAAATGTGAAGAGAGTACGTGCAGCTCCAGGATACAAAAATGCCTCTTCTATGAAGATGCTGGTATTATTAGGGAGTACCACTACAGCACTTCCAGAGCCTACGACGTGGCCATTGCTGCCAGCAATCGTGGTAATGTTTTCAGTCTTTTTCTGCAGCGTCTGAAAATATTTCGTCTCTCGGAGCATCGAATTTGTGGCAGCGCTGTCGATTAGGCAATATTCTTCTTCCGCCTCCATCGTAGGAAAGTACTGCTCTTGTTCTATTAAATAATGTGTGAATTCAATCCATCGTGCTCATTGCATAAAAAATCTCACGTACCATAACAGAACTAGAGAAAAACAATAGTAATATCAACCAAAATATTGATGCCGAGAGTTCAACCAAATAATAGAAAAAAGAGTTGCTTAGCGGGAGCAATTATTACACAACCATAATTATTCTGCTGGAAATAAACACTTTCCTACTGCTCTTGTTCTATTAAATAATGTGTGAATTCAATCCATCGTGCTCATTGCATAAAAAATCTCACGTACCATAACAGAACTAGAGAAAAACAATAGTAATATCAACCAAAACATTGATGCCGAGAGTTCAACCAAATAATAGAAAAAAGAGTTGCTCAGCGGGAGCAATTATTACACGATCATAATTATTCTGCTGGAAATAAACACACTGGCTAATAAATAAATGTTCTAAAGCAAATGGTTGATAGTTGCATGTTCTACTCCACGTCCAGGAGATCCTCGTCATCGAGGTCATAATCATTATCGCTCACATGGCCATCTCCTTCGGTGGTGGCATTGCTGACACCAATAGAATCAACATCCATAGCTGCGGTCTCAAGTGGCTTCGGAGGTTCCAATGGCTCCAAGAGGTGTAATCCAGTTTTGGCATCTACAGATGCCTGGACGAAGTGTGCCTCTGGATTCTGGCGCTTCTTCCACTCTTGATACAGCTCAATCAAGTGTGGCTCGGCAGTGCAAGTGTGAGACCAATGCTTCTAGGATCCACAATGAAAACAACCCACATTTGAGTGTTTCGCCCCATTTGTGTTGCCTTTGGAGCCCTGCGGGGACTTGCCTTTGCCATTTCCATTGCCATTGGGCTTCTGGCCTCCGTTCATATGCTTCTTGAACTTCCCCCCTTTTGGCCCGTGATGACAATTATTCTTTTGGCCTTTGTTTCTGAAAAAGCCTTTGCCCTTATTATTGTGGAAACATGCATGTGCTTCAGGTTGTGCTTGTGACCCAATAGGGCGCATGTTGTAATTCTTCATCAAGAGCTCATTTTGAGCTTCAGCAGCAAGCAACACGTTGATGAGATCACAGTACTTCATGTACTTGTTATTACGGTACTGCTGCTGGAGTACCATGTTAGTGGGGTGGAAAGTCTCGAGAGTCTTCTCAATCATCTCAAGCTCAGTGACATTCTGGCCAGAAAAGCGAAGCTGAGCCACGATGCGATGAATCGTGGTGTTGTATGCCTCCACCGTCTTGAAGTCGAGGAAGCGGAGTTGAGCCCAATCACGTCTAGCTTGTGGAAGGAGCACTGTCTTCTGCTTGCCAAAGCGTTCCTGAAGCTTCAACCACAACACTAGAGGGTCTTTCACCTCCAGATACTCCATCTTCCCGGATATGGTGCCTCAGAAAGATGCAAGCTTTTGCCTTCTCATGAAGCGGCAGAGCAGGGACATTGGCAGCAGGCCAAGTGACCGTGGAAGTCAGTTGCATCGCCTCCAAGTGGAACTCACAGTCGAGTGCCCAAGTTTGATAGTCCTTGCCGTTCAGCTCAAGAACCTTAAACTCGGTCTTGTTGATTGCAGCCATCACCTATTAATCACGCAAATTAACTTCCGGTAGATAAGCATGAAACATGTTTTGTAGCCGTGCATAGTGGTCATATGAACATGTATAGACATTTTTTTTTTCTACTAAGCTCTAGCGCAGAAAAAGAAACATAACCAGAGAAAGAAAAAGTATATACGCTAACCAAACGGTGGCGGCGATGCTTGGTGGTCATGCAGGGACACAACACGCATGCATATATCTAGTAAACGTGCGACTTCAGGCAGCACCGCACATGAAAATTTGCTGGCATAAGCGTCACACGCGTTGGGTTAGCCAGTAGTGCGCGAGGTAAATGAACATGCGCTGGCGTACGCACAGATTTTGATCTATGCGCTGGGGTGGCCAGCGACCCAAGAAGCTAAAAAAAAATTGGTGCCATACGTACATGCATGGTATACTGGGGTTGCCAGCGAGGCATGAGATGGATGTGCCGGTGTACATGCAAGCATGCTGGGGTTGGCCGGCATCCAGATACAGGCCGTCGGTAAAAACAAAATACCGCCGGTGAAAAAAAATCTATTGCATAATAATAAAGCAACATGTATTGCTAGTATATTAGAAGGAAACATACTCCATCGGGATTTCTTCTTGTTATTCGAGGCGGCCTGGAAGGCCAACCAGGGTGGCCACGTCGGCCGAAATTCTTTCGGCCGTCGGATGGCTATCCGACGGTTAGTCATAAGTCGTCAATTTTTCTACGTTTAGATCGTCGCATTTCTAAGGAATCAAATCCCATCAATTATTTATGTTTAGCCCCTCGTATTTTTGGACAAATGATACAACATGTAGTCTAGCCATTTTACATTTAGACCCTCAAGTTTTTAAGTAATCAACTTGTGTTTATGTAGACCCCCCGAGTTTAACATTTCGTTCGTCCGATGGCCATCCAACGTCCAGTGATACACCACATGGCCTGGTCATCTTACATTTAGAACCCCGAGTTAGAATATAATCAACCTACACTTATTTAGACCTTTGTATTTTATATTTAGATCCCCGAGGTTTCATGTAATCAACCTGCGTTTATCTAGACCCTCGAGTTTAACATTTCGTCCGTCCGATGGCCATCCAACGTCCAGTGATACAACGTGTGGCCTGGCCATTTTACATTTAGAACCCTGAGTTTTCATACAATCAACCTGCACTTATTTAGACCTCTGCGTTTTCATGGAATCAACCCGCGCTCCCAAGGCTAGCCATTTTACATTTTATATCCCCCAGTTTTCATGTAATCGACGTTCTCTTATTTAGACATCTGCGTTTTCATTGAATCAACCCGTGCTCCCAAAGGCTAAGTGTCAGTGTCCCATTGGCCGAAAGCCTCTGTCCTCACACGTCATCAGGTGGCTGCTTCTTGCTCTTATGCCCCGCCCATCGATGTGCCCACGCGTCGCTCGTCTATAGGTTGAAACACTCCCGATACCCCTCGAATGCCCTGATAGTCAAATATCTGCCCTTCCCATCCTGATAGATATAGATGTGTCCCTCATCCTTGACCTGCCCATCTATGTTTTCGAGCTTGTCACATCCCTCAATTTGATGCGTTCAGATCGATTTGGTTTACCCGCAAATCAATTTGTTGTGCGCTCTTCTCATGGACACTACGTCGTGACCGTCCCTACTCCCTCCTGCGGCTCAATGACGACACCCGGGACTCGCTGCGCTGCTCAAAAATATTATATGTTGTACATAAATATGTGGTTATCTAATATTACTAATACTCTACCCATTTTTTGATGCTTAATTAAAAAACAAAATAATGTTATTCATGTAACACAATGCGTGCTCCACACGGTGCGCATGGGCGCGCGCCAATCACTAGTTGAATCTCATGTATGAGAGAAAGAAAAAAAACAATCTAGATCACATCTAGATTAGCAAATACTTTTGTTAATAAAAACCAATCTATTAACCTAGCATGCTCATCTGGAGCGAAGGCCAGCTCGTACGTGGCCTCGTGGGGCTTGCAGTGGCGCGATGACCGATGGCTGGCCGCCTGCTTCCTGCGAAGGGTTTGCGCGGTGTCATCTGCCATCAGGGCAGAGGCATCATGCACTACTGCATATAGGTTTCGACGTAAAGCAATATGGTAAAGATCAATCTAGAGCGTGCAAACTAGCCAGGTGAAAACGATCTACAGCACCGATCAATCTAGTATGCTAGTTTGCACAGAAAACAATCTAGATTGAAAACTTAAATCAATCCGTCGAGAGATGGATCCGACGGGATCAAGAACAACATACCGTCGTTGACGAGTAGTGGTAGAGCGTGCTGATGAGGTGTTAAGTAATGGCGCTATTGACGCCTTTTATGGTCAACACACGGAATTGCAATAGCTCGCGCGGATCCGCAACAGATCAGTCACCAGCAGCTTGCCAAGTAAAACCGGTTCCATCGGTTTTGGATTCCGGTTCCACTGGTTTGCTAGGGCTTGCTACGTGAGCCTAAGATCACCAGCCCAGGAGGGACCCCATCAGGGTAGACGCGTCTAGGGTTGCTCTGAGATCGGCAGGCCACTCAGAACGCCGTCAACGCCATAGAGATGAAGTACGAATAGAAATTAGGGTTAGAAAAGCTAGGGTTTGAAGAATGACAAAAAGTAAATGTAGTAAATGTTTGATCGATTGGATAAACCTCAATTGGCTGTGTCCCTTTATATTTATAGGGTGGGGAGGTCTGGCCCCACAAGGAAAGTCCTTTTACAACTCGGATGACGAGGGTCTAGATCAGGGGTACCCGATCCAGCCCTTAAATCCACGTCACAACGATAATCCACCCTTCAAAAACAAAAGTCGAAGACCCAAATCAAGCGGATCCTCCATGCCCAGATAGCTCGGAAGTCGATCGAGTAGTCCCTGGTTCGCCCGAGGGGTCTCCGCCTCCGAGTAGTCCCTCGTTCGCCCGAGGGGTCTCCGCCTCCGAGTGGATCCTGATTCGCCCGAGGAGTCTCCGTCGCCGAGGAGTCTCTCGGCTCGCCCGAGGAGTCTTCGTCACCGAGGAGTCCTCCCGGCTCCGCCCAGCTTTTGCCCATCCCTGGCCGTACCCACTCGGTACTCGCTGCGTCAGGGCATGATGGGCCTCCGTCCTTCGCCACGTCAGCCACAGGAGCGCCCGTCTCGTCCGAACAGGAACCCTACAGTTCCAGAGAGACGCGCATGAAGGACACCTGGGACCCGAGGACGACACCTGGAGCCCGGCGAGGACACCTGGAGTCTAAGACGGCACGGCACAAGTCAACCACGACCTGGAAACTACCCGGAGGCTTACTCACGAAGTCATCTACATCAACCACCCGGGATGTACGATCCCGGGTCAGGCGGGGCGCCCACTCCGTCAACACCTGCTCCATGTACGGCTCGGCATGCGGCGCGAGTTAAAGGCCTCGGGGTAGTAACGCCCACTGTAATTTTCTCCTTTTTTACCTCCCCACTCCCTTCTCCCCTTGAGACTATAAAAGGGGACAAGGAGGCCCCAGTGAGGGACAGGGGACGACGAACAGTTGATCACCTGATCAGCAACACACCCGCTCGCTCCACCCCACCGCACAGGGACCTGGGACCGCTTCCCTCTCCCGACTAGTTTGTACCCCCTACTACAGACTTGGGCTTGAGAACACAGACTCTCACTGGACGTAGGGTGTTACTCTCCGGAGGCCCGAACCAGTCTAAATCTTCTGTGTCTCTTGAGTCACCATCCGGTGCCCTGACACGCGATCGTAGAAATATTACTTGCCGGCGGTAGAGAACCCCGACAGTTGGCGCGCCAGGTAGGGGACTTCGCGTGTCGCTTCGCTTCACCAGGGTCCGGATGGCCCACGGCGGCGCCCCGTTGGCGCCAGGCGTTCACCTACGGTTCGGCTCCCTCGACTTCGTCTTCAGCGAGTCGGACGAGCCCCTCACCGGGGCCATCTTCGTGCGCCCCGAGCCCATCTACGACGACGGCCCCGACGCGGTCCCTGACGAGAAGCCCGAACCTCCATGCGTCGCGACGGGGGCCACCGCCTACGTCCTCGACCTGCTAGGTGAGGATCTGGCGGCCGCCCTGGGACGGAGCCCGACCCAGGAGCACTTTCGCAACCTCTCCTACATGATCACCAACCTCGCCCTCCAAGTTGGAGGGGAGGAGCAGCTCCTCTGGGATGAGTTCCTCGACTACTACGGCGCCATGTACCCGGGGGGACAGCCGGGTCTGCCATGCGATCCGGCGGTCGCCCCGACATCGACGGAACTCAGCTCCTCCACCTCTCCAGCCGCCAAGGGCGCGACGGACAGGCAGAACTCGTACCCGCGGTTGAGGTGGGCTCCGCCAAACTTCGACCCTTCCCGTGAGTGCTTCATGTGCCACACCCTGGACGGGGACGTACAGACTGCGAGCAGCTCGACGAGCGGCAAAGCGGCGCCCAAGGACGTCAAGGCGCCACCCAAGAACGACCCCGCCGGCGATGCTCGGCGGACCCGGCTGCGGGAGCTCGACGAGGCACAACGTCAACTCGAGGACGAGTGCGGGCGACTTCACCGTGAGCTTGGTAAGAACACGGATGGAGGGGCCGCCCGCGCGCATGCACGGGAGGTGCACCGTAACATCGTCATCGACAACGACGCCAACGACGCGCCGGTCTTCAACCGAGCATCCCAGAACCTCGCAGCGGCTGCTGTCCTGCTCCGTGAACACCCTGAACCGGCGGCGCCTGAAGATCGAAGGTTCCATTAGCAGCTCCGCGCGCTTCTGAAAACCGCAGCAGTTCAACAAGCAGAAAGCTCCGCGTCACGCCAGCGGGGCCCCAGGGAGCACGAACTGGAGCAGCCTGCATGCCATCACGAGGTCACGGTGAACAGAGACGCCGGGCGACGAAACGAGCACCGGGAGCACTGGGAGCACCGCCCACACCGAGCTTACAACAGGCGGCGCGGAGGCCGCTACGACAGTAACGAGGACCGGAGCAGGAGTGCGTCCCCTGACCCCAGGGGGCCGCGCGCTTTTGGACCCCGTGTCCTTGGCGCTCACGTCCCTCCGCGCTTCCGAGCTCCAACGACGGTGCCCAAGTATGGCGGGGACACGAACCCCAGCGTCTGGCTGGAGGATTACCGTCTACCATGCCACGCAGGCGGGGCGCAGGACGACTACTTCATCATCAAGAGCCTCCCCCTCTATCTCGCTGACTCGGCGCGAACATGGTTGGAGCACCTCCTCGACGGCAAGATCGACAGCTGGGCGCAGCTGCGCGACGCGTTC
The DNA here is from genome assembly GCA_004135705.1 of Alloteropsis semialata. NCBI lineage: Eukaryota > Viridiplantae > Streptophyta > Magnoliopsida > Poales > Poaceae > Alloteropsis > Alloteropsis semialata. The sequence goes on from CM014272.1 coordinate 32,979,366, forward strand.
ATCGGCAACTTCCAGGGCACCTACACACGCCCCGGGAACCCGTGGGATCTGCGCAACTGCCTCTAGAGGGAAGACGAGACCCTGCGCGACTACATCAAGCGCTTCTCCAAGCGGTGCACCGAGCTGCCGAACACCGCCGACACCGACGTCGTCGCGGCATTCCGATTCGGAACAACTTGCGCGACCCTCATTCACGAGCTAGGGCGCAAAAAGCCGCGAACCATCCGGGACCTCCTCGACATCGCCACCGACTACGCCGATGGGGAAGACGCCGTCGCTGCAACCCATGATCGGCCTCAGGGCAAGGGCAAGCAGTCGGAGGCGGTCGGCGAGGGCGCCTCTGCTTGACCCGACAAGAAGAAAAGGAAGGACAAGCGGAGGCGCGACAGCGGTATGGTGGCGGCGGCCGAGCGGAAGACTGCTAAACCCAAAGGGAACCCGGCGCCAAGGGACCACTTCGAGAAGCTCCTCGAGGCTCCGTGCACCAACCACGAGGGCCCTGTCAAGCACGCCCTGAAGGACTGCAAGCTCATGAAGAGCTTCCTCGCCGGTACTCTGAGGAAGAAACCACATAAGAACACCAAGGATGGGGCCGGAGGCCCGAACGACGACGACGGCTACCCCAGGGAGGACGGCGCAGTCCTGATGATCGTTGGGGGGATCGGCGGCCTGCCCCTCGAGGCGCAACGAGAAGCTGATCCGGCGAGAAGTTTGTCACACGGAGCCCGTGGTGCCCTCCTACCTAAGGTGGTTCGAGGCCCCGATCACTTTTGATCGCTCCGATCATCCCGACCATGTCCCACAACCAGGAAGGTACCCGCTCGTTGTTGCTCCTCTCTTTCGGGATGAAACGCATCCACAAGGTGCTCATGGACGGCGGGAGCGGCCTCAACATCCTCTACGCCGAAACTCTCGACGAGATGGGGATCCCGCGGTCCCGGCTTCGGCCATCCGCGGCGCCATTCCACGGGGTTGTCCCCGGGGCAGACGCAATGCCTCTCGGGCAGATCGACCTGCCCGTCACGTTCGGGACTCCACGGAACTTCCGCAGAGAAACCCTCACTTTCGAAGTGGTGGGATTTCCTGGGACGTATCACGCCATC
>CM014272.1:32988175-33072826 GCA_004135705.1 Alloteropsis semialata
GATAAAAAGGGCCGCTCCCACCAGCTGTTGCTCCAGCTCAGCCTGGAGCGCCGCGACAGCCGCCTCCGTGGGTACGGTCTGCGTGACGACCAGGCCCGTCGGGAGTGCAACTCCCGGGCTGTCACCATCTCCCTCCGGCACCTTCTCCTCAACGGAGGGCGTCACCCTCCGTGTCGCCTCCTCGGCCTGCTCCGCCGCGGGCTTCGGTGTCGCTTCCTTGGCCCGCTCCGTCGCGGGCCTCGGCGTCAGCGCTGCCGAGCGCAGCTTCTTCTTCGGCGCCACCTTGAGCGGATTGTCGGCCCGACTGGCGCATCACAGGTCGAGGAGCCCGGCTGAGAAAAAAGGCAACTATGGAAACAGAAACTACTCGAGAAAGACAGAGCAGTACTCACCTCGACGAGACGGTCCGGGTCCGCTTGGAACTTGTAGGCGCCGGGCCCCTCGGGGACGAGGGCCTCTTGGACCCCGCGAGCGCCGTCGGGGCGGGGGCGCCTGCGTGGTTTCGGCGCTCCTGCCCAAGTGGGGCGCCGCCTGGCCAGTCGGGCCTCCTCCTTCGACCGGGGACGGATCCGGCCGCCCCGTCGTGGCCCTCACCGGGGCGGAAGGGGCCTGCGCCTCCACCGCGGGCGACGCGGGCGAGGCCCTGCCCCCAACAGGATCTGCCCCTGCGGCAGGTACGGGCGTCCGGGGCGCGTCCCGCCCTCCGCTCTGCGCCCGTGTTGTTTGAGGGGCTGGCGGCGGCCGCCTGTCGTCTCGCGGCGCGGACCTTTTGGGGGAGCGCGACGCCCCCGACGACGAACCCCCCTTGTGGGCGCGCTCCGACAAGTCCCGGCTCCGGCTTCTCTCCCGACGGGGGGAGGCCGTGTCCCGTCGGGAACTTTTCCCCTCCTCGGGCGCATGACGGGTGGACGGAGGCGTGCGGCCGCGCCTCTCGCGCTGGCTGTCCCCGGAGGACCGTTGATGCCGGCTCGACCGGGAACTTTCGCTCCTCCCCGCGTCCGGCGGAGGCGACCTCCCTCTCCCGCTAGACCCCGGTTGCTGCGCCGAGGGCGAAGCTGTCACCACGGCGACCGCCGTGAGCTTCGCGGGGGGCGCGTCCTCTTCCTCATCCTCCTCGTCGTCCTCGCTCCTCGAGTCCCCCTCCGCGGGCTCCGACTCGGGGTCCTCATCCTCGGAGACCCGCTCTCCCCTTTTCCTCCTCTTGGCCCGCTCGGCGTTCCTCTCCTGCTTGGCCACCTCACGCATCTTCCACTTCTCCCGGCGGTCCTTCTTCGCCTTGGCCCGCTCGGCCTCGGCCCGATTCTTCGCCCTGTCCTCGGGAAGTGGCGGCCGGGAGCAGCCGACATCCTCGCTCTTCACCTAAAAGAACTCGGTGTTAGAGGACGAAAAAGCACTCGGGATTGAATCCAAGACAGGCGAAAGAGCACTTACGATGGCCGTAGTGTCGGCGTGCGGAAGCATTGGCAGGAGATCCGGCGACGGGTACTCGAGGCCCGACCTTCCCACCGCTGCCGCCACTCGGCGCCGCACCTCGGCCTCCGAGGGCAGGGGGACCGTGTCCCCACGAAGGGGGCCTTATCCGGGGTCATGCACCACATTGGGAGCGCGCGACGCATCAGCGGCACGATACCTCTCGAGAGGTACCCGCCGATGACCTCTGCCAGGGACACGTTCTCCTCCCGGAGTCGGGCGAGGGCGCCCCAGGCGTTCTTGAGGAGCTTTTCCTGGAGCCTCTTCTCGGGCCCATATGCCCACGCATCGGGCGCCTTCTCGAACGTCCTTCCGGTGTACTCCGGGTGGGAGTTCTTGGAGTCGTTCTTGAGGTAGAACCACCCGGGGTGCCAACCCTTATTCGAGCTGATCAGGGACCCCGGGATGTAGTCGCGCGACCTCCCCTGCTTCATCTTCAACCCGGCGCACCCTATTGTCGCAGGGGCGCCACCCTCGGCGGAGTGCAACACGAACTTGAAGAAGTACCTGAAGTGATCCCAGTGGGCCTCCATCCCTAGGTACCCTTCGCACAGCGCCACGAACGCCGCCATCTGCTGCACCCCGTTGGGGTTGATGTGCTGGAGCTCCAGCCCGTACTCGTTGAGCACGGCGCGGATGAATCTCCCCGCGGGGACGGAGAACCCACGCTCGTGGAAGGCGACGAAAGAAACGACATACCCGGCCGGCGGCCGGGGGAAGTCCTTCACGCCCGGTCTCTTCCACTCCTCGGCCTCCGTCAACGGCGGGAGCGAGCCATCACTCACGAGCCCCTCCAGCTGCCTCTGCGTCACCCTGGAGCGCTCCCATGTCGACATCGCGAGGTCGCTCGACGAAGAGGACGCCAGCCGTGGGGGGAGGGGGGGATTCGGTCTCTCCTTCCTCGGAGGAGCGCGAGCACGGCGGCGGCGGAAGATGCGAGAAGACTAGCGCAGCAGCGAGGAAGACGAAGCGCGCGACGGAAGGCGAAAGGCTCAGGATGAGGTAAAGCCCTAGGCGACCGCGGCGCAGGGCTATAAATAGGGGCGAAGCGGAGCGGTGGCATTAAATGCGCGGGCCCACCACCGGCGCGACTGCGACGTGCGCCCGTCGCTTCATCTGTCCTCCTCAAAAGGCGCGTCCTCCCTCCACGCGGCGGAAGAACGGGCCGACGCTCCTCCGATCGGCCCACCAACGGTCGAGTAGGGGCCCAGCCCACCAACGAAGCGTCGCCGACAAGCTTCCCGACCCCGACAACCTCCAAGGCAAACTACTCGGGCTCAAAACCTTAACAAGGGCACCTGCTCTTCTCAAGGCTCGGGGGCTACACCCGGCGGGTGCGCTCGCGCACCCCCTCCGGAAGAATCATGACTCATCGTCCTTACGCCGCCTCTAAGCCTGGGCACGAGTTTCCATCTCCCCCCCCCAGGCTCGGGGGCTACTGACGAGGGTCTAGATCAGGGGTACCCGATCCAGCCCTTAAATCCACGTCACAACGATAATCCACCCTTCAAAAACAAAAGTCGAAGACCCAAATCAAGCGGATCCTCCATGCCCAGATAGCTCGGAGGTCGACCGAGTAGTCCCTGGTTCGCCCGAGGGGTCTCCGCCTCCGAGTAGTCCCTCGTTCGCCCGAGGGGTCTCCGCCTCCGAGTGGATCCTGATTCGCCCGAGGAGTCTCCGTCGCCGAGGAGTCTCTCGGCTCGCCCGAGGAGTCTCTCGGCTCGCCCGAGGAGTCCTCCCGGCTCCGCCCAGCTTTTGCCCATCCCTGGCCATACCCACTCGGTGCTCGCTGCGTCAGGGCATGATGGGCCTCCGTCCTTCGCCACGGCAGCCACAGGAGCGCCCGTCTCGTCCGAACAGGAACCCTACAGTTCCAGAGAGACGCGCATGAAGGACACCTGGGACCTGAGGACGACACCTGGAGCCCGGCAAGGACACCTGGAGTCTAAGACGGCACGGCACAAGTCAACCACGACCTGGAAACTACCCAGAGGCTTACTCACGAAGTCATCTACATCAACCACCCGGGATGTACGATCCCGGGTCAGGCGGGGCGCCCACTCCGTCAACACCTGCTCCATGTACGGCTCGGCATGCGGCGCGAGTTAAAGGCCTCGGGGTAGTAACGCCCACTGTAATTTTCTCCTTTTTTACCTCCCCACTCCCTTCTCCCCTTGAGACTATAAAAGGGGACAAGGAGGCCCCAGTGAGGGACAGGGGACGACGAACAGTTGATCACCTGATCAGCAACACACCCGCTCGCTCCACCCCACCGCACAGGGACCTGGGACCGCTTCCCTCTCCCGACTAGTTTGTACCCCCCTACTACAGACTTGGGCTTGAGAACACAGACTCTCACTGGACGTAGGGTGTTACTCTCCGGAGGCCCGAACCAGTCTAAATCTTCTGTGTCTCTTGAGTCACCATCCGGTGCCCTGACACGCGATCGTAGAAATATTACTTGCCGGCGGTAGAGAACCCCGACATCGGATCTACAAAAAGAGTCCAAACCTACTAGGACTCGGGGAAAACCGGTTCCACCGGTTTCCAAATCCGATGCCACCGGATTGCCCTGCTAGACGGGCAACAGGAACCAAACCGGTTCCACCGGTTCTTGAATTCGGTTCCACTGGTTTTCTCTGTCATACTGTCTTGTGCCAATTTTGATCGTCAACATATGCCCCCTATTTTTTTGGTAAAGCTTGCATACCAAAAAAATTTTTAGCACAAGAAGATACTCCTAAGGGCGATGTTTAAACAAAATCCATCGGCCTTTTCATTCTAAGGGCAATATTCGATACTATTGGTCATTTAAACTAAGCCTCCTGCCAAACACTCAGATAATATTTCTTCAAATACCTTCCGTTGAGAGCTCTTGGCAGCCGCTGACCTCGCAAAGTCTCCACCATATAAGAATTGCAGAAGATCACCTTGATTATCTTGTATGGACCTTCCCAACTTGGAGACCATTTACCAAACTTGTTTCTCTTTGATCCTATAGGTAGAATTATTTTTCAAACCAGATCACCAACCTGAAAAGATTTCTGTTTTACCTTCATGTTGTAAGCCTTGGCAACCTGAATTTTGTCCTTCTCAATTTTCTTCAAGGCCTTTAATCGCTTGTAGGTTACCTCATCAATATTATCCATCATCAAGTCATGATAATCAACAACATTGAGATCATTTTGCTTAGCCAACCGATAAGCTCTCAAATTCACTTCAACAGGTAAAACAGCTTCCTGGCCATACACAAGCTCAAAAGGAGTAACCTTAGTAGCATCATGTCTAGATATACGATGAGCCCACAAAGCCTCAGATAAAACCTCATGGCACCTCCTAGGATTCTCCTCTATTTTCTTTATAATAAGCTTAATCAAAATCTTATTACTATACTCGGCCTGACCATTATCTTGAGCATAGTATGGAGATGAATTGAGCGATTTAATACCATACATCTCAACAAACTCACAAACTTCCTTTGATATAAATGAAGTACCTTGGTCAGTAGTCAAAGTTTGTGGAATGCCAAATCTATGGATAATATGCTCAGTAATAAACTCAATTACCTCCCAATGTGTCATATTCTTCAAAGGTACTGCTTCGGTCCACTTTGTAAAATAATCAGTAGCCACTAACACGAAGCGATGTCCCTTTGATGAAGGAGGATGAATCTGCCCAACAAAGTCCAATCCCCATCCTCGAAAAGGCCAAGGTTTCATAATAGGATGTAATAAAGCTGCTGAACCATCTGAATATTCTCAAACCTTTGGCATTCTTCACAACCTTTGTAGTATCGAAAACAATCAGCTATCATATTAGGCCAATAAAAACAAGTTCTTCTCAAAACCCACTTCATCTTAGGAGCCGATTGATGTGTACCACAAATTCCTTCATGAACTTCACCCATTGCAACCTTAGCTTGTTCAGAATCATCCAAGCACTTTAATAATAAATCCTCAGCCGTCCGACGATATAATTCACCATCAACCAAAATAAATTTAAATGCCCACCGTCGGACTTTTCTATCAAATTTATGACTAGGATTCTGCAAATATTCAATAATGGGTATCCTCCAATTGACAGCTTCGTCCTTATTAATTTTAGATTGTTTGATGGCCGAAGTGTCACTGTCAGCAGATAAAATGGTGCCACCGGTTTCAGAATCCGGTGTCACCAGTTTCTCCTGGGCAGAAAACTCGGCGATGCAAAGTGTCGGCTTTCTTTCATAAAAATTTCTTTTTTGAACATCATGGCCAGATGATTGCTGAGCCAGAGTATTCGCCCTTGGATTCTCATCAATATATTCTTTCAACAGCTCGATTAATTCAGCTTTATAATCAGCTTTCGAATTTTTGTTTACAAACGTCGGCCTAGGTATAGAACTGTCGGGGATAGACCCCGGGGGTACCCAGAAGGCAGATTGGCCCAACCAGTAAAAGATGGCCCAATCCGAGTGCTATTGGGCCGGGTTGTCAGACTTGGTGGCCCATCAGTCGAGAGGCCCACCAGTCGGACAAGCCGGAATGAGTACGAAGGTACGCGGATAAGGAAGGAGACGGCGTATCTCGCAAGAAGATCGGAGATCAAGATAAACTAGTCAGAATTCTAGGGAAAGATATCTATAATCATTATAGGATCGAATCCTTGTATTCTGGGTAGGTTATGATCTCTAGCCGACTTGTAACTCAAGGCAACCGGACTATATAAGGTGCCTTGGGACCCTCCTCCAAGGGCATGAGATCAACGCGATCAACAACAGCCAATCTACACCTCGAGACTAGAACCCAACTACGGAGATCCTTCAGGAACTTCATACACAGCAATACAATCACCCAACATAGGACGTAGGGTATTACGTCATCTTGACGGCCCGAACCTGTTCAATTCTTGCGTCTTGTGTTACCATCGACTTGTGATCCTCGATCTGTCTCTCAACAAATCAACCACGTAGGCTACCCTGTGTGGCCTGCCGGGTCCATAAATCCGACAGTTGGCGCCCCAGGCAGGGGCTGATCAACGAGATTAATCTACAAGCTCGATGGCATCTACTTCCGCCGTCATCACGCCGGCATCTGCAAAGATCTCCATCGCTGAAGGGGCCATGTTCTTCTTCGGATCCATGGTCTTCACCGCCGGACCCAAGGGAGAGCTCTCCTTCAGCCGCGACGCCACCCCGGAGGAGACCGCGCCACGACTCGACGCTACTCCGGACGGGGTCGTCACCATCACCACTCCGCCATCAACGATCGCCGACAACTTGACGATCGTGACGGTTGACGCCGCCCTCCTAGTTTCCGAGGGGAGCCCTCTTCCGCCTACACCGCCGACTGTTTCGTCTACTCCACCTCCCCCACGCAGGGCTCACGTGACACCCGAGGAATGAAGGAGGCGATGGGCCGCACGCCAACGCGAGTTCGAGGCAGACATGGACCGAGCCATTGCCTCCGTCGGCGAGTGCATCGAACTGGCCGAATCCGCCCGCCAGGACGTCACTCCCCCAACACGATTCCCGTTCGGGCTCAGGAACAGTAGGGTCGTATACCAGGAAGCTCTCGGCGAACGGCCGAGCGCCGACTACTCTCCAGAAGCAAGCAGGGCGGCCAACTCCATCACGATCACCCAGATCGAATCTGCTCCGAACGTCACGACAACGCAACCTCCTCGTCGTCAAGACGTGCCGACTCCGCCCGAAGAGGAACCATCGCCGACTTTCCTGAAAGTCACGTGCATCCTCCGCCCAAACAAGAGGATCGTGCCTGCCAAACGAGAGACGTTCGTCTCTGACATATCCACCGATGAAGCCACAGTCCAAGGAGTGGATCAAGCGCAGTGTGACACCAGGATCAGGCGCAACGATGAGAAAAGGCAGCGCCGCGACGCGCGACGAGACCGCCGAAACCCCAGGGCCACCCGTAACCTCAACGATGATTTCATCCAGGAAATCGGCGGCGTAGGCGTCTACGCCACTCCGTCAGCCAACCTCGCCGCTGCACATCATGAACTGGAAGGGATCCCAGAAACTCCGAAGCTCAACCACATCAAGACCAGGCTAACCGCAGCCGCGGGTATGATCAACGACCAGAAGGCCGTCGCCTCTTCGACTCGTCACTCCAGGTCGGCTAGCCGTCGTGAAGCCGATCAAGACGTGGTCGACCAGCCGGACCTCCGTGAACGACTCTGCAACCGCGACCTCTGCAGAGACCTTGACGACCGCCACCGGCGAAGGGACGAGGAAGAGCTCTGACGACGCGCCGAGTACAACCGTGAACACGGCGCCCCGGGGTTGGACCGCGACACCCGCCTGTGCCAAGAACTGGAGGCCAATGAGGCCGCGCGCCTCCGCGAGTTCGACCGCAAGTACGGACCTCCACTCGAGTAGCACAGGCTGCCACAGGCTCACATCCCTGAGGATCTCTCCGCTGATTAGGGACGCGAGAACACCGAGAACCTCAACGACTGCGACGGCTTCCCAGCGTTTACCGCCCGAGTAAGATCCATCCGAATGCCTGCTAACTTTAAACCTACAGGCATAGAAAGGTACGATGGGAAGGCGGACCCTACAATGTGGCTTCGGACGTATAGCATCGCCATCCGCGCGGTGAACGGCGACCATGACTCCATGTGCGTCTACTTCTCGATCGCCATGACCAAGGTGGGGCTAAGCTGGCTCCACAGCCTCGAGCCCGACTCCATCGACAACTGGGACACACTCTGCCGCAAGTTCAAGAGTTACTTCCAGGGCAGCTCCGTCCGCCCAGGCACAGCATGGGACTTAGGGAAGGTGAAGCAGAATCGCGGGGAGAGCCTCTGTGACTACACTGACAGGTACATGGAGAACCGCAACCTCGTCCTCGGCTGCTCCGAGTCCGAGATCATCCACTACTTCCTTGACGGCCTCGCCGAGTCGGTAGTCTTCGAGCGCCTCTGTGAGGACCTGCCAAAGAGCTCCGGTGAGTTCTTTGAGCGGGTAAACAAGCTGGCCAATGCCAAAGAAGCCACTCGCCTCCACTACAACAAGAGAAGCACTCGGGATGACGATTGGCCGCCTCGCCGAGAAGACCGACCAAGGAAGGAGGACCCGCGCCGAGATCGGCCAGAACCGAGCAGAATAGGCGACCGAAAGCGCTCGGGAGATCGCACCATCACCGCCATGGATCGCGGAGGCCCTCGCCCGCGGACCAACTTCAGCGCCGAGTTCGACAAGATGCTCCACGGGCCCTGCCCCATACATAAGTAGTCCAAGCACCGTATGATCGACTGCATGGGACTCGCCGACGCCTACAAGAAGCAGGACGGGAAGCTGCCGCCACGCAACGACGACAAGGGCGACAAGGGGAAAGGGGCTCCCACAAACCCTGCTTTCCCAAATGTCGAGAGGCAGGTGAACTTCATCCTCGGAGGACCGCCTCAGGTGGATGACAAGCACCGGGAGAAGGTGCGCGACAGGGAGATATTCTCCTACTACACATCGTCGATCCAACCGCTCCGCTGGTCAGAGAAGCCGATCACCTTCTATAGGGAGGACCAATGGTTTCAGATCTTTGACGTTTGCGAGTACCCCTTGGTGCTCAGCCCAATCGTGAACAACGCTCGCCTCACCAAGGTACTCATCGACGGTGGAAGTGGGCTCAACATCATCTTCGCCCAAACGCTGAGGGACATGGGCATCGGCCTCGACGCTTTGGCCCCTTTCCCTCACCCATTTTATGGGCTGATTTCGGGCAAGGGCTCCAAACCACTCGGGCAGATATCTCTCCCTGTCACCTTTGGCGATCAAAGTAACTTCCGAACTGAGTGCCTCAACTTCCAGGTTGCCGACTTCACTACTGCCTATCACGCCATACTCGGAAGGCCGGCGCTCGCCAAATTCATGGCGATTCCCAACTACACGTACCTACTGATGAAGATGCCAGCACCAAACGGCATCCTCTCCGTCCGCAGCGATGGGCACACCGCCAAGGGATGCGACAAGGAAGGGCTCCACCTCTGCACCGGCATCAAACACAGCGTACTCCAGATGGAAGTGGTCAACGATGTGAGAACATTCCAGGGTGATCCCGGCTCCATCGCCGAGTCCTCCAAAAGGAGAGCCACGCTGACCACCATGCAGCCGGCCGAAGAAGTACTCCCCGTCTCACTCGGGCTCGCCGACTCCTCCAAGACCGCCCTGATCGGTTCAGGGCTCGACGCCAAATAGGAAGGCGTGCTCGTCGCCTTCTTCCGGAACAACGCCGACATATTTGCGTGGACTCCATCAGACATGCCGGGTGTTCCGAGGGAGGTGATCGAGCACTCCTTGAAGGTTGACGCGAATGCCAAACCAGTCCGCCAAAAGCTCCGACGCTTCACGCAGGACCGCAAGGAGGCCATTAAGGTAGAGATTACAAGGCTGTTAGCTGCTGGGTTCATTAGAGAAGTCTTTTATCCTGACTGGCTTGCTAATCCAGTCCTTGTAAGAAAAAAGAATAATGAATGGAGAATGTGTGTTGACTACACGGATCTCAATAGGCACTACCCTAAGGACCCCTTCGTCCTGCCCCGCATCGACCAAGTCATCAACTCCACCGCCGGATGCGTACTCCTATACTTCCTTGATTGCTACTCCGGCTACCACCAAATCGCCTTGAAAGAAGAGGACCAAGAGAAGACGTCCTTCATCACTCCGATCGGCGCTTAATGCTACACCAAGATGACGTTCGGCCTCCGCAACGCTGGCGCCACCTACCAGAGGGCCATAAACCTGACCCTGGATACACAGATCGGCCGCAACGCCGAGGCCTACGTTGACGACATAGTAATCAAGACGAAGAACGAAGCCAAGTTCATCGCCGACCTCTCCGAAACATTCAGCAACCTCCGCAGACTCAACTGGAGGCTAAACCCAACCAAGTGCGTCTTTGGCGTACCGAAAGGGAAACTACTCAGCTTCATCGTCAGCAACAGAGGCATCCAAGCAGACACCATCCGGAGGATGAAACTGCTGACTGGGAAGAAAGAGATCCAAAAGCTGACTGGTTGCATGGTGGCCTTGAGTAGGTTCATCTCCCGGCTAGAGGATAAGGGCTTGCCGTTTTTCAAGATCCTCAAGAAGCCCGACAAGTTTGAATGGACCCAGGAGGCGCAGCAAGCTTTCACCGACCTCAAGAACTACCTCTCCAACCCACCGATACTCGTCGCCCCGCACAATGATGAGACACTGCTCCTATACATTGCGGCCACAACTAATGTGGTAAGCACTGTGATCGTTGTGGAGAGAAAAGAGGAGGGAAAGGTGCAACGTGTGCAGCGACTAGTCTACTATGTGAGTGAAGTACTAAGCGAATCCAAGGCGCGCTATCCCCAGGTGCAGAAACTACTCTATGCACTACTGATTACGTCAAGGAAACTCCGCCATTACTTTCAGGCGCATCGCATCAAGGTGGTCACGCAATTTCCACTCGGCGAAATCCTCCATAACAGGGATGTCACCGGACGAATCATCAAATGGTCCGTCGAACTCGCCTCGTTCGTCATAGATTTCGTCCCGCGCACCGCCATCAGATCACAGATTCTCGCCGACTTCATCGCCGAATGGACCGAGAGCCAGGACGCGAAAGAAGACACTAGCGGCGAACACTGGAAGATGTACTTCGACGGCTCCTTAATGATCGACGGCGGGGGCGCCGGCGTACTTTTCATCTCACCAAAAGGGGAACTACTCCGATATATCATTCAAATATGTTTCCCTGTCACCAACAACGCCACCAAGTACGAAGCAATCCTCCACGAGCTCCGCATCACCACTTCACTCGGAATAAGGAGGCTGCTGGTTTATGGCGACTCCGCCGTCATTATAAACCAAGTCAACAAAGAATGGGATCGCCTCAGCGAATGGATGAACGCTTACTGTGAGACAGTGCACAAGCAGGAAGGAAAATTCTACAGAATAGAATACCATTACGTTCCACGAGAGAACAACCTCGCAGCTGACGCACTCGCCAAACTGGGGTCAACCCGCGCGGAAGTACCCGGAGGTGTGTTCATGCAAGGTCTCCTTAAACCCTCCGTTAAAGAATTGGGAGATGAACGAGAGCCTGCCCCTGAACTCTTCTAGGTAATGACCGCCGACGCCAAAGAAGAGTGGATGGCCGAATTCATAGATTACCTCGCCCATAACATGGTACCAGAAGACCCCACAGCACGAAAGATTCTGGAACGCCGAAGCAGGAAATATGTGGTGGTCAGCGATGCCCTATACAGACGAGCCGCTACAAGCTAGGTGTTCATCAAATGCGTCATGAAAGAAGTCGGCCTCCAGATCCTTGACGATATCCACTCGGGAGTCTGCGGAAGCCACGCCACCGCAGGAACACTAGTCGGAAAAGCATACCGGGCCAGGTTCTTTTGGCCTACTGCCGTCCCTGATGCCAAGGAACTCGTCCGCCGGTGCCAAGGGTGCCAGTTCTTCGCCAAGCACAAACACCTCCCAGCCCAAGCTTTACGCACAATCCCGCCCTCATGGCCTTTCGCCTGTTGGGGATTGGACATGGTGGGACCGTTTAGAGCAGCTTCGGGAGGTTACACGCACATACTCGTTGCCATCGACAAGTTCTCCAAATGGATAGAGTACAAAGCCATTGTCGGAACTCCAACATCAAAGCAAGCCGCCGCCTTCATCGAAGAAATCACGCACCGGTTTGGGGTCCCAAACAGGATCATAACCGACTTGGGAACGCAGTTCACCGCATCCATCTTCTAGGATTTTTGCGAGAGCAGATGCATCGATGTATATTACGCCTCGATCGCCCACCCCAGCTGCAATGGACAGGTGGAACGAGCCAACACCATGATACTCCAAGGCCTAAAGGCAAGGATCTTCGACCCGTTGAAGAAGTTCACCGGACGATGGCACCAAGAGCTACCGCAAGTCATTTGGGGACTTAGGACTCAGCCGAGTAGGGCCACAGGCCACACTCCCTTCTTCCTGGTCTACGGCTCCGAGGCAATCCTCCCCACCGACATCGCCTTTGGATCACCGCGCATCGACAACTACGAGGAAGGCGAAGCGGAAGCAGCTCGCGAGGTGGACCTCGACTCCATCGAGGAACATAGAGTTAACGCCCTCATACAGCATGCGCGCTACCAGCAACAACTCCAACGCTACCATGACAAGAACGTCCAGCAACGGGACTTCAACATCGGTGACCTCGTCTTACGCCGAGTGCAATCGACAGCAGGGGCTCACAAACTCTCCGCCCCATGGGATGGACCGTTCATAGTGACCCAGGTCATATGTCCGGGTACTTTTTGACTCCAATACGAGGATGGCACCGAAGTCCCGCACCCGTGGAATATAGAGCACTTACGCCGATTCTACCCATAACAAAGCTATGTATCACCAAGTTCAATAAAGATATCCCTTTTTCATTTAATATTTTTTCTCTTAGCAAAACCACTCGGCATTACTCCATTCCGAGTAGTTCCTAACTAAATGCTGCATAACCGGGCCTAGAACGATGCCTAAGCCTCTCTACACGTGCACGGGATCCGCTCTCGACGTTATGAACTTAGGATAAGTGAAGCGAAGGGAAAAGCACATTCAAGCAAAAGAACTACTCGGGCAACCTTAAAACATGAGATAAAATATCCAAAATCCCCGTTTTATTCATTTCTGAATATTTGTACATACAAAATCTACTCTATTCTACTCCACCACGCAGGATCCTATTCCAGCTTGAGGGCCTCGCCGACCTTCTCCGCGATCGGGCGAGTCTGAGCCAGTGCCTCCTTTACTTGCTCGCTTGAAGCATCCGCTGCCACCCCATCACCAACTGGTGCAAGGTCGATCCGTGGGAAGAGCGTCCGAACACGCACGAGAGCGTCGTTCGCACACACAACCACCGACTCCTTGACCAGGTCGGTGATCCGGGTCGGTGCGGCCTGCAGTCGGGCGACGAGGGCTGTCGACTCACCCTCTTCCAGAGCAACGGCGTCCAGCAGGTCCTTCGCGGCGTCGTGGATCTCCGTCAAGGCCAAGTGTGACGAAGCCAGCTCTTGCTCCAAGCCTATTATGATTTGAGCGTTATTCTGGATAGTATACATCGCTTGAAGCATCGTCATGTCCGCACCTTTTCAGAACTCCTGCTCCCTCTTCAGCTTGCCCGCCATGACTTCCTCGGACTTCTGCAGATTAGCGTTCGCAAAACGCAAATCCTTCAGCTCGCCGAGGTGACGGGCCCTCTCCATCTCCTTCTCTGAAAAAGCAGGGGAGCACTCGGTCAGGACGAAAAGTACACGGCAAAACTCGACGGCAAAGAAAGAGCACTCAGGAAGTCACAAGGACAAGGCCTTACCATGAAGACTCGAGCGATGCTGCATGATGGCATCGTTCAAACTCTTCTGGGCGACGTCACACTAATGCTTGACCCGTTTGAGCTCCGCCTTCAGCTCCGCCTCGCGCCGTCGCACCGACTGCACATCACGGAGCTGCTCGAGGCGCGACTGCCGTAGCATGGCTAACCTCTGCACTAATCAGCGAAAAGCGGAGAATTCAGGCAATGTACAATGAAGAACGACAAATAAACAAAGTGGATGAGGAGACAAACCTCCACGCAGCGCCGAGATTGGTCGACTGCGAGCTATAGCTCGGCAAGAACCACCTCCTCCTCCGCCGCGTTGGCATCAATCGCGGGGACCGTCATAGCCCCCCGAGTCGTCCGACTGCTTTTGGAGGCCCTCCCCTTGGACCTCTCCTTGAGCAGCGGCATCTCCATCCGCGTGCAGAGCCGGCACCGAGGGATCCACTACAGGATCCCCAGCGCCACCGCTCGGGGAAGCCGCCGACTTTCCTGCCCCACCCTGCACGTCCTCCGTCCCAGGCGCCACCACGTTCTCCTCCGGAGCAGGCCCGGCTGGCACCTGCTCTGGTCGCGGCGCCATCGACCCTTGGGCCGAATCCGTCACACCGGGCACCACGCTCGAGGGCGGCGTGCCAAAGGGTGTAACCGGGGGGAACTCGGTTTCTGTGGGGTAGCAGTCGATGACCCCGTCTCGCCGGCCGTCTTACCATCAACATCGAAAGATTTGCTGAAAAAAGCAGTCGGCAGTTAAAAACAGGAACTCAAAAATAATGATACATACAAGAAGTGCGAGAACCGAAAACTTACTGGGTACTTTTCACCACAATGACTCGAGGCCGCAAGATCGGAAGCTTGGGTCGCTGTTGCGCCGTGACCGTCGTCAGGATCGGCCTGGTCCCCAGATTGGAGACTGGCCTGGCATCCGCGGCAGCCTGGACAACGGTTTCCGCCACCATCCGCCGTTTTTCTTCTACCGACACGCCCAAGGCGTGGGCGTGCTCTCCTGCTCTTGGATTAAGGAGTCGGACACTGCTTCATCCTTCTCCTCTTCCCCTTCCTCCACGACGACCGGGGAAGATCGTCTCGGCTTGTCAACGTCGGTGTTCGAACCCGCCACTAGTTGCTTGGCCGGCTGCGCAGGTGGTTTATTTGCCGTCACCTTCCTTGTGCGCTTCTGTTTGGGAGGCAACGCCGTATGTGCCACTGCTTCCTGGATGGAGGGCGCCTCGTCAGACAACGTAGCCGAGTCGTCGTCAGCCGCATCGCCGGCTTCAGACGCCGCCGGCTTAGAAATGCGGGCTCTACGAGACCCGACTTTTGCCAAGGCCACCCGCCGTTTCCATGGGCGAGTCTCCTCTACATCTTCATCAGAAGGGCTTAGGGAGCCCTCCGTGTCGCTGGCTGCCCACTCCAGAGGAACAGGCGGATCGACTGCACCTCCCACAGGGGCGTCGCCTTGATCACCCAGGGCTGCTACCCCCAGGTACGCCTTCCTAGGCGAATCCTCTGGAAGCGGAGAAGGAGAAAAGTATTCGAAGACCCGATCCTGTGAAGTCGCAAAATCAGACGGCCAACGGACGATTAGATCAAAATCAAAGATCAGCATCAAGACGAACACGCTAAAGTACTCGAAACGAAGACTTACCGGTGGAGCAGGCCTCTTCAAAGAGAACGGGCGCAGTTGATGCTTCTCCGACACGTGGCAGAGGAAGAAGCCGCCTACGTGCGCCTTCATCTCCTCCTTGCCCACCGTCCGGCGAGCCCCCCGGGTAGGATCCTCTCGGCCCGAGTACTCAAAACCCGGGTGCTTCCTCTCCTGGATCGGCTGAACCAGCCGCCGGCTAAAGTTGTAGGCGACGCCAACCGCTGTCAAACCCCGATCTTTGAGCTCCTTGATCATCCCAAGGAGCTCCTCCACCTCGCGCATCTGGTGATCCACAGGAAGTTCATTCCAGCAGGTCTTGATCTCCGGCCGCGCTCCGCGATGGTAGGGAATCGTTGGCGCGTGGTTCCCGATGTAGAACCACTCTGCCTTCCAGCCCTTGTTGGAGGTGTTCAGAGCGATGTCGAAGTACTGGTCCTTCCGGCCTTGACGCAGCATGAATCCGGCGCCTCCCACCACTACCATCTTCTCCTCGCTTGGCTGAGGCTTCAACCAGTAAAGGTACCTCCACAGGTCGAAATGAGGAGTAATCCCCAGGTAGGCCTCGCACAGGTGGATGAAGACGGAGATGGCCATGACCGAGTTCGGGTTGAGGTGGACGGCCTCGATCCCGTAGTAGTGGAGCAGGCCCCGGAAGAAGGCTCCCGCCGGCAAGCCGAACCCCACCTCGAAGAACGGCTTGAAAAGCACCAGTTCGCCGGAGTTCTCCAACAGGAAGGCCTCCCCGGCGCTCGGGCGCCACTCCGCCACTGCTTGAGGTGGAAGGATGCTCCGCTCCACCATTTCCTCCAGCACCTCCTCGGTTACCTTCCCCCGTGCCCATGCGACGGAGGGGGAAGGGATCTTATCTGACTTGGGGAGGTCGGCGAGCTTCCTCTTCGACGCCATGGCTTTGGGCACGGAGACCTTCCTTCGCATCTGCGAGGCTACGCTCCTGGTGGTGGATAAATCCGCAGAGTGGATCTAGAAGCAAAGAAAGGCTCTGGTGGCGGCAGAATGAAGGATGGAGCGAGGGAGGAATGGATCCGGAAACAGAGGGATTTCCCCGTCAGACCTAACCCTTGCCTTTTATGGCGCTTCACAACGCCCGAAATTACTGCAAGACAGCGCGATTAACGGATGAGAGCGCAACGGTAAAAAGAGCCGTTGAGCGCCCTCGCGAACCGTTACACTCGGAGCGTCAACGTTAAAAACGACCCCGTGCACTCGGGCAAGACGAAGAAGTCGGCGTGCCACCATGGCTCGACCAGCACTCGGACTCGGGGGCTTGGCGCCGCATTAAAGACAGTGTGCCTCTCGGGCTCGATTGGTCCCGAACCACTCGGGACCCAACACTACAAAATAAGTGGCGTGCCGCTAAGGCTCGACCAGCTCTCGGACTCGGGGGCTGGTGCCGCATTGAAGACAGTGTGCCTCTCGGGCTCGATTGGCCCCGAACAACTCGGGAGCCAACACTGCAAAATAAGTGGCGTGCCGCTAAGGCTCGACCAGCTCTCTGACTCGGGGGCTGGCGCCGCATTAAAGACAGTGTGCCTCTCGGGCTCGATTGGCCCCGAACCACTCAGGAGCCAACACTGCAAAACGAGTGGCGTGCCGCTAAGGTTCGACCAGCTCTCAGGCTCGGGGGCTGGCGCCGCATCACAGACAGCGTGCCTCTCGGGCTCGATCATCCCCAAAGCGCTCGGGGGCTGACGTTGCAAACAAGTCACGGCAATTGGACAAGCACGGCCGAGCCCCGACAGCTCGGGGGCTGGCGTTGCCAAGAAAGGAAACGCAGAAGCTCCATTCTCGATACAATCCAGGAGAGAAGTTCTTTTACAGATTATACAGTTACAACGAAGCCGGTCATGCGCCGGGTACAAGAATAAAAAGACTCCGCCGTCACGAGAACGGCTTAGGGCACTCGCCGGCGCGCCAAGTGTTGCATCCGCAGCAAGCTTGGTCCACATGAGCTCATCGCAAGCTCTCTTGTAGAACCACTGCAGCCATCGACGAGGCAGTCCCTTCCGAGGGTTGAGAGCGAATGCCTCTGGGTACCCCTTGGTTTGCCGGAGCATTACGCCCTGACAGTCCTAAACCAAAGGCAAGGCAAGGAGCCAATGGAGCAGCATCCAGACGCTCATCAACACCTCAAGTACATCGCAAGCACTCTTCTAGCACCACGCTTTTATGACTCCATGGATTTTCCCCGATGGATGAACTCAGCAGTGAACCTCCAGCACATTCGCTACAAGGATCCTATACATACTCACTTCTGGCCAGCAGCTTTGGCTCCCGATGAGTATTTATAGCCTCGGGCTACCGGGGGACGAGGAACTCCCCTTGCATTGTGAAGTGCGTGAGCCACAAGCCACGCGTCCCTCCTTCTCCCAAGGCGCACAGGTCACCCTTATCGCCTTTGGTTTTACTCGACCACGGGCGTGCCCTGTGCGTTCACGGGGGAAACTATTCTTGTCGCTGCATGCCAGGAACGACGCTTCTCCATTTATGTTCCCTTTGGGGCATTCGAGAAAGAGGGAATCCTCAAGGACTCGGAGCGTTCGCGGAGCTAAGTATTAAATCAATTTATTTTGTCAATTTTGTGAGCTTTTATACAAGTCGCTAAAGTATTCGGGCAGCACACGCCTTAATTCGTGAAACCTTGACTCTTCCGTACACCTACGCTCCTACGCGTGCATGCGGCCTAGCTCCCTGCGCTACGGACTATGGCTAACGGGGATCAGGTGCATAAACGTAACAGGCTAACTACCCGGAGAAATTAAAAGACTTAAAAAGCAAGGAGCAGGCTTCACTTTCAATACATCGCCTTTCCTCTTGGATTTGTATTTTTGTTGCACCATATACTGCCTTTGCACCATGCTTTTGCTGCAGGGTATGGACGACTACTCGGCGTGCTTCAGCCTTCACGCTTGGGGGCTGGCGCCGGTACCACTACTCGGCGTGCTTCGGCCCTCACGCTCGGGGCTGGCGCCGGGACGACAACTCGGCATGCCTCGGCCCTCACGCTCGGGGGCTGGCGCCGGGATGATTTGTCGGCACACTTGGACCCTCACGTTTAGGGGGCGGGCTGCCGAAATTGACGCCAGAAGGAAATGTCACGATGCTCCTCGAATAAGCCTTGAGCCGATTCCTACGGAATCGCCTTAAGGCTCGGGGGCTATGGCCAACGGACGCACCTCGCGGCGCATCCGTTGATTGACTGGTGACCACGACGAAGGTGATCAGAACAAGGCTACAAACCCTTGGACCGATTCCTCCGGAATCGCTTCAAGGCTCGGGGGCAATGGCCAACGGTCGCACCTCGTGGCGCATCCATTGCAGATGGCTCTCTTTTCTCTCCAGTATCACGCGGTTTTGCTTCCAACCGCAGCAAGCTCGAAGCTCAGCAGATAGCACGACCTCGCTGGGTTGTCGCTCAACCACGTACTACTCGGGGGCTTGTCGGGGATAGACCCTCGGGGGTACCCAGATGGCGGATTGGCCCAACCAGCAAAAGACGGCCCAATCCGAGTGCTATCGGGCCGGGTTGTCAGACTAGGTGGCCCATCAGTCGAGAGGCCCACCAGTCGGACAAGCCGGAATGAGTACGACGGTGCGCGGATAAGGAAGGAGACGGCGTATCTCGCAAGAAGATCGGAGATCAAGATAAACTAGTCAGAATTCTAGGAAAACATATCTATAATCGTTATAGAATCGAATCCTTGTATTCCGGGTAGGTTACGATCTCTAGCCGACTTGTAACTCAAGGCAACCGGACTATATAAGGTGCCTTGGGACCCCTTCCAAGGGCACGAGATCAATGACAACAGCCAATCTATACCTCGAGACTAGAACCCAACTACAGAGATCCTTCAGGAACTTCATACATAGCAATACAATCACCCAACACAGGACGTAGGGTATTACGTCATCTTGACGGCTCGAACCTGTTCAATCCTTGCGTCTTGTGTTACCATCGACTTGTGATCCTCGATCTGTCTCTCAACAAATCAACCACGTAGGCTACCCTGTGTGGACTGCCGGGTCCATAAATCCGACAAGAACCATTACCAATATCAACCTCCTCTAAAGGATCAACCGACGTAAAACCTTGTCCCAATTTACTCATATCATCAAAATCTTCAATGGCCTCACACATATCATTTTTATGTGCCCGATAGTGCTCAAGTCTCTACTGCAACCATTCTGAACTATTCATTAATTCATAACAAATGGCTTAGCCGATACTCAACTGGCTTTAGAACAGCAGGCACAAAGCCATCTCTAGTACAGCTGATCATCTCATAATCAGAAATATCTAAACCTGTTAAACAATTGACATGATCATGCATAGACATGGTAGAACCATCAGCCACAGCAACACAAGCCGATGTATCTCCACGTACAACCTCAATATCTTCATCAACCCATTGAATAAGAAATTGATGCAAACTAGATGGTACACATCTATTTGCATGAATCCAATCACGTCCCAATATTAAACTGAAGTTACCTTGGGCCTCAGCGACGAAGAAAGCGGTAGCCAATGTCTTGCTCCCAATGTTGAGCTCCATAGAAGCAACGCCCTTAGCACTCATAGGCTCGCCTTCTCCCACACCACTGACAGTCATGTTGGTCTTGATCAGCTCATCATCCAAACCGCCAAACTTCTTGAACGTAGAGTAGGGCATCAAATTGACAATTGCCCCGGTATCAACAAGCATCCTCGAAACTGGCTTCCCATTGATATGCCCCTTCATGTACAGCGCCTTCAGATGATTTTTAGAATCATTTGGCCTTTTAAATATAGCTTCTTTTGGGCCAAAGTCTAGATGAGCCATCTCCTTCTCCGGAATAACGTAATAATTCGAAGAAAGGTGCACCACATTAGCATCAACATTCATATGTTCAGGTGATGACCCATAATCAACAAGCTGTTCATCTTCCATATTCTGGGAATCCGATGACAACCTCTGATCAAATGTAGAAGTGACAGAAATCTCAGAAGCAACATAAGATGGACCTGGATCAGCAGATATCGGTACCACCGGATCCAAAACTGGTGCCACCGGTTTTGGCGCAGCAGCTGGCACCGAGGCGGGCAAAACCGGTTCCACCGGTTTGGATCCGGTTCCACCGGATTTTGTCCTGGAGCTTCAATCTTCTTCCACCCCTTTCCTAGAGGAATCATAGGCCTGTACTTGTTAAAGTGTTCCTCTCTCTGCTTCTCTAGCTCCTTCTCCTTCTGTTCTTAAAAGCGAAGTCGCTACAACTTCCTCTTTTGTGTGTGTGTCAAACCTGGAGGACACCATCTCGGCATGAAGTATTTAGATTTGTCAATTTCAACCTTCTTACTCTCATCAGGATCTGCAGCAACATCTTTCTGGACTGATGGCTTAGCCTCATCACCAATCACAATTGGCATCTTGTCATCGTCCCCCGGAATCACCTTGATGTCCCCAATCTGAATTACATCAGCAGCAGTAGTTCTTTCTTGGTCGTCATCCATTTTCTGGACGACTTCCTCCACCTTGTTGGGCCAATAAACCTGTTTGGCAGGAGATGGCTACCTCTTCTGAGGAAACCGGTTCCACCGGTTTTGAGAACCGGTGCCACCAATTTTGGGTAGCATGTCCCAACCTGATCGACGAGGAGCCGAACAGTTATCCACCAACCTCTCATGTACTGGTCCTCTGTCATTACCCCATCCTGGATGAAAAGGAGGATATTGCATGAGGTAATAAGGCATATGCATCCAATTGTAATCCCATGCCTGATATGGAGAATTGTAATACGAAGGCATCCGTGTCATGGCTTGATATTGATTCTGCTGAGGATACAATATAGCAACATCACCCTTCTGTCTGTCATTTGCCCTTGAGGCGAAATTGGCTTTTCTTGACCCACGGGTGATCTCTTTCCATTTTTTGCCGGCCAATCCCCATCAACTGGCCTTTGATTTGCATATTTGGAAAATAACTGGTCAAAGGTCGGCTTTGGCTTTGCAACTTTACCCTGATCTTTGGCCACATTAATTTTCCAGGTTCCAATCTCAGCACACTTAGGTTTCAACATCTTCGGGCGTCCCTGACCGAAACCGGTGGCACTGGTTTGTCCTGTGCAGCAGGCTCAAATGGTGCTTTTGATGTCCCTTGCCCCCCGAGATCTGCAATCCTTGCAGTGATTTTAAAAGTCTCTCTGCCATTGGGGGTCTTCTCACACACCACCTCCCTGATAACTGATTTCCCCTTCAAATTTTCAGGTTTTTCATCTCCCACAATAACATTTTTCCCTTTGGTTGATTCGACTTGATGCGGCCGAACCAGGACCTTAGGAGGTTGCATCCCAAGGGTATTAACAGGAAAAGGTGCCTTGTCAACCTGCATCTCATGTAGTGTCAAACGTTCTTCATTCAAGGCTAATTGCACCTGTTGACGGAAAACATTGCAATCATTAGTAGCATGCAAAAAAGAATTATGCAATTTGCAATATGCCCGCCTTTTATGCTCTTCAGGTGAAGGAATAATATGAGACATTTTAATGTTTCCATTCTTCAACAATTCATCAAAAATACGATCGTATTTGGAAACATCAAAAGTAAATCGCACTTCTTCATGCCGATTCTTTTGAATTGGCTTAAGAGATGGACAAGTGTATGATTTATTCTTTGAAGGCCAAACAGGTTCAGCAACATACACATCTTCATCATCGTCTGAGCTACTAGAATCATAAGTAACAACATGAACATTGGAACGATGAGTTTTATATGTGTCTTTAGCATTTTTAATTCGGTTTTCAGTAGCTAAGGCTCTTACTTGTACTTGATTAACCAAAAAGTGATACAGGCCTTCTAACTTTTCTTTAATAAAGGATCTCAAACCATTAAAAGCAACATCAGCAAGATCCCTTTCAGAAAGTGACAAATTAAAACACCGGTTTCTAGTTTCTTTGAATCGTTTAAAGTAATCTAAAACAGATTCATCTCTTTGTTGCTTAACCGATGTCAAATCCGTCAACTTTAGTTGAGTACTCCCACTATAAAAGTGGTCATGAAATTTCCTTTCTAATTGATTCCATGAGTGAATCGAATCGGAAGTCAATGAAGAAAACCAAGAAAAAACAGTTTCAGTCAAAGATAATGAAAACAAGCGAACTTTTAAAGCATCACTAGAATTAGCTTCTCCTAGCTGAGCAATATATTGGCTAATGTGTTCCCAAGTGGTCTTACTATCATCACCATTAAATTTCACAAAATCAGGAACACGCCAATTATTAGGATAAGCTACAGCATCAAAATCAGCAGAATATGATTTTTGATATAATCTAGAATTACCCACACCAATACTAAGCTTATCCTGCATCATACTAGCTAACTCGTCCTTTAGTTTAAAGAATTTAGCATATAAATTGGAACGAGCTAGATCAGATTGCCCTGTGGCTGTACTTTGAGCTTGAACAACATGAGGCATGCGAGTAGGACCTTGCCGCAAATATTGGTCATATACATCATTAGGAATCCCACTAGAATTAATGTTTTGATTAGGTATAGGGGGTGATGTATAAGCACGTGTTCCAATATAAGCAGATCCATTAACTACCTTTGTATTTCGGTTAGGGACTACCGAAAGAGGAACTGTGGCGTGAGGTACTAGCTGCTGCACAGCCAGGGTGACAAAACCGGTACCATCGGTTTCTAGAACCGGTGTCACCGGTTTCACCATGGCTGGTGAAACGTGCGGCGGCGGCGGCACTTGCCCTGGATAAAAATTAGCCGGCATACCATACAATGGATTTTCTGGTGTTTTTCCTGGTGTAGCCGACACATTCGCATGCATATTCTCATGTTGCATAGGTTGTATATTATGTGCATAATAAGAAGATTCTAACAATCTATCCTTTTCAATTTTATCTATCCTATCTATAAGAGTGCTCACTACTTCATCGGTATGTAAAAGCGCAGCACTAAGCTTATCATCAGGATTAGAAGTAGAAGGTTCGGGTGGGTGTGCAGTTACTGAAGGTATTTCTTCTACCTTCTTGTCCTTCATCATGAACGCCGGCATCATAAATTCATGAGTTCTTGTCACCTTGCTGTGGCGATCCTTCCTCAGCCCCATCAGAAATTGATTCTTGAAGAACCCATGGGCTGCTTCGAACTTCTGGCGTTCCTCCTTACTGATTTCCTCCATGGAAGGCACAATGATGTTCTCCTTGTCGAGATCTGAAATAGAGCCCATCTGGCTAGGGTTTGATAAATTGGTTATTAAAACCAAGATTTCCAAATTCCCCAGCGGAGTCGCCAAAAATGTGTTGACGCCTTTTATGGTCAACACACGAAATTGCGCTAGCTCGCATGGATCCGCAACGGATCAGTCACCAGCAGCTTGCCGAGCAAAACCGGTTCCACCGGTTTGCTAGAGCTTGCTACGTGAGCCTAAGATCGCCGGCCCGGGAGGGACCCCATCAGGGCAGCGCGCTTAGGGTTACTCTGAGATCGGCAGGCCACTCAGAACGCCGTCAATGCCATAGAGACGAAGTACGAACAGAAATTAGGGTTGGAAAAGCTAGGGTTTGAATAATGACAAAAAGTAAAGGTATTAAATGTTTGATCGATTGGATAAACCTCAATCGGCCGTGGCCCTTTATATTTATAGGGTGGGGAGGTCTTGCCCCACAAGGAAAGTCCTTTTACAACTCAGATCTACAAAAAGAGTCCAAACCTACTAGGATTCGGGGAAAAACGGTTCCACCGGTTTCCAAATCCGGTGCCACCGGATTGCCCTGCCAGACGGGCAACAGGAACCAAACCGGTTCCACCGGTTCTTAAATCCTGTTCTATCGGTTTTCTCTGTCATACTGTCTTGTGCCAATTTTGATCGTCAACAGGCGCTGTTGCGGATCCCTGATCCGGTTCCCTTCCCTCCCGGCAGCAGATGAGACGTGAAGAAGATGTAGAAGATCGCCCGTATCCCTTCCCAATGGCACATGAGAATAGCACACAGGAGACAAATGTAGATGGAACTTGTTCTCTCTTATTCATAATAGATGGGTACACGTTTCTTTATATAGGCCTGACCCTTCAAGGGTATATTGGGTATGAGCCCACAATTATCCCTTAAGTTTAGGGATTTCCTAACAGTGAGAACTTATGCTATCATACTAAAATCACAAAATTTGAATCCAAAAATTGAAGTTGCAGAAGCAGTATTGGCAAAGACTTAAATGGACGATGAATGTCACAGCTCTATGACAGCGATATTTTTTTTCCCGAGGGAAAGGCGCCAAATTCTTGCAATTGAAGCAACTATACGATACTTAAATTGCAGTTGGTATTATAATTTAACTTTAAGTGCTAATATTTTTAGTACATGAATTTTCATCTCTTGAATTTTACTAATCCTATCATAGTAGAATGACCCTGATCCATCTGGATCATTGCCAAATACTCAAACATTACAAGTTTTTTCTGTAAAAAAAGTGTGTTTTCAAAGAGCTTTGGGTAAAAAAAGCTTATATATAAGCTTTTCAAAAGATTTTTTTTTCTTCAAAGTACTTTACAAAAAATAAATTCAGAAAAGTTTTGCTAAATTCCTTTCATGTTGTGAAAGTACATTTTTTTTAAAAAAATAACAAAACAACTTAGGTTTTAAAAGCCTCCACATAAATTGTTTACCGCTTTAGCCTTTAGGGATTGGGGCAAAAATAGAAAGAAAAAGAAATAGAGGACACAAATGGGCCCGCACATTTCGTTTTGCCAAGACCAAGTTCCAAGGGCACATTTGTGCATGCTGCGTCTTGTTCACGGTCCGGTTCACTATGTCACTAGCACCACTTTTCCGAATTCACAAACTTCTCCACAGTTTTTTTTCACCTCAAGTTAACAAACGGAGCTAGCCCAAGTACACCTCAAGAATACTCCCTTGGGATCGCTTGTTTTTGAGACCATCGTCAACACACGCCAATTTAGCATCCTTCATCTGCCATAGAAAAAATTTGGTACTTACAACGTCTGTATAGTGGAGTCAACCGCTTCGTCAAATTGCCAATATGGTGTAGATGTTACAACCAAATTTTATTTCCTAAGATCATTCCATTTTTAGATAATTTATTTCCTAATATTATTTTATAAGAGTTTCCTAAATTTATTTAACCATCTTCCAAACATATGTTAGGCATTTGTTGGAGCATATGACCTAAAAGACCCAAAGGAAAATTGAACTACTCGCCAAAATAGACTCCTCACATGATTATTGAAGGGAACTACTGTCATTTGTCCTCAACATTATCTCTCTAATAATTGCAAGAAATGGACTCTTATTAAGGATGAAGTTAGTACAACTAAGTATTAAGTTGGCACGATTCAGTTTAATTCCTCACTAAAAGCTAACTTTTCTGGCCTCTTACATATCTCCCTCCTCATGTTGATCAAAATATGATTTGACAACTTAGTAGAGCATCTCCAATAGTAAGCTAGCTGTAATAAATTCATCTGATCATCATGCCTATGTGGAGAAGTAAAGCAGAGAAAGAAAAGCATTTCAATATTCGTGTAGCATTTAGAGGCTATGGCTAAAGTATAGTTGGGCTGTCTGAATCCTCTAGTTAATTGGTGTTTATTTACCATACTATCCTTACTTTTGTGGAACTCGATGCGGACATGAAAAAACAGAGGAGAAATTTCGTCTTTAAACATGTTTTAGCTGGGCTGGAAGAGCTAAAGGGATTGTGTATATTTTGGCCTCTAACTAAAATTTAGCTGAGTTTTAGCTAGCTCCTGTTTGGATCCATGGCAGCTAAACTTTTGCCGGTGCATCTAAATAGGGCCTATCTTAGTGACCTTTTCAAAGCAATTCATGATCTGGCCTGGATGTAATGAATCGATTCATCATCAATGGAAGCAGTTAATTCGTGGAAGAGAGAGAAAAAAAATCAACTCTTATTCTTCAATCATTGGAAGTAGTTAATTTTTGTATCATTTATATTTGCAAGAGTACTGCTTAAGTGTTGTTTCACTCATCATGGTTACTGATTTGAGTTGTTTGAATTTCATCATGTGCATGGTACTGTTTTGCTAGTCCTGAGTAGTTGATGCAAATGAAAAGGTGATGTAATATCAGAGTAAAATGCAAATGGAAAGACTTTGTAAAATTCAGAGATTTGAAAGTTCAGTACAGTTGTCTTGCAAGATCACACAGATGCAAGAAAATCTATTGCTTCTTGAACAATCGCTGGATCAAATGATAAAGTTTTCGGTAGTGTGCCTAATCTTTCCAACACCACCTTGTTCATGTGTGGCACTAGGTAATGCTGCCCTCCTTTTTCTTTCATCGTCTCTCGTTAGCAACCTTGAAGAGTGAGGAATTCCTATTTGCACTTGTAGTAGAAAATTCTAGTAAACGTCTTCTACCTTCTACACAATTTCATCTATGTTTTTTTTGCATGCCACTCCAATGGAACAATGCTTATATGGCCAGAATTTCAATTATTTTACGTCCATAATTATTGGCTCTCTTGTTGATGACAGCATGAATTCCACCCCCCCCCTCTTTGGCCTTCATTCCAGATCCGTTGCACACATCTAAGAGAAACATCCATAGCCAAAGACACCTGCAACGACAATCCTTTCGGAAAGTGACCATTCACTAATCCTTCTAATAGCATTGTACACAACCCGCTTTGTGTGGTCATTATATTGCTTCCTTGTTCTACTAGCATTTGTACTTGTACAATTTAATAGGACAAACCAAAGGAGATAAAAAACATCGAACCTAAAGGCCAAAAATCTAACTTGTGATCATCTTACCAGAGTTGCTGCCTTGACCTATATATGCCATCAGTACCATCCCCTAAATCTGCACATAAAAGCTTATAAAATTCAGTATTCATTGTAAACAAATAAAATGAATAAACGAATCATTATTCATTGTTCGACAATAGGCAAAACTGAACAAAATCAATAAACAACAGTAGTATTTACTGTCCGACAGTAGGCAATGCTCGAACAAAATGAATAAACAGCAGCACTGTTCACTGTCCGACAATATGCAATACTTAAAAAAATGAATAAACATCAGCACTATTCACTGCCCGACAATATGCAATACGTGAAAGAAATGAATGAATAATAGCACTATTCACTGTCCGACAATATGCAAGACTTGAAAGAAATGAATGAATAATAGCACTATTCACTGTCCGACAATATGCAAGACTTGAAATCACTATTCATTGTCCAACAATAGGCATTATCAGACTTTGCATTTAGATCAGGCAGTACTTGTGCTTCATGTTGTGGATCAGCCGTTCCACTTAGATCTTGCAGATCATCTTCTCCTTCGATGTTCATACCTTCATCCTCTTCATCTGCGCCAGGATCGGCATACAGATTAATGGCAGCAATAAGATACAAACAAAGAAAAATTTAGAAGTACTAGACCAACCTTCTTCATTGACATGGAAAAATATGGGATTATTTAAATCAAACACCTCTTCTTGCACCTCATCCCAAGAAAATGGATTGCTAATATAAACCTCGATATCAAGGATGCTGCACCTCCTGATCATCTTCAACTACTGGAACAGTGATCTAATCCAACAGCCAGCTGATCTTGATTTGAATCAAAGCCTCCAACTACTAGAACATCTCCCATGTCTTTGTGGAGGTAGGAGACGAGAAGTGAGAATGAGAATAGGAGAGCCCCGCGGCTAAGTAATACACATGGATTCCATGGCACGAATTGGATTTTTGCTGAGTGAAAAGAATTGAAAAGAGAAGGGATGATCAAGCTATAAGAAGGGTCGTAGTTGGTGAATTTTTTGCCGAGTGA
The DNA here is from genome assembly GCA_004135705.1 of Alloteropsis semialata. Taxonomy (NCBI): domain Eukaryota; kingdom Viridiplantae; phylum Streptophyta; class Magnoliopsida; order Poales; family Poaceae; genus Alloteropsis; species Alloteropsis semialata. The sequence goes on from CM014272.1 coordinate 33,016,453, forward strand.
ACATGATTTGGCGTGCGGGGTTGGGAGATTTTACCGATGGAAAATGTTTGCGGCTTGTTTTTCAGTTTGCCAAGCAGAGGAAGACCGCCGAGGGAAAAATTGACGAGAGATGGGAGAAGAGAAGGGATGAGCGCGGTTGGAAAATGGGAATAGTTTTTCAGGGAAGTTTGGAGCGGAGGATTTGCAGCTTGTTTTCGGTTGGAAGAGAAGGGATCGGATGAGTGCGCAATTTGTTTTGTCGGTTGGGGTACGTCGAGAATGAAGCGACGCCTCCATGCAATTACTCCTGACATGGCCTCGCGGGACGATAAAATCGATGTTCACTATTACTCCCAGCACATGCCCCTCCGCTGCATTGGTCTCTGCGTTACGCATACGCTCGCGAGTGCCTTAGAAAATCTCGGAGAGAGTAATAGACAACACCACATGTGAGCGAGCAATGGAGAAGATAAGTTCTGGCTCTTTTATTTTAATTACGGTGGACCTAAAGTCAGTCTTAATGGAGGTTTTATGAGCATTAAATAACATGTCGTATCGGTAATTTTGCTGAGACACTAATGCCATTATGAGAAGAGGGGAGAGGGAGTTCCATCATATGTGAGTGAAGTTTCATCTACATAAAACTCAATAGTCAGTTATCAAGTTTTTAGTTATAATAACTTTTGTGCACCGAGACCGGTATACTACCAACTGAACTGGTGGAGAGAAGGATGGAGTGAGAGCGTGCTTGGTTGCCGGCCTTCGATTTCCACGCCACAAAGATTCTCGCCACAAGTTGTGTCGTCCAAAATCCACGCCGTAAACTGTGGCGCTGGGCAGTAGTAAAAAGCACTAGCAGACAAAGCCTACTGATCAACCAAACAGCCCCTGAATCTTGAACCCGTGGAGAAAAGGATGGAGTGAATTTTCAAGGCATTTTCTAGACTTTTTTTTATTCCGATCGCCACTTTGGATAGGTTTAGCACCTTATTTATTGGTGTCTACTCCTACTGAAATGAAATGCATAGTATAGTCAATGCAATACGCTTGCCACCGTCTTAACTCCACAAATAATTGATAGACGATATACAATATATATTCTTTGTAGCTCTCACCTTTATTCTTGAGAGTAGGTCCATCTTTGCAGTACACTTTATTTTCTCTACAATGGCTTTAGAAATATTCTATCTAGGATTAGACGAGGGAGTATCATTAATTCCTTATACAAAAGAAAGAAATGTAGCAATCACACATTTAAAATGAAAAGGTCGCCGAGTCGGAGTACACAAAGGGAATATTTTTGAATATCGAAAGGAAAATTCGAAAGACAACAGGATGCAACGGTCAACAGGACCGAGCGAGCGCTTCTGCCGGGGGGAGAGAGAGACGACGACTTGTCAACCGTCCAACCCGGTCCCGCGTGCGGGCGTGCCTGGCGCCTGCGCCTGGCCCGTCCTCCCACGCGGCCAGCCCCGAAGCGTACGCGACCTGACCGGCCGACCCGACCCATCACGCTGTGCGGGGTCCCCGAGCCCAGCGGCGCGGCCCCCCAAGCCTCCTGGCTCCCTGCGCTGTTTGTTGCCCAGCCGGCGAGAACCGAAACCGCGCGCGTCCGCGAGGGCCGGGGCCCGGGGGCCCGCGGGAAGGGGCACGGGTGCGGACGAGGCGAGTCGCGCTCCGTTCCGGTCCGAGGTGGTGAGTGGGGACCACGAGTTAAGTGCTGGACAAACCAACGGCCGCGGCAGCGCTGCTGGCTGCCGCAGAGGGCAGAGCCGAGGTCGGCGAGTGGGGAGGCGCGCCATTAACTACGCGCTGCTGCTTGCCTTGAGGGCTGTAAAAAAAAGCTCGAGAATAGTAGACGGCTCGAAATCGACTCGCTAAAAGCTCAGCTCGAGCTCGGCTCGAGCTCCAAACGAACCGAGATCGAGCCCAATCTCGAGCTCGCGAGCCTCAACGAGCCGAGCTCGAACAGCTCGCTAAAGCTCGATAATATTCTCACCTCTTAACTATTGGGTACAATGCTTTGTGTTTCTTTTTTATATCATTTAAAATCTCAGATTAGAGAAGCAATTCTTAATTAAAGTGTATCCTACAGGAGCGTAGTGATGATTCGTAAGCTATTGATCAGAAAAAATGAGATATTGATTTGCTGTGTCCACTCAAGTACGAAGAAACAATATTAAACGAGCCCATACAAACCGAGCTCGAGTCTTCTCGAGCTTGAGTGGAACCGAGCTCGAGCTTATCAACAGGCTCGACGAATCTCAGACTCGGCAGCCCGCCCTTGCCTGCTCCGGAATCGAAGCCGAGTGGGGAGGCGTCGCGGGGCCGATTGGCTCGCTCGCTCACGTGACGCCGGGGGCACGCGGCCGCGCGTGGAACGAGGAGCGGAGCAACGGTTGGGACGTCGGGTTGGGTTTGGGCGGCGTGGCTGGGTGGGAGCGCCAACCGGGCGTCGACGGCTGTGGCCGGGCAACGTGACGGTTCGGCGGGAGGGGGAAGGGACGGGCCGGGCCGGCCGTCTCGGTTGCCGTGGGTCGTGGCTTTTCTAGTACAGTAGAGTAGTATTCTACAGTACTACTCGTGATGGCATTGCCCGTGTCGGGCACGTTTGGGAGTAAATGGCGATGAAATACGGTCCATGAAATACCAAATACGGTGACGTGTCCCCTCTCGTGAGAAACGGTCTCGGTTTGTCCTTTTTTTTCCTCCCCCGGTGCAATAAAACGATCACGGATTGTGCGATATATTTTCTTTATTTGCATTACCGTGACAGACCCGATTGCTCAATTTCCACGCCCTGTACGTATACATTAATATATTTGGATGTTCCACAAAGTTCAAAAAAATCTTTGTACATGTATCTACAGAAGATTGTGCGATGTATTTGTGTATAAAAGTTTGAGGAAAAAAAATACTCGTCTCTTTGGCACACATGGCTCATTTTTTCTGTTACTTGTGTACGTTTTGCATTCTTAATCTATTAGGAGCACTATATTGTTGCAACAGAAAGCATACAAAGATATTGCAATGCAACAATAATTTTACACTTGTCTACACAAAGGCGAATAAGGTTATCTGAATTGGAAATAATCTCAAACTTATCTAATCGTAGAAGAGACTTATCATATTGAAAATACATGCTAATTTCTTTTGTCAAATATAATGCTCGTCTTTGGTACATTCAATATCTACCACTATGCTGTTGTAATAGAAACCATACAAAAACATTGTAATAGAACAATAATCTTACTCATCTACGCAAAACGCAAAGTAGGATATTGGAACCAAAAATTATTTTTAGACGTATCTAATCGTAGATGAGACATCTTATTGAAAAAATACACAAATAAAACATGCTAATTCCTTTTCATAAATAAGGCTTGTCTTTGGTAGTACATTCGGTATCTGTTACTAGGTTATTATTATAGAAAGCATACAAAGATATTGCAGCGTAACAATAATTCTATACTTCTCTACACAAGGGTAAAGAAGGTTATCAAAATCGATAATTGATCTCAGACTTATCTAATCGAAGTGGAGATTTATCTTATTAAAAATAAACAAGTAAAACACCGTTACTAGCGGCAAATAAGGCTCATGTTTGGCATTTTTCTTTATATTCGCTGTCTCTATCTGTTGCTAGGTTATTGCAATAAAAACCATACAAAGATATTGCAATGGAACAATAATTTTATACTTCTCTACACAAAGGGTAAAGAAGGTTATCGAAACCAAAAATTAATCTCAGACTTGTCTAATCATAGGGGAGATTTATCTATTAAACGTCGTTACTCACGGCAAAAAAGGCTCATGTTTGGCATTTTTTCTATATATTCGCAGTCTCTATCTGTTGCTAGGTTATTGCAATAGAAACCATATAAAGGTATTGCAATGGAACAATAATTCTATACTTCTCTACGCAAGGGTAAAGAATGTTACTGAAACCGAAAATTAATTTAAGGCTTATATAATCGTAGGAAAGATTTAACTTATTAAAAATAAACAAATAAAACACCGTTACTTATGGCTAATAAGGCTCATGTTTGGCACTTTTCGATATATTCGCAGTCTTTATCTATTACTAGGTTACTCAATAGAAACCATACAAAAGATATCGAAAACGGAACAATAATTTCATACTTATCTACGTGGCGGCAAACAAGGTTACCGGAAACAAAATTAATTTCAGACTTACTAGGAAAGGTTTATCTTACAAAAAATAAACAAATAAATAAAACACACTAATTGTACGCCCAAATCCAGCAATTTAGAACACACTGTCTTGTGGGTCCAATTCATCATGGATATAGATGGGCCCAGGTACTCAATGACACTTGTATTTTTTCCTCCATGTAGAAAAAAATAATGCAGTGACCACATTAACGAAAAAGGAATAAAAAAGAACTTGTCTAGGACCATTTCCCTATAAGTAACCCCCCACAGGTCCATCCTCTGCCCCACACACTGCTGTGCTTCCAAGGAGAAAACAACACAACAGTAAAGGAGAGAGAGAGAGATACAGCCAAGTCTTCCTCGAGCAATGGCGGAGGTGGCGACCAACGGCTCGGAGGTGCTGGCTGCTCCGGCGGCCGTGCCGGCGACGGCGGTGTTCACCGGGCTGAAGGTGCAGGTGACGGTTCCGGCAGGGCGTGCCGACGAGGCTGTGGCCTTCTACAAGGCCGCTTTCGCCGCGGAGGAGGTGGCCCGCTCTACCCACCCCAAGCGCAAGGGCGACGGCGAGGAGGCGGCGCTGCTCTGCGCCGAGCTGAAGGTCGGGGCGGCCACCCTGCTCGTCTGTGACCAGGCCGGCGACGACGTCCCCGCCGTGTAAGCGCCTGAAACCCCCGCTAAACCCCTGTGTCCCTTTCTTTTTCTAGCTCTCATTTTTCTTGTTGTTCTTGGCTTCTAATATATGGTAGATGCATTCATATTTCGATTCTTGTCACATATCTTGTGTTAAAACTCGTAGATCTGTGAACATCTGCAATATTTTCAACGAGACATTTACAGTTTATGGAGTACTTACCTTTATGCGAAGAAGTTTAATAGCTTTTTTAGATCGGGTTGGTTTTAGCTAGAACTATCACATCCTTCACTGCTCTTTCCCACTGGTTTATGTTTGTTTTTTGGGGACGCTCACACAGATCTTTTCGGTACTTAAACACCCAAATGTCATTCCGTTAGCATTTATTAATGTAGATCTGAATGTGTGGAACACCATGAAACTACTATTAGAAGCCTTTTTTTTGTTTTTCTTCCTGTCCTGCTTTGTTTGTCTGTTTTAGGGCTCTTTTGGCCTTCTGCAGTTCATCTGTACTTTGTCTACTTTGGAAACCGCAAAGGCGCACAGGATATGGATTTGTACCACTGTGTGCTGTGTAGTACTCAAATATTGGCATTTTTCCAGACAAGATCCATCCACTCTGCTCCTTGCTCACTCTGGTTGGTTGCTCTTTGGTTGCAGGCGCAAGGAGGGCGCCGCCGCCAGCGGGCTGGTGCTGCGCCTGGAGACCGACGACGTGAACGCGGCGGCGGCGCAGGCGGCGACCGCCGGCGCGGCGCTGCAGGGGGAAGTCACCGAGGACTGCTGCGGCCTCGGCGCCACCGTCGTCGACCCCTTCGGCGTCGCCTGGGTCCTCGCTTCCTCCACCTCCGCCAAGAAGTGCGCCTAGAAGTCCCCATCCACGGCCGCCGTGGTCGTCGCCGGACGATGCGCTCCTCAAGGGCTTCGTCGTGGGCGGAGGTGGCGGCGATGGCCGTCGCCGTTTAACTCTTGGGTCAGGGGCGAGAATAATCTTTTGGACTGGATGGGCATGGTAGAAGTGTCGTTGCTTCGTTAGTCGGTGTAGTAGTTGGTTGCTGGTCGCTGAATGCTCTGATGGTCGTTAAATTTGAGCATGTTTTAAGTAATTGGTGTGTCTGGACATTGATGTGAACTTGGAACATTGAGGGATTAATGATGCTATGTAGGTAATCGCAGTTTATCCTTGGTTGTGATGTTCATGATGCACGGTTGCGATGGGTGTCATCTTTGCCACATCCAGATCTCGATTTAAGCTGCACAACATTCCAAATATTGTTTGCAACAATCTAAGATTCAGACTTGGCACAGTTCGCATGGAATCGAATTGTTTTCTGTGAACTCCACAAAATTTGCTTTTGTGATGCAAACATGGCCTCAATAACCAATCCGCTTTCTTTTAATATAAAAGGTTAATCGGCTTGATTGTATCATCCACAATCAAGTGGCTCCCCTAGATTCTTGCATAAAGTGACTGCAGTATTGTTTGACCATGATTCTTTTTGAGCTGGAAGAGGACAAGAGGTGGGGGTTGCTCTGGAGCTTAGGGCCTGTTTAGATTGGAAAGTAAGTTTGCGAAAGAAAGTTTTCAATTCTAAATTGAAGATTAGGAGGATTAAACATGATCTAATTATAAAACTAAATACACGGATGGACGAAAAATCGCGAGACGAATCTATTAAGCCTAATTAATCCGTCATTAGAGATTGTTTACTGTAGCACGACGTTGTCTAATCATGGCCAAATTAGGCTCATTAGATTCGTCTCGCAAAGTTACCGGGGGTTATGGAATGGGTTTTGTCATTAACACACGTTTAATACTCCATGCATGTAAAATTATCTTTGATGAATAGTGAAGTTTCAAAGTTTCAAAAGTTTCGATGGAAACTAAACAGGCCCTTAGTAGTATCAGGGATGGGGTAGCACATTGAACAAACTGAATGATGGGAGATTAGGATGAGCAAGTAGAGCTGAGTGCATATTGATGGCAAAATATGTGTTTTGGTGCTGTTTTTGTTGTGCCAAAAACTACTTTGAACTTGCAAGCATATCGGAAAAACAAGCAAGAACAAGTGGACATCACACAGATATTGTCTAAGGGATGAATCTGATACACTCGAATTTGGGGTTCTGCATCAAGTAAAATAGGTGGTCTATAACTAAACTTGTATCTAAACAAAACCTCCAAACCCTAATTTTGGTTTCGGTTACTGATAACAGGGGCGGATATAGTACATGGAAATGGGTGTACATATATATGTACACCTAATAATTTTGACAAAAAATTCCATGTAACATGTATTTACATATATGTATGGCACTAATAGGGCAAACCAGGTTGTATTGTAGCCCAAAGTAAACAAAAGCCCCAAACCCTAACTTTGGCTTCGATTACTTGATAACATGAGCGGACATTAGGGATGGAAATGTGAAAGTGAAATCCGAATTATCCGATATCCGTATCCGCTAAAATGTAAATATGGATATCCGTATTCGTATTCGAATTTAATGTGGTACTAAAATGGATACATCCGAATTCGTTTTTCGTCGATTTTCTCTATCCGGTTCCACATCCGTATTCGACAATATCCGATACTATTCGTATCCGACCATATGGAGATAACATTTAAAGTGTTTGTTTGGTTGTTAGTAATGATAGTGTATAATCAAAACTATTTAAAAAATGTTATCTTCATTACTAATGATTATGATATCAATTTTAATATTACTATTATTGTACACATATAACTATTTAAAAGTTATCTCTAATTTTAAAAATTAATGTATTTAATTTAAATAAGAAAGATATATGAATATTAAATTTAATTTAATACTATAGTTTATTTATTTACCGACGAAAATATTTTTATATACTTTTTATTATTTCATGATAAATGTATATTTATTTATTAAATATATATTTATCTATAGTTTTATTTAATTTTTATATGATTAATTAATGAAATAATTATGGATAAATGTGACATTATTAACGAGCGGTCTTTGTCTACACTTGTTATGTACTTATACTTTAATATTTACTTGTATAATGATTTTGTTATTTAAAACCCATCAATAAATAAAATAAATAAATGTTGTCTTCTAAATCGAGTAAATATCCGAATGCGTATCCGCATCCGACCATTCGTTTTGTATTCGTATTCGAGAGCATCTGAATTCGTATTCGTATTCGAGTAAAAATGTGGTAAAAAGTGCTATCCGAATCCGTTTCCATGCGTATTCGATCCGTTTCCATCCCTAGCGGACATAGTACATGGACATGGGCGTACATATGTATGTACACCTAATAATTTGGACAAAAAAATTCCATGTAACATATATATACATATATGTATATCAATAGTAGGGCCAACCAGGTTGTATTGTAGCCCAAAGTAAAACAAACAGCCCATATATTGTCTCATCTGTTGGTTCACTCCTCACAGCACGAGTCTAAGCCCTTCCTCTTTCTCAGAGTTGGGCAGACACCGCTCAAGACACTTAGAGAGAGATATCTAGGAAGCAGGCTAACATGCCTGTCTCCCTCCAAAAGTCCGTCCCCCTGGCTCGGGTCCGGGGGCTCTTATTTATAGATCATACATCATCATGTTCAGTTACAAACATACCCCTGTATACAGAGAATAACAATCTTGGTTTACATAAATGCCCCTGTGGGCCGTACAAAAGTGCCCCCTATAGGCGACATTTCCCTTAGCGGGCCCCTCCTTACGGTCCGTACTCCGCCGCGGGGCCCACCAGCTTCGGTGGTCTTCGGCTCCTCAGGTTCTTGTCCGGGACCCGAAGGTCCGAGGAGACTTCGGCTGACTTCGCGTGAATGCCAGTGGGCGGCCCGCAGGTGTGAGGAGGAAAGGCTCGGAGAGCACTTCCTCCGAAGTCCCGTGAAGTCATTATCCCTGCAAACACTTAGTGCACGAGGTTAGCTGTAAGCGCTTGCTCTGTCGGAGGTCCTATCAGCCGAGTCCTACCCAACAGTAGCCCCTCGTGAGCGAGGGTCAGAGCCACCATGCTGAGCCGAACTTGCGACCAAACTTCGCGCGTGGGAGGAGCTTTGCGCCGAACGAGGCCACACGACCTCCGACCACCCCCGCCCCCTTCGACTCGGCGTGTGTTGCACGCCAGCTACGCTCGTTCTGACTTCGCTAAACGAGCTAGCTATTCTTTGGTATCTTTTTCAAAATTTTAACTAAGCATATCTTAAATTAAATTTATTTTTATTTAGGCATTTAATTAGCATTTTTGAGGAGAGAGTGCAGGCCGTAACCACCGCCTTGGAATTCGTAACGACAATGGCCTGAGAACCGAGACGTCCATGGCCGTTACCGTGAGGTGCCCTCTCCTGGCTATAAAAAGGGGTGGGGCGGTGAATTCTTCTCACATCCTTTGCTTGAAATTCGACCGCCGCTCCCCGAGCCTCTCGACTTCGCGTGAACTTGGTAATATTTCACACTTCATTTATTTCGTTTTTTGTGCGGGGAGGATAGCCTTGTTATTGATGACCCAGGAGTCCTTTACGTGAACTTCTCCTGTTGTTGATGATCCAGGAGCCCCGCTGCTTCGATCGTCACCCCATTGCCGCACCGAGAAAATGGCCCCTCCGAAGCCTCGCACCGATGACGACGACGAAGTCCCTAACCCCGGAGTGCCCACCACCACTGTTTTCGGGCGTAGCCGTGTGATTACCGTTGTCCTGAAGACGTACCGCAAGCGCGGCTTTCTTGCGGCCGATGCTGGGCGAGCCCCGGAACCCTCGAAGACGGTGCCACATCCTCGGGATAACGAGATTGTGGTGTTCCGGGATCTTTTCACCGCTGGACTTCGACTTCCCTTGGATCCCGTCTTGATATCCGTGCTCTGGGATTATGATCTTTTTGTACATCATTTGACCCCCAATTGCATCCTTCGCTTGAGCTTATTCATGTGGGTGTGCAAAACCATGGGCGTGACTCCTTTGAAGGCGAACTTCCTTCACGCCTTCTCGGTACACCACCAACCCAAGTACATCGAGACTCTGGAGGCAGCCGACACCCTCGTGAAGCGGAATGTACAGTTCGGGTGTATCAATTTTTGCTTTCACGGTGGTGTGATTAGCCCCGTGACAGCTTACCAGAACCGCTAGCCTGATGACTGGCACAACTTCTGGTTTTACATCGAAGTTGCCCCTGAAAGCGACGGGAGACCCAGCGATCTTGTTTGCAAGGTCTTCAGTGATCTTCCGAGGGCCAAAGACTTCTTTCGAATCCCCCAACCGAGGAGCCTTCTCGCCACTTCGCGCATGCTCTTCGCACCCTTGCCTCGGAGTATGGGACTCGGGACTTCGTGGAAGAGTATTGCCTTGCAAATGTCTTCCTCGTCCGCTCTGAGTGGCGGATCTCGGAGTGGGCTGACTTCAACAGCGACATCAAGGTTCCCGACTTTAAGAAAAGTTTCGGCCTCAAGAAGATAGGTACGATTCCGTCCCACCCCTTAATCCGCTCGATTTATTGTGATGCTTTTACACTTCACGTAACTTTCCGCATGCTGACTTCGACTACCTGCCCTGCGCTGCAGATGTCTGGCAATCAACCGTCGAGCACCGAGCGAATGCTATTCTCGGGCTGGAGTCTCGCAAGGAAACCGACGACATCGCGTCTCGGCTCGGAGGAGCCCGGGATAAAAGAGATTTCAGGTTCTTCAAAATTGAAGTCCCACCGCGCGAGGCCGTGACTGCGCGCTTGGAACAAGCTGAAAGGCGCCGCGGCAAGAAGACTACCAAAGGCAAAGGTCAGGGAAGCGTGGCCTTGTGGAGCCTTCCGCCACTGCCCATGCCGAGGCCAAGAGGCGCCGACTGTCTTCGAGACCGAAGGCTCCGACCGATCGCGTGCGCCCAACCCTACCAGATCTGCTGCTCAACATGGAGGAGGTCAAGGATAGTTCCCCTGATCCCGCTGGAGATGGCGCTAGGGACGAAGGCTCCAAGAGCAAACCAAGCCCTATTGCCATTACTCACGAAGACGCCATGTCCCCTCGGGTAGAAGCTGTGCAACCCATCAGGCAAGCCGCCCCCACTGAAGACGCCGAAGGTGCCAGCCCCGAGCAGTCAGTCGCAGCTTTAGCTCAGAAAGCAGCCGAGCGCCCCCCATAGCAGATCAAGTACAACGAGGAAGAACCCGAAAGCGATGAAGAGACCGGGCACGTCGAAGTGGACTCTTCTACCCTTCAGACGCACGCCGCCAAGGAGACAGTGGATCCCAGCCCCATGAAACCCTCTTCGGGCCCGGAGACAAAACGCAACGAACCCTCTGAAGAGAAGAAGACCTCCTCTGGCTCCAGCAGCAGTGATACCTCGATGGGCGATAGTCCGGTGAGCAGCAGCAGCGCGTACTTTGTGACTACCGAAGACGTCCAGGATATCGCCAATCGCATGGACATCCCTAAAAAATGCCAGCTTTGGGGTGGCCAGAAGCGTGGCGTGCTGAAGTTTGAGAGCGGTCGTTGTGAACGACAGCTGCTTGAGAAGATGGAACGCAACTTCTGCGCCCCTGTTATGGTGATCGACCTCGAGAGCCTGGGCGTTGATTGCGAGCTGGACAGTGCGAAGGATCTTTCCCTGAAAGCCTTTCTTGCCTGTCGCGTTGCCCAGCGCGTGTACCACGCTGCGAAGAAGACAGAAGAACTTCGCGACATGAGTAGCAGCGGCGCTCTGAGCAAGGAGATCGAAGTGATCAAGCGCCTTCAGGTAGAGAAAGAGGCTTTGGAGAAGTCCTTAGAGAGAAGATGAAATCTACTTGGCTGCAGAAAGATTATGACGTCCTGTTCAAGCACTCAGAGGACCTGATGGCCCGTAATGAAGAGCTGGTCATCGAGCAGATTGTTTATGAAAAAGCTCTTGCTACCACTAAGTCTAGCCAAGAGCGAGCGAAGCAACTTGAGAAGGAGCTGGACGATGTTGCGAAAAACCTTCGAGAGCTGAACGCCTAAGTCTGTACCAGGCTGACGTTTGTGAAGGAACAGTTCAAACTGACCCTTCAAAGCTTCGGGGTGCTGGAGCTTGCGCAGCCGATTGACATGAGCAACGCCACTCTTGAAGAGATCTTCGCCTGGCTACAGGTGCTTGTGCTCGAAAGATGGATGGGGCCGGCCGTGCGTTCGGTGAACTTGGAGCTGTTGTCGCTGCCCGCACGCTTGCTGTCAGCGTTTGCCAACTTCTACGAGAACCCGATGGTTGGGCGGGACAGATTGAACCGTTCTTGACGAAGAATGACCTGCGGCGTCTTCATCAGGCTAACTTCCCATGGCCGACTAACCTAAACCCTGAGCGCCTGCCCGTGCTGGCGAAGAATATTGCTAAGAATTTCATCGGCAGCTTCTTCCACAAGTCGGGGTACAAGCTTGCTGTCGCCGAGGGTGAACGACTTGCTGAGCAGGTACCTCCATGTGTGATTTGGTACTGTTTTCCTTACCACCATATTAGTGTGCTTACTGTTACCTTGTTTGCAGCGTCGAGCTCGACTTGCCTCCAAAGCTTCCCGTCGTCTTGCCGAAGCCGGAGTAGACCCTGCCGGGCCATCTGCGCCACCAACCGGCGTCTCCGCTGGAGCCCCGCATGTCCCGACCTCCGAAGGTCTGAGCCAGCCCTCTCCGGGAGATGCCCCAGAGGTCTGAGCGAGGCCGGATATGTTTATTGATGCCAAAAAGCTGTTGAGGCCATAATACTAGGGTGCCCGATCACGAGGGTTGCCGACTACCGACTCCGAACGATGACACGATGGCCGGATCGCCGAAGGAAAGCCCAATGATAGTTAGAGTCCTACTAGGTTTAGGTCTATTTTGTCTTGTAAGGCACGTCTCCCTGGATATAAATAGCGGGGGTCCTGTACGTAGAGGGTATTCCCCATCTTAGCCAATCCACCCGAGGGTACTTGTTACACCATTGTAATCTGTACTCGCCGAGATAATACAAGCAGCAACTGGACGTAGGGTTATTACTCGATCTCGAGGGCCCGAACCAGTATAAAATTTCGTGTCTCTCTGTTCATCCACCGTGATCAATCTTCGCACAAAGCGGGGTGCTTGCCGGACAAATATCTGCCGAGTACAATCTCGACAGAGGCGCGCCAGGTAGGGGCCCTCGCGTGAAGAAAGATCATGCCGATCGTCAACGGAGTCTGGATCACCGACGCGTCGAGTTCATCGATGCCCTACATGCCCAGTTCCGTCAAGTCGGAGGCCATCGGGAGTTCTGCTTCCGCTTCCGATCTCTACGCTCACAGCCATCTAGTGCCTACACGAGAGATCCACTTCGGGATCTCGTGTTCGAGCATCATGGCGATTACGAGCTCAAGCTGACAGGGATCCATGATCCCAATCTCACATGCGCCGGTCGGGAAGTTTTCGCCACCTTCACGGAGCCAACTCCTGAGGACATTGCCGATCGCACTGCACAGTTGGACCTCAACTATAGTGGATCTAGCGATGGGTCGGAACAGCCCGAAGACCGCCGCATTCATGTGCTAGCTGCGAACGGGAGCGAGGCCGCCGCCGAGTCCTCCAACTCGCGCAGATCCATACCTCCTCCGCGTTTTAGCAACGCGCCAACTCTTCAGACGGCTAAAACCCGTACACAGCAGGTCGCGTCCTCACTGGCTCCCCAAAATCTCAACGACGATTTCTGGGCAGTCGAGCAAGACAACCTGCAGATCCGAACTCTCTTGGAAACGATGGAGGCAATGGCCAAGGGAACCCTGATGGCCACCATCGCCAAGAAGGCTCGGGAAGCAGCGGACAAGGCCAAGGAGCGCCTCGAGGCCGCCGCTGCCGCACCACAGGCTTCGTCAAACAAGCCTGGTGAACCACAACTGGTTCGTTCCCGATCTCTATCGCCCGCACGAAGGGCGTGACATGAGGCCGCAGCTCGAACGCAACCGTCGCACTCGTGACGCTCGGGAAACTCTCATCTACAATCGAGATTATCGAGCATGTGAGGGCTACTACCGGTCCCATCCAGATTCGCCGCCACGTGACTCCCGACCAGGCACAGGAGGATGTCTCGCATACTCCCCGGGCCTGCGCAAGGTCAGGTGGCCGAAAAAGTTTCGTCCTACCAACATTGAGAAGTATGACGGAACAACCAACCCCCGCGAGTGGATTCAGATCTATTCCACGATCATCGACGCCACCGGGGGTGACGACTACGTCAAGGCCAATTACTTGCTGACTGTCCTGCAGGGATCAGCCCGAACATGGCTCATGAACCTGCCCGAGGCCAGCATCAAGTCATGGAGCCACCTCCGGGAGACGTTTGAAGCCAACTTCCAAGGCACCTACAAACGCCCCGGACACGAAGGAGATCTGCTCAATTGTGTGCAGAAACCTGGTGAGTCCCTCCGAGACTACATCCGTCGCTTCAGTGACACCCGTAACACCATCCCCGATATGGTGGATGATCGGGTGATTGTGGCCTTTAATCAGGGCTGCAAGGACGAGCGAACAGTGGAGGAGCTTGCCAATAAAAACCCAAAGACGGTAGCCAAGCTCTACGGGATCCTGGAAGAGACCGCCAAGATGGCGGATGCCCGAGCACGGGTCCACGGAAAGCCCGAACAAAGCCAGCCAGCCGGGGAAGGCAAGAAGAAGAATAAGCATAAGAACAAAAAGCGCAAGACCGAGAGCGATGAAGTCATGGCCGTGGACAACAAACCCCCGTACAGGCGTCAAGGCAAACCTACCAATCTCCTGATGTACTGCCCAATTCACCGATCTACAAAGCATCACTTTGTGGACTACATGGTGTACAAGAAGCAGAAGCAGGAGGAGGAGCGCCAGCAGCAGGGGGCTCCACGCGACCAGGCCGCTCAAAATCCTCGGACGGCGAACTACATGGATTGTGATGATGAGCCAGACCTTCCTGAGGATCTGGAGATCGCCACAATTTTCGGTGGCTATTCTACCCGAACCTCCAAGTCCCAGCTAAAGCTGGTCGAGAGGCAGATAGCAAGCACCGAGCCCTGCAAGCATCCGTTGAGGCGGTCCGAAATCCCGATCACATTTGATCAGAGGGATCACCCCGAGACGCTGTACGACGGGCCGCTACTCCCACTGTGTATCAAACCCTGGATCGGGCCCCGCAAGATCGGGCGAACATTGATCGACAGTGGAAGCGCCCTCAACCTGCTGTTCGTCAACGCCTTTGACGAGCTTGGGATCCAGAGGAGGTCCTTGTCCCTGGTGAAGAAGCCTTTCTACGGGGTCATACCAGGCATCCAAGCCTTTCCCTTAGGGAGGATTGATCTGCAGGTGACCCTCATGGAGGGCAAAAACATCCGAACAGAGTTCCTCACCTTTGAGGTGGCTGACATCACGTCAGCCTATAACTGCATCCTGGGACGGCCGTTCTTGAAGAAGTTCATGGCGTTCGCCCACTTCGCCTACTCCATGATCAAGGTCCCGGGGCCATTGGGCCCGATCACCGTCTGCGGTGATCGCAAGGGCGCGGTCCAGTGCAACATGAAGACCCTGGACATGATCAAGGGAGACGAGCAGGAGCCAGCCAAGGCTGCCAAACCTGCCAAGAAAAAGACCAAGAGTCAGCCAAAGGCTGCCGCGAAGGCAGCAGTGGCTGAAATCTCCCGAGCAGCGAAGACCCGATCAAAGGCCAAGGGAAAAGAAGTTCCCGAACCGGTGCCTGCAGGGGAAAAGAAGACCGATGATGGCGCCGCCGAGAAGCAGACTGTGGTGGACCAGACCCCGGTCAAGGGGACGCCTTCGCAGCAAGCAGACGAGTCGCCGGCCGCCGCCTCGCCAAGAGCGCCACCGGCAAAACGCACCGAACCGGGCACCAAATCGGTGGCCCTTGATGAGGCAGACCCGACCAAGACCACCCAGGTGGGCTCTGGTCTGGGTGACAAATAGGAACTCGAGCTCATTGCTTTCCTCCGGGCAAACGCAGATGTGATATGCCCGGGATCCCCAGGGAGGTGATCGAGCACAAGCTTGGCATACGAACTGGCGTCCGACCAGTCAAGCAGAAGCAAAGGAGATATACCCGAAGAAGTGAGACGCCATTAACGGAGAAATCAACTGACTACTCGAGAGGTCCCTTTCCTGGAGTGGCTGGCAAACCCAGTCATGGTGAAGAAGCCCAACGAAACGTGGCGGATGTGCGTGGACTACACCGATCTGAATAAAGCTTGCCCGAAGGACAAGTATCCACTACCTAGGATAGATCAAATTGTAGATTCTACCTCTGGATGCGAGCTGCTTTGTTTTCTAGATGCCTATTCGGGGTATCATCAAATCAGCATGTGCATTGACGATGAGGAGAAAACTGCATTTGTAACTCCCTTCGGTGTTTATTGCTATATAAAGATGCCTTTTGGTCTGAAAAACGCAGGTTGCACTTATAAAAAAATGTGTTCACATTGTTCTCGAGGGCCAAATCGGCCGTAATGTGGAAGTATACATAGATGATATTGTCGTGAAAAGTAAGTTAAAAGGCGATCTAATCGCTGATTTAACTGAAACATTCAACAACTTGCGTGCAAACAGGATGATGCTCAACCCCGCCAAATGCACCTTTGGTGTATCATCAGGTAAGCTCCTTGGTTACCTTGTCTCCCAGCGAGTTATAGAGGCAAATCCACACAAGATCATGGCACTCGACGACATGAAGTCTCCACGCAGCCGCCACGAGGTCCGAAAGTTGGCAGGAATGATGGCATCCCTGAGTCGATTTGTGTCCAAGTCAGGCGAACGAGGTATGCCATTTTATAAATTGCTACGTAAAACTGATCGTTTTGAGTGGTCGGCAGAAGCAGAAGAGGCGTTCCAGGCGTTCAAACAATACCTACGGAAAATGCCCGTACTGGTCCCGCCGCAACCACAAGAGGAGATGCTGTTGTACGTGGCAGCCACACCAACTGTTGTCAGCACGATTCAGGTGGTTGAGAGACCAACGGAAAAATCAACAACACAACACTCCGTTTACTTCGTGAGCGAGGTGCTACATGACGCCAAAACAAGGTACCCTCAGATTCAGAAATTACTATATGCTGTGCTAATGACTTCCAGGAAGCTCAAGCATTATTTTCTGAGCCACAAGATCAAGGTCGTGTCGACCTACCCCCTAGGCAACATTTTACATAATCGGGATGCCGTGGGAAGGATTGCACAATGGTCTGTGGAACTGGGGCTTACGACATTGAATTCATACCCAGAACTGCCATCAAGTCGCAGGCACTGGCAGATTTCATTGCAGAGTGGACTAACCCCGAACCCGAAGAGACTGCCCAAAATCCCGAACACTGGACTATGTTCTATGACGGAGCATTTTGCAGAGCAGGCGCGGGGGCTGGGGTGGTCCTGATTTCACCACCCAATGACGTCATCAGGTACGCGTTACAAATCAATTTTGTCGATCCGACCTCTACTAATAATGTTGCCGAGTATGAAGGACTCTTGACAGGACTCCGCATAGCTGCATCTCTTGGCGTTAGGAGGTTGCTCGTGAAAGGGGATTCCTAGTTAGCTGCAAAGCAGGTCATGAAAGAGTACAGCGCGCGGAGTGAGGTCATGGCCAAATATTTGGAAGCATACAGGCAGATGGAAAGCAAATTTGATGGGCTTGAAGTCCGACCCGTAAAAAGGGAATTCAATGGCAACGCAGACAAGCTAGCAAAGGCAGCTGCCGAGCGCACACGGCTTCCAGGTAACGTGTTACTTGAAGTTCTTACTAAACCTTCTGTATCGGTTTCACTACTGAACCAAAATACTGCGTCTGCTAAGGGCACAGCCTCTACAACCAGCGAATCCGTCAAGGAGTCTATGTTGGTCGGTACGACCCGAGCTGCCACTCTAGTTGGAAACGAGGAGAACTGGATGGATCCAATCCAAGCGTACCTCACAAACCAAGCTATTCCGGACGATGATGCTACATTGGAGAAAATCCATCGTAAAGCCAAGAACTATCAATTGGTTGACGGGCGGTTACACAAGCTAACCCGCAACGGGATGCTCCTCAAATGCATCACATGGACCGAGGGCATTAGTTTGCTCCACGACATTCATGGAGGAATCTGTGAATCACATGCTTCTCCCCGATACCTAGCAGGGAAAGCATTTCGACAGAGCTTCTACTGGCCTACAGCTCTTCAAGACGCAGTCGAGTTAGTTAAGAAGTGCGAGGCATGCCAATTCTTCGCACGGAAGCAAACTAAACCTGCGTAAGCTCTAAACACTATTCCTTTGTCATGGCCCTTTGCCACATGGGGAATAGACATCCTCGGGCCCTTTCCAAGGGCTGTTGGGGGTTTCAAATTTCTGTTCGTCGGCATCGACACATTCACAAAATGAGTTGAGGCCGAGCCAGTTCAGAAAATCACAAAAGAGGCAACTATCAAGTTCCTACGGAGTATTGTCATACTATTCGGCATCCCAAACAGGATAATCTCTGATAATGGAACGCAGTTTAAAAGCAAAAAGTTCTCTGATTTCTGCTACGACCACGGGATCAGGCATGATCAGTCATCAGTGAATCACCCAAAGACAAACAGGCAAGTAGAGCGTGCCAATGGCATCGTACTCCAAGGCATCAAGAAGAGAATCTTTAACAGATTACAAGCTTACGACAAGCGTTGGATTCATGAAGTTCCTACAGTACTTTGGTCAATGAGGACCACCATGAACCGAGCGACAGGCGAACACCTTTCTTCTTGGTGTATGGAGCAGAGGCGATTCTACCATCCAACATCCGACTACAAGCCCCATGCGTGGCACTATTTTCAAAAACTGAAGAGCCTGACAGACGCGCAGATGAGCTAATCCTCCTGGAGGAGGCTCGTGATGCAGCCGCTTTTAGAGTGGCACAGTATCAGCAAAAGCTGCGACAATACTACGATGCTAATGTTCGCAAGAGAAGCCTATGCATTGGTGACATGGTGCTCAAGCTAGATCAACGCACCAAGGACAAAAACAAACTGTCCTCTCCATGGCAAGGGCCATACATCGTAGTAGACATCGCCCGACCAGGAGCTTACAGGATCGCGGAGATAGATGGAGACATACTACCAAACATGTGGAACATGGATCAACTACGCAGATTCTACACTTAAACAAAGGTAATCATGCAAGTTCAAGCCTGTCCATCAAGTTTGGCAGATAAAAGCCGTCGTCCGCGTCGCCTACAGCGCCAACAAAAAAAAAGATAAGTTCTGCACACTTTACTCACCCTCGCTTTTACGCTCGGGGGCTGGGTTCTGTTTTTCAATTCTGTTTCTACTCTTTGTTACCATACTGCATATACTAACAAAGAGCCGGGGACTACCACCCTAAAAGTTTTTCAGACCTATTCTATGCATCCCAAGCGCAACGCTCGGGGGCTCCCCATATGATCGGGACATTCTTGCAGATCCGTACTTCTAAGACTCTTTTTCAGCATGCCCGCATGACTGTAAAAGAGCCCGGGGGCTACTATGGTACCATTACCACGCAAGAATTGGGCTTTTTAAATCAAAAAGGCTAGGCTACGCTAATTTGACCAAACACCATAACTACAAGGAATTACACGGTTCAGAAGACCGCTCGCGTCTCAGCAACTAAACAATTCCAAAATAGCTTATGGTAACGGGATTTTTGGCTATGACAAAGCTATCAGTTAAAAAGTTCAACAAAAACACCGATCAGCTCTAAAACTTACGCAAACCATGCCAGCATATATTTCACAAAATAAAGCTGCACTCTAAACCTTCAAAGTTTTGCCCTATTACAGGATCCATGCACAAAGTTTAAGGCGATTCCTCCGAGTCACTCAAATGGAGGTCAAGTTTCTTTACAAACGGTTCCACCAAGGGGGCAAGACTATCGAACAGTACCTCAGCATCTGTTGCCGAGCACTTGAAGCCTTTGGAGAGCAGCGAGACGTCAAGATCGAGAACGTGGCTTTTTAAGGCCCCGATGGTGTGAGTTGCAGCGACGCAAGCACCTTCCATTAGCCTAGACTCCAAGGACGCACTGCGCTTCTCTGAAGCTTCAAGTCGGGCAGTGAGATCAGCAACATCCTTGTCCCGGACAGCAAGCCTGCCTTCCAGATCCGAGTTTTTCTTCTCGAGCATCTCAATGCTCTTGGAGTTAGCTACAAGGTTAGAGGAAGTGTATAAGCAAAAGTTTGCGGATAAGGACCTAAAAACTAAACATGGTAGCATAATACATGTACCTTCTTTCTTGGACTGGAGAACGGTAACTTGGGCCTCCAGTCTGATCATAGACGCTTCCGTAGCAGAGGCACGAGCGTCTAATGCACGACATTGCTCCTCGGCTGCCGAGAGCGAAGTAATGATCGGGCCCAAGGGTGTCGGGGCAGGTCCTGCAACCTCCACAAGCTTATCCGCATCATCGGGTCGGGCTGCCGAGTCGAGCTCGGGAGTTTTCTCTGATGGCCTGATGGGAGGAGAAGCAGCAAGCTGAGGAGGCCTGATTTCCCGAACGAACAATCAGAAATAGTTAAACAAAATTCTCCCTGTGAGAAGTACTCAAGCATGACCAAGCAAGTCAGAGTTTTTACTTGGATGTCGGGATTCTAACTTTGAATCGCTTGGCACCAGATGCAGGCTTTGATGGCAGCGGGGTCGGACGAATTTCCTGACGAGAAATCTCCCGAACACGTTTAGCTTTGGTTATGCGGTCAAAGGCTGCAAATAAACGCCCGAATACGATCATGCTTGGTACCTGGACATCAGGACGAGGCGGGTCGCGACTGGGTAGCAGCTCATCGGGACCGGGCATACCAAGGGTTCCTGAACCTGGAGTCACCCTCTCCGTGCTCACGCTGCGAGCGCGCTTGCGGGTTCGGGGGACAGTCACCTTGGGGCTGCTCGGGATCTCTTTCTCCACAGCAGGCGAGGGTTCAGACTGTTCGTCGGTCGGGGCCTCGATGCCTTGGTCGATGGGCTGCTCCCCCTCTTCCTCAATATTGATGGCTCCGCTCATGGTGGGGGCATCAACAATAGGAGGGACCTGTTCGGGAGAAACATGATATATCATATGAACATTAAGCAAGAAAGCGACTTTTCTGAGAAACAGTTTACCTTCGGAGGAGGGTTGTTAGCGCTGTAAGGTGTTGGGACGCCTTCCCAGTCTGGGAGATCGGCCCCGAACATCTTCTTCAGGTGAGCAACCACCTCTGTCTCTGGGGCAACTGCTAGTTAAGAGTCATGATCTCAAAATGACTGAACGAACTCAGAAAAATTACCAAACAAGAAAAACCAAAGACCAACCTTTGGGTTTCATTCTGTTCGGATCATTGTCGCCCCTGAATGACCAAGCGTAGCAGTCATGAGTCATGAGTGGAATAAATCTCCACCTGATGAAGGTTTCTGCTACGTGGACTGCTGTCAGGCCGGCATTGCGGAGTTCCAAGATCCGATCAATATGCTTCTGCATTTCTGGAGTCACTCTTGGCAAAGCCTTGGTTTCTTCCTTGAGATAGGGCATCAAATGCTTCCCTTTCGCCACTGAGGCTTGGGGAAGGGTGATGTAAAACCAATGACGCTCATATCCCTTCCAACAATCTTTTACTGGAAAAGGGATATAGATCTCCCGATCTCTCATTTATTTTTCTCATTGCCGGTCATATGTATCGAACTAACTTTGGAATTGGGCATCTCCACAAAAGCAATGAGGGCTTAATTCCTAACCAGGCTTCGCACAGAAAGGCAAAAACGCTAAGCATGGTCAAGGCGCCGGGCTTGAGATGCACAAGCTCAATCTGGTAATGCTCACAGATGCTATGAAGAAATCTGATGGAAAGACCCCAAATCCACAATGGAAGAACTCCAAGAAGGCCACCAACTCAAGAGTGTTGGCGGTCGGGAACAGCTGACCTTTGGCATGACGAGGAGGGAAAAGGCTGGTGTCAGGGAGCAGTCCAAGGTCCTCCAGTTTCCGCAGTTGCTTTGCCGTAGTGGTGGATTTGTCGCAGTACTTGTCCGTGGTGCAGATCGTGTTGCCGCTGCGAAGTTCTCGTCCGGTGGCGGCGCTGCTTTGATCTCCTGATGACTCGCCATCGGATGAGGAGTGGTGCGAGGATGCCATGGCGGTGAGGAGCTGGCCCGAGAGGCTGGAGGAGCAGGTGGATAAAGGGGAGAAAATGGATGAAGAATGGCGAGTGTTGGCAGATGCAAGCAAGGAAGATGAAGGCCCAAATGGAATCTGAGAGGTTGCGCCGGAGGACTTTATGGCTTCGCGAGGGAGCTCGAACCCCGAGAAATTTGCCCTTGAGCCGCGCAATCCGCAGTCACTGTTGGGTCAAAAAGATTCTTTCCTTTTTCTGCGGCACGCGTCGTTTCGAAAACTGTGCAGGTCAAATTCAATGCATTTAGGATTGCTAGCTTACCTGGGAAGCTATCAGTTTTAAATGACTGAACACTTGGTGTGAATAGAGGAAATACCCCGATCGTGATTGATCAGGGTCAAATTTCTCGAACATATTAAGTATTGGTTGGTCTGTTCGGAGGAAGCTTCTGTTCGGGGGATTTCATTCCTTGAACAGGCAGTTTCGCAAACAGATTGACATGAAAAGTTTCCAAACAAAGGAAGAGGGATTATTGTTGAATCTCTCAAGTGAAATTGCTTCATTTATCCAAAAGGGAGTACATTTCACAGGGGATTGATAATTATCCTAAAACTAAAAACATTAAAATAACGATCTTCGCCTGACTAAACATCATCGGCGAGGATCAAGGCGGTGCGGCACCGGCCGGCGGATCATCTACCGCGTTCTCTTCTTCAGAGTCACCGACGAGATCCACGAGCGCTCCGTCTCCAGGGATCCCGATCAGGTCGCGGTTCAAGGAGACGAAGAGGCACCGGGCGAGTTCCTCATCGCCGCTGGTGTCCACCGGAGCAGAAGACGAAGATGCGCCTGCGCGCGACAGTTCCGGCTTCAGCCGAGCTCCACTCCTTCCTCGTGATGGCTCGTCGTCGGAGGAGAGGGAGATGGGGGACGCCGGGGCTGGAGAAGAAGACGCAGTGCGCTTCCCAGCGGCAATGCTCGACGGAGCGGCCTCGGGAGCCGGAGACGCCATGGCCGGAGCCTCCTCTGGCGGGTCGATCTCAACTCCTTCATCCCCATGCCAGGGGAGGGCAAGGAGGGGAGCCTGAGGAGGAGCAGCAGGTGGGGTCGTCGCCGGCGGATCCTCTAGCTTGTCGGACGGTGGTTCGGCGGAGCCGCGGGGAGAGTCTCAAAAAAGGAGACGAGGGAGCTTGAACTTGCGGCTGAGCTTTTTCTTTCCCATGGCGAGGGGAGGGGGAAGGCTTAGAAAGGAAGGTTCAAGTACAAATCAATCCGAGAGATTCGGTATTTAAAGACTTAGAGGCGACGCTTCGTGCGAGGATCGAGGAACCGGAGCAGAGCCGTAAATACCGTGTGCGCTGCTAAAGTTTCGGGAGACGTGCGGAGTGGGTATTGAATGCACTGGGCAGCCGTTACATCAATCCTTGGTCTTCCAATTTCCAAGATGGAATATTTATATTCACTATTATTATGGCTGATATTTTCTCTGACCTTATCATTCAGATGTAGGTTTCACCATTCAAGAGTTCGGGATCTTTTCTGGCTCTCATCTACAAGTGATTGCCGAGATATAACCATACCCAAAAATCACCCGAAGAGCAAAAAGACCCGAAAGCTACTTAAAGATCAACCTTTTCTGAACAAGATAAGCTTGGGGGCTACTGTTGGGGCCATAATACTAGGGTGCCCGATCACGAGGATTGCTGACTACCGACTCCGAACGATGAAGACTCCGAACAAGACACGATGGCCGGATCGCAGAAGGAAAGCCCGATGATAGTTAGAGTCCTACTAGGTTTAGGTCTGTTTTGTCT
Source organism: Alloteropsis semialata (assembly GCA_004135705.1). Classification (NCBI taxonomy): domain Eukaryota; kingdom Viridiplantae; phylum Streptophyta; class Magnoliopsida; order Poales; family Poaceae; genus Alloteropsis; species Alloteropsis semialata. Next base: position 33,040,112 of record CM014272.1, read on the forward strand.
TGTAAGGCACGTCTTCCTGGATATAAATAGCGGGGATCCTGTACATAGAGGGTATTCCTAATCTTAGCCAATCCACCCGAGGGTACTTGTTACACCATTGTAATCTGTACTCGCCGAGATAATACAAGCAGCAACTGGACGTAGGGTTATTACTCGATCTCGAGGGCCTGAACCAGTATAAAATTCCGTGTCTCTCTGTTCATCCACCGTGATCAATCTTCGCACAAAGCGGGGTGCTTGCCGGACAAATATCTGCCGAGTACAACCTCGACAAAAGCTTTTGTGTAGTTCACTCTCGGGATGTAAAGTACTGATATTTTGTGGTGCCTGCGTAGGTCCCGATGGTGGTGCCTGCGCAGATCGAAGGTGTAACTCCCATAACTATATGTTTTGGTGACTTTTTCATTTTCGGCTCTCTCTGGGAGAAATTCCACCTTCGCTTTCCGCGCGTCGCTTTTTGTACCTTTTGGAACTCAAAACTTGAGTCCTACGTGCGACGTAATGCCGCCGCATGTCAGAAATTTGCGGAGATGCATGCCCGCTCAATTGATCGGGCATCCATAACTCATTCGCGTACCTCGCTCAAGGCTGAGATTCTCAGGGTCGGCGTCATAAAGCTGGAAGAGCCCGAGTCTTATGAATTCCCTGAATACCAATATCTTCGCTTCTCTTCGCGCCCCCTGTTGGAGTCCCAACTTCCTCGGACTAAGCAATAGCCTTCTTTGAACAGGATGTCGCGGCTTGGAGACCGAAGACAAGAAGATCCCTTCTGAGGAGAACCTCTGGGCCAGGGCTAACGCCATTATTGACGATGTTGTAATTAAGTTAATTGATGAGCTATCTCATCGTGTATTTCCCTGAATTCTCCCTTGCTCCTTCGAGGGCGAAGTTGTAAACGAAGTGATGTACTTCTACTGTTTGCTGATGTGACGCACCATCATGGATGTAATATTCGTCATCATCTTTTTCTTACAAGGATGTCCCCTTGTTGCCTTTTCTGGCGTTAGCTTGGACTGTGCCCAGCATTTTTAAGTGTACTTTGCGCTCGTTTGCCTCGAAGATGCGACAGCGTTTCGTCGCGCGATTTTTCCGAGGCGGCCGACCTCTTGGTTTTTCTGCCGTGCTATGCTTGTTTTTACAAAGCCTCGTGCACTCGTGATTTGATAAGTGTGGGTGCTAATGCTGCGCTCTGAAGATGCCGCTTCATCAGCCCCTCACTTTCCTCGGTATGAGCTTAGTTTACTCTCGACGTTAACTCGTCATGATGTGAGAGTCTTAACAAAATCGAGCCGATCCTCCGTTTTTGGGGGTACATTGTTTATATTTCACAATGGGATTACAATTGGGTGCCGCCTCATTAAAAACCTTACACCTTTGGGTACTGCGAAGTAATCCGAAGGCTTCCCCTGTAAGGAAAAGAGTACGACACAACTTTACAAAAGCATAAAACTCATGAAGAAGAAGGAAAAAAGAAAACGCGGACTCGAAACTGAGCCGCTCTAGACGAAATACTTCTTTAACTTGTCTTTGTTCCAAGTGTGCGGCACTTCAGTGCCGTCCAACTTCTGAAGCATGAAGGCGGCCGGCCTGGCCGTCTGTGATGCCAAGAATGGGCTATCCCACTTCGCCTCCAGTTTGCCTGGTGCTTCGACTCTTCGTAATGCCATGTCCCCTGTTGAAATATCCCTGTATCCCAATTTCTTGTTTTTCCATCTTCGAGTTTCGTCCTGATACTCTTTGATGTTATGCACTGCTTGCAGCTGAATTGCTTCAATATTGTCTTTTGAGGCTCGCTCGTCTTCGGTGGACTGCTCTGATGTCACTCGAAGTGATTGCAATTTTATTTCCTCTGGCACCATTGCTTCCTCTCCATACAACAATCTGAACGGAGTGAATTTAGTTGCCCTCAAAACTGAAGTGTTGTGCGCCCAGACAACCCTTGGGAGTTCTGCCGCCCCATTTGCCTCACGGTTGATCAGTCAGATTCTTCTTGACGCCTATGAAGATTATTCCATTTGCCCTTTCGACTGCCTCATTCGACTGCGGGTGGTATATCGAAGCAAAACACAACTTTGTTCCTATCTAAAAACAGAACCTTCGAAAGTCGGTGCTGTCAAACTGCTTGCCATTGTCCACAGTTAACTCCTTCAGCACTCCAAAGCGGCATACGATGTTCTGCCAAAAGAACTTTGTTATGACAGCCGAAGTGATGCGCTACACCGGTTTTGCCTCAATCCACTTTGAGAAGTATTCAACCGCGATGATCGCGAAGTTGTAGTTCCCCGGCGCTGGTGGCAAAGGACCAACGATATCCAAGCCCCAGCGCGCTAATGGCCAGACTAGAGGTATGAGCTGAACCTCGTATGATAGCGCTTTGCTTATTGGGGCGTGGACCTGGCAACTGTTGCATTTCCTGAGGGTCTCCTCTTCATCGATGAGAGCCGTTGGCCAGTAGAATCCTTGCGTGAAGGCTTTTGCGACCAACTTCCTGGTTCCCATATGCGAAGAACACATTCCCCCATGTATGTCTTCGAGTAATTGTACACCTTCTTCTCTGGAGATGCATTTCAACAAAGGCGAGCAGACCCCTCTTTTGTACAGGACTTCATCAATTATCACGTAATTTCGCGCCTGATACTGCATCTTGGTGCGGTTTTGCTAGCCTTCGGGCTCGAAATACCCCATGAGATAGGCTATTATCGAAGACCTCCAATCTTCACTGGTAATTGCGTTGATGAATTTCACTGGCGCTTCATCGGTGCTGATTGATTTGTGATGCAGCACTTCGTAGAACACATCCGGAGGTCTCTGAGCTTTCTGAGCCACCGCCTTTGCCAACGCGTCCGCTTCCCCGTTTAAATTCCTTGATATTGATTTTACTGTGAAGCCTAGGAAGTATTTCTCCATGGCTCTGACCGAAGCCAGATACTTTGCCATATCCAGGTCCCTCGCTTTGTTGCTCTTCCTGATGTGAACCTGAATTAAATCGGAATCCGTCTTGATTATGAGCCTCCATGTTCCCAGAGCTCTCGCCTTTCTAAGCGCAAGGAGCAGCCCTCATAGTCTGCCACATTGTTTGTGGCTGCCTCGAAGTCGAGACGCACTGCTTAGCGAAGTTTGATGCCTGAAGGTGACGTCAAGATTGCCGAAGCACCAGCCCCTTCTGAGCAATATGTGCTATCGCAATGAACCTCCCAGTGATCTACCGTGGTTTCCTGCTCTTCTTCAGACCTTGGTGTCCAATCTGCCACGATGTCTGCTAAGATCTGTGATTTTATTGCCTTGCTGGACACAAAGTTGACCACGTACTCAGCGAGCTCCACGGACCACTTCGCTATGCGGCCCGAAGCATCCTTGTTCTCAAAAGCATTTCACAAAGGGAACGAAGTTGGCACAGTGATGTTGTGGCTTTGAAAATAGTGTCGCAGCTTGCGAGAGGCCATAACGACTGCATAAGACATTTTTCCACTTTGGAGTAGAACTTCTTTGCACCTGTCAAGGCTTCAGATACAAAGTAAATGGGCACTTGGACAGCTTGACCATTTTTGTGTCTCTCTTCGACTAGGACCGCACTAAGCGGATTTCGACGCTGCTATGTAGAGAAGAAGGACTGCCTTTGGGGTCGGACTGGTCAACACTGTTGTATGTTCAATGTAACTTTTCAAGTCTTCAAAAGCCTGCTGCTGCTCAGGGCCCCAGTAAAATGTCAAAGTGACCCTGAGCGCATTGAAGAAGGGGAGGCTTCGCTCCGCTGACCTCGAAATGAACCGACCCAGAGAGGCCAATCTTCCTGTTAATTTCTGCAGATCCTTCTTCGATCACGGTGGTTTCATATTCCGCAATGCCAATATTTTCTCCGGGTTGGCCTGGATGCCCGTCTTCGATATCGTGCAACCTAACAATTTTCCTGCCAAGACCCCAAGACGCATTTGTCAGGATTCAGCCTGAGCCCATATCTCCTCAGGTTGGCGAAGGTTTCCGTGAGGTCTTTGATATGATCCTTAGCCTTCTTACTTCGCACCACCACGTCGTCAACGTAGGCGGTGATGTTTCTATTGAACTGCCCTCTCCCCTCCAGCACAGTTCTGATCATCCTGTTGAAGGTTGGCCCTGCGTTTTTCAGGCCCACCAGCATGTGGACGCAGCAATATAACCCAATGGGTGTGGTGAAGCTTGTCTTTTCTTCGTCCTGATGTTTCATCCAGATTTGGTGGTATCCCGAGAAGCAATCTAACAGGGAAATCATTTCACACCCTGCTGTGGAGTCCACCAAAGCATCTATTCTTGGCAAAGGGTAGTCGTCCTTTGGGCAAGCCTTGTTCAAGTCCGTGAAATCAATGCACATGCGCCAGCTCCCATTCTTCTTTGGCACCATCACGATGTTAGCCAACCACTTCGGGTACTTCACTTCACGGATGACCCGAGCCTCCAACAGCTTTTGCACTTTAGCTTCAGCTGTCTTTCTCCGTTCTTCGGACAACACTCGGAGCTTCTGCTTTCTGGGTTTGACCCTTGGGTCAACACTGAGCTCATGCTCGATTACTTCCCTTGGGACTCCTGTGAGGTCTGTCTTAGACCATGCGAAGATATCCTGGTTCTGTACCAAGCAAGCGACGAGCGCCTCCTAGTGGGATAGGTCCAGATCTGCGCCTACGCACACCGTCGTGCCCGAGATACCTCCGGGTAACGGCACCTTCTTGGTGTCTCCCTGGGGCTGAACCCTCCCGTTCTCCCCCTTCACTTCTTCGTGGCAGGCGGAAATGGGGCCATCGATTGCATGAATAGGCTTCTGCAAAATTGTCGTGTTCCGCTCTCTTCTCCAAGCATCCTCCTGATCTCCGAACACCGTGACTACTCCGCCCAGAGTAGGTATCTTCATACAAAGATATGCACTATAAATGGCTGCTAAGAATTTATTAATTATCCCTTTGCCAATGATTGCCGTGTATGGATACGGGATATCCACGATGTCAAAAGTGATGACCTCTGTTCACGTCTGGTGACCTTCGCCAAATGTGACATTGATGTCCATCTTCCCAATCGCCTCAATCCGCTTCCCCACGAAGCCGAATAATGGCGTCTCTGAGGGCTGCAGACTTCGCTCCTCGAAACCCATTTGTACAGACGCTCTACGAAAGATTATGTCTGCGGAGCTGCCATTATCAACTAGTATGCCTCCAAGGTCTGTGCCATATAAATGTTTCTCATTCTTGCCCACAATTGCCCTAACGACCATCGGGTCTTCGTGTGCGTAATGCTTGAGCCGTAGGTCTTGCACTGTGAAAGTGATGTGCACATGAGACCAGGCGTTGTGAAAAACCGTTCCCTTCGACACGTGGTTGACAGAGCGAAGATGTTCACGCTTCTGCTGCTTGGAGAGAAATGTTGTGTCTCTCAAGCCGCCTGTGATTGCATTGACTACGTTCACCCTTCGCTGGGAGGACTCCGCTCTTTCTTCCCTGTCTTCGGCTCTTCTTTCTTCTCTTGGGCATTCTGAGTGATGCCTAGGGGGCTCATGGCCCTGGGACTGCCCCGCGCCCCCCAAGCTGCTGGGTAATATGATTGGTGAGATTGCGTGAAGACTGGCGGCTACGGAGGGGGTGGAAGGGCAGGGACATAGCTGCTTGCTACAAATGATTGTCCCTGTGGCCAATAATTCAATGGCCTATACTGTGTGGCATCCAAAGATCCCGACGTGTAACTCACGGCCCTTGGCACCTGGTGTTTCTTCCTCCGTGATTCTCCTCTTCATTTCCACTGCATCTGGGCACTATGCAGTGAAGTGCCCCTGATCTCTTCCATGGAAAAAATAGTAAGGCATTTTTCCCTCGCCCTCTTTCTTCTGGCCCCTTCCTGGACCTTTACCTCGACCTCCGCGACCTCCGTGGCCTCCGCGATCTGCACCTCCGTCTCTTCCAGAGCCCGTAGCCGCCGACGCGGTCGCAGTGAAACCCTGCGAAGGTTGGTTTTGCTGCGACGGCTCACCTGCTACTGTGTTAACACTGCGCCCCTTTCCCGAGAAATCTCCTTTTCCTATAGGGGATAGCTTCTGCTCCTCCCACTGGCCCTGCGGCCAAAACTTCTTGCTCTTCTTCCCTTGATTCTGATCTTCAAGCCGCCTGCACCGGCCTCGGTCCGATCAGCAGTATGTCTGCATGATCTCGAAGAGCTCATGCTCAGATCAAGGCCGACATCTATCCAAGAACTCCCTCGGTCCGATCAGCAGTATGTCTGCATGATCTCGAAGAGCTCATGCTCAGATCAAGGCCGACATCTATCCAAGAACTCCGCACATGCCCCCTTCTGAGGCCTCGAATCGCGGTATCAATCACTGTGTCTTCGCACACGTTCGGCGCTCTTGAGCGGAGCTGGATGAATCGTTTCATGTGCTCCTGAAGGGTTTCCTTGTCCCCTTGACAACAAGAGTGCAACTCACCAGCTGTCAACTCCTCCTGCTGGAACCCCTGGAAGTTCTCATGCAGCTTGTCATGAAGCTCTTCCCAGGCGTAAATTCTGCCCCTCGGCAAGCTTGCGTACCACTGCTGCGTCGGCCCCTTAATCGCCATGATGAACACCTTCGCCCTTACGACGTCATCGCCCCCGGCCGCCGATATGGTGTTGGTATTTCTTAGCATCACTACTTAGAGTAGTAATGGTACTAGAGATACTCGATTGTAAATCTAGACGTTACAGATATTCTGCAAGCGCACAGAAGTACGTTGTAGCATTTCACCCGGGAGTATTCTAGAGTATCGTTATTTGTTTATCCGCAGGGAAAGCATTTAGTTAAAAGAGAGGTGTCATTCCAATGCAATTACTTACAACAACAATTAATATACCATAATCTAAGCAGGGGTAAATGATATAGAAGTGAATGGGTAATGCGACACACAGAAGTTCATTGCTCATCATTAAAGTAGTCTTAGTTAGTAACAGTACATTAGTAAAGATTACTAAGGGCTCATTAGCATTATACAAATGGGACTTGGACATACTATAATACCCTATACAAGCTCACTCAATGATTATATGCAAGAGGACATATCGAGATATCCAGTGGTTCCCTCATTAAGGGACGACAGTAGGACGTCTTATCATAAAGGCCTAATACCCACTCCCGTACGTGGAGGATTAGAAAGGACGGATAGGGCTGTCACCACCTGCCGCCTACCTCTACTAATCCGTGGGCAGCGGTACCCTCAACAGTATTCCATATCCCAAACACCATGCTTGCAATATGTAATACAACTCTATCTATCACGTTAATAAATAGAGCAACCAAGAGGCACATTGAGCCAATGCCATAGCATACATTCACTTAAATAAGGTGCAAGACATAAGTAGTATATACTAAGTGGATAAGGTATAACTGAGGCATACAACATAAGTATGAAGGTATCTCCATTAAGCTCAGAGTACTACAAGTAAGTAAGAGAATACAAGAGCTGGACTCTAGAACTTACCAAGACTCCTCCGGAAGCCCTTCAGAAGATCTAACACTATGACTATCACTACTAAGACTAAGACTAAGCTTGTAGCAAGGAGAGCTCTTCTTCTGGTGTGTGTTGAGTATGGCGCCCTTTGCAGGTATTTATAGCATCACATAGGTGGTTGGAGCCGGCCAAAGGCGGTTGTGGCAGTTCGGAGGTGGGCCCAGGTTGGCCGATGTGTCGAGGTCGGCCGACCCTAGGATGCACCGTCTTCAGCGTTGCACGGCACAGATGGACTCCGGATGGCGGTTTACAGGTACGGGTCAAGGGGGGAGCGAAACGGCCGCAGGCCCAAGTCGGCCGACCTGGCCAGGTCGGCCGACCTGGGTACGCCGCCATTCGGCCCCACTCTTCTCTGGTAGACTGTCATGTGGGTCCTTATGACGGTTCCAGGTGGGTATATTTTGTTTAGGTGCAAATGAGTTGAGGTGTGGGCCCTTCAATCCGTGGGAGTGACACATGGCTCATCCTCACCCTTGACTTGAACCGACCATGATTCGACGTCCATGATCCTTCCCTTGTGTGCTTCTTGACCTGTGTGGAAAATGGGCTCAATTGGGGTTCAGGCCCGGTCGCCCGACCTAGCCAGGTCGGCCGACCAGGGTCTGTGCCCAGTTTCGTCCATCTTTTGCACCGTAGTCCCTGTACTCAAATATATTCTAGATATGCATGGCATAGCATTATTTGAATACTAATGTCTAAGATATGCTTGACCTTTGTTGGTTTTCTGAGCCTATTGACAGTCGGATTTTCCGTTGTAAGGACCGTCAACAACTCCCCCAAGCTTAGCCTTTGCTCATCCCGAGCAAAGGACTAGAACCTTTAGGCTCAGTGGATCAGGAGTTGCTTCCTTATTACTTCTCAAAAGTACCAGTGGTTCAGCAAGATATTCTGTCAAGAATTGAATAAGCTGGTAAAATAAACTTCCCTTATCACCTTGACCTTTTATGGGGCTTGTAGCTTCTCCTTGTCTTGGGCGGTTGATGGCTAGAACGACTTAGACTAAGCACCTTGCCTTCTACCTTGCTTGACAATCAAACCGGAGATTTTGGAAGTTTTTCGAAAGAACAGAGTTCCTTAGGTGGTACTCTCAAGTCACTCATGGTGTATTTCCTTACCAAGTTCCTCTCTCAACTCTCATGTCACTCATTGGAGTGGAGTTTGTGCTAGGAGAGCTTTATAGCATACTTGTAATACACATATTGTAAAGTCAAGATCAGGATTCACAGAGAAATAAGTCATACTCTCAAACCAAGATGTGCACGTGTATAGGTGGCATGGTAAGAGATAGCTCCTTTTTACAGGTTCCTCTTCTCCTTAAAGAGTTTCTTTTAGAGACATGGCTTTAATTTTTGAACCAAGAGCTTTCTTGCGCTCTCTTTTTTTTTACTTGGACCTTTATGTGTCCATTTTTTTTCAAAAGCCCATGCCTCTTTTTACAATAAGGATGCAGAAGAGTACCATACTTTATGTAGAGCTTTTTTTTGGTGGAATAATGGATGTTGTGTTCACTTCCAGAGTAGAAGTGTAACATGTATAAGGTGGCGTGTGTGTGACCTTGGCTTTAAAAGCATGAAGTAAATCTCTAAAAATCTCAATGACCTTGACAAAACTCAATGCAAAAGCAAGTAGCTCATGAAGGGGTTTTAAACAATATGAGCTTTGGTAGGGAATTTAATCACCATAAGGAACTCTTTATTTTATTTTTTTAAAAGAGAAAACTCCGGTTATCAAGTCTAGCGCAGTAAGATCTTAAGGTCACTCAAGTCTTATCATATCATAGCTATCAACAACCTAGATTAGAGCGTGCATGTGCTACCCACAGATAGACAAGATAACAGAAAAGATTATGCTCAACCAGCAAACTCAAAGCTTAGGAGAATAGCAGGTTGAAACATAGGTACAAGAGAGAAATAAGAGCAACTATTCATCATGTCCAAGATAAAGATTTAAACATAGACTCAAAACATTAGGGGACTAGCATGGATCGCTCTCATTTACTAACTTTATTCAAAAGAAAAGTTTTATTCAGCAATACTTACCTGAACTTACCTGATTGGGGGTCCTCCCCCAAGCTAGTTTGTTGACACCGATAAACGTGTTGGCGCAGGACTCATGTTTTACATCGTCGAGCGGAGACGTCTCCGATGTAGGATTTCAACTTGACGAAGCAGCATCTGACCCTGGAGATGAGGATACAGATGATTTAACCCGCCATACCTGCTTTACCTTTTTGTGGCGGTCGACAGCTTGTTCCGGTGCTTTCTTTGTCTGTGTTTTTGCACCTCATGTGGACTTCTTGTTGTTCTTTGCATAGTACCAGATGGGAAAATCCTTCTCCCAGAACTTCTCCATGAACTTAATCAGGCTATCTTTTTCTGGAGGCGTTACCTCCATCTCCTTGACGTTCTGACTGTTTCTCCCATACTTGATCTTAATCATGGAGCATTGCTCCACGTTTGGCCGGAACTCAAATTTCTCCTTCTTACCATTAATGTGGAGCTGGATCTCTCCAGCACCCACGTTAATGTGAGCATTTGCTATGCTCAAGAAAGGTCGCCCAAGGATGAGCGACGAGTCGTTGCTCACGTCCATGTCCAGTACCACGAAGTCGACAGGGACGAAACAATCCCGGATGCGCACCGGAATGTCCTCGGCTATCCCCTCTGGGTAGCGGACCGTGGAATCGGCCAGCTGCAGTCTCATGGGAGTAGGAGACAAGGTAGTATAATTAAGGCGGTCAAATACTACCTTTGGCATTACGCTGACGCTTGCCCCCAGATCACAGAGTGCGTGCTCAAAATGTTGTGTCCTGATTGTACACGTGATGGTGGGACATCCTGGGTCCTTCTTCTTTTTCGGGACCTTATTTAAGATGGCCGCACTGCACTCCTCAGTCAATTATACGACCTCGGTACTTGGGAGTGGACGTTTGTTATTGAGGATGTCCTTCAAGTACTTTGCGTAGGTCGGTACCTGCATAGCATCCAGCAGTGGCACATGTATATTTAACTTTTGTATAACTTCTACGAACCTGGCAAATTGCTCATCCGCCGATGGTTTCTTTTGGCGTTGAGGAAATGGCAAGACGTTGCGGTCCTAGAACTTATGTGGCGCAGTTTGTCCGACTGGTGCTAGCTCGGCTTCAGGTTCTTCTTCCACTGCAGGAATTTCCTTACTTGGCACTGCTGTTTTTCCTGCATGGTTAGGTGGGACTGGATCCCGAGTAGCCTTACCGCTCCTCGTAGAAACAGCCTTTACATTTTCAAAGGAGGAATCCGGTTGCCCAGGAATTCTCCCCTTGTCACCAGAAGGAACAGCGGCGGCTAGCTGAGCTAATTAGGTTTCTAGCATTTTATTAAAGCTCAGCTGGCTCTGGAAGGTGGAGGACAAACTTTCTATTTTAGAATTTATGCCCTCCAGAGCTTTATCATTAGCAGCAAGCCTCTTAGAGATAGATTCATTAATCTTGGCCTGACCAAGGACAAGATATTTAAGGGAAGGTTGGTTAGAAAAAAGTTATTATTGTTACCTCCTTGGTAGAATGGGCATTGCTGGTTCCAGTTCCCTTGAGACCGGTACTCGTTGTTGCCGTTCACGAACTGTACCTCCTCTTGCGTCTCGGGGCAGTTGTTTCCCGAGTGGCCAGTTTCTCCACAGACTTCACACGTCATGTGTGAATCCATTGGCCCTTCATTGTCGGTGCCTCTATCCGTGGTGCGGTCATCAAGGCGCTTCATGATAAGATCCATCTTGGCGGCCAGCATGTCCACCTCCTTTACGGTGTGCATACCGCGTTTGCGTCCCTGAAGACGGTCGTCATTCCAAGATTGGTTTGACACCATCTTCTCGATGAGTAGCTTAGCGGCGGCCACAGTCAAGGAGAGGAATGCCCCTCCAGCAGCAGCGTCCATGTGTTCACGGGCTGTCTGAGACAGCCCATGGTAAAAGTTCTGGAGCAGGAGCCACTCTTGCATACCATGGTGGGGGCATGCCAGAATGTAGTCCTCGAAGCGATCCCACGCTTCCGGAACCGTCTCTCCGGACTCTTGCTGAAAGCTGAAAATTCTTCCCCGAAGGGCATTGGTTTTCCCAATGGGGAAGAACTTCGCCAAGAAGGCGTTGGAGCACTTAGTCCACGTGTTCACCGCATCACGGTTGGAATAGAACCATTGTTTGGCTCTTCCTAGCAGCGAGAACGGAAACAGGCGGAGCCGGATGGCCTCTTGATCCACTCCTCGGATAGTGATGGTGCTGCAGACCTCCAGGACATGCTGTAGGTGAGCACCGGCGTCCTCATTGGCTTTCCCGCAGAAGGGGCTAGCCTGCACCATGTTGATTAGCGGGGCCTTCAGCTCAAAATCATGATCCCCCGTTTCCACCTCCGGACCCACAGGGATCTGGGCAGCGGACGGGGCAGAGTAGTCACGGATGGTCCTGTCGGCCATGGCTTCTTCCGGATGGGGTGCTACGGGAACGGGTTGTTCTCCTTGGTTGGAGGATTCTCCGATGACTGGTTCGGTCTCCGATAAGAACACCTGAGGGATTACGACACGAGAACGTACCCTCCTTCCTATGGTATTCGGGTTCTCAACATAGTTGGATGGTAATTGGAAACCAGTCATACACTACCCTGCTCCACATCACAGAGAAACAGAGCGAAAAGGGTAAACCTGCTAGATTGCTGGCAATTAATCATGTTGCATTAAATGCATGGATGATCAAATCTCTTTAACCATTGCTTTCCCTGGCAACGGCGCCAGAAATGCTTGTTGGTATTTCTTAGCATCACTACTTAGAGTAGTAATGGTACTAGAGAGACTCCATCGTAAATCTAGATGTTACAGATATTCTGCAAGCACACAGAAGTACGTTGTAGCATTTCACCCAGGAGTATTCTAGAGTATCATTATTTGTTTATCCGAATGGAAAGCGTTTAGTTAAAAGAGAGGTGTCATTCCAATGCAATTACTTACAACAACAATTAATATACCATAATCTAAGCAGGGATAAATGATATAGAAGTGAATGGGTAATGCGACGCACAGAAGTTCATTACTCATCATTAAAGTAGTCTTAGTTAGTAACAGTACATTAGTAAAGATTACTAAGGGCTCATTATCATCATACAAATGGGACTTGGACATACAACAATACCCTATACAAGCTCACTCAATGATTATATGCAAGAGGACATATCGAGGTATCCAGTGGTTCCCTCATCAAGAGACGACAGTAGGACGTTTTATCATAAAGGCCTAATACCCACTCCCGTATGTGGAGGATTACAAAGGACGGACAGGGCTATCACCACCTGTCGCCTACCTCTACTAATCCGTGGGGCAGCGGTACCCTCAACAGTATTCCATATCCCAAACACCATGCTTGCAATATGTAATACAACTCTATCTATCACGTTAATAAATAGAGCAATCAAGAGGCACATTGAGCCAATGTCATAGCATACATTCACTTGAATAAGGTGCAAGACATAAGTAGTATATACTAAGTGGATAAGGTATAACTGAGGCATACAACATAAGTATGAAGGTATCTCCATTAAGCTCAGAGTACTACAAGTAAGTAAAAGAATACAAGAGCTGGACTCTAGAACTTACCAAGACTCCTCCGAAAGCCCTTCAGAAGATCTAACACTATGACTATCACTACTAAGACTAAGACTAAGCTTGTAGCAAGGAGAGCTCTTCTTCTGGTGTGTGTTGAGTACGACGCCCTTTGCAGGTATTTATAGCATCACATAGGCGGTTGGAGCCGGCCAGAGGCGGTTGTGGCAGTTCGGAGGTGGGCCCAGGTCGGCCGATGTGCCGAGTCGGCCGACCCTAGGATGCACCGTCTTCAGCGTTGCATGGCTCAGATGGACTCCGGATGGCGGTTTACAGGTACGGGTCAAAGGGGGAGCGAAACGGCCATAGGCCCATGTCGGCCGACCTGGCCAGGTCGGCCGACCTGGGTACGCCGCCTTTCGGCCCCACTCTTCTCTGGTAGACTGTCATGTGGGTCCTTATGACGGCTCCAGGTGGGTATACTCTGTTTAGGTGCAAATGAGTTGATGTGTGGGCCCTTCAATCCGTGGGAGTGACACGTGGCTCATCCTCACCCTTGACTTGAACCGACCATGATTCGACGTCCATGATCCTTCCCTTGTGTGCTTCTTGACCTGTGTGGAAAATGGGCTCGATTGGGGTTCAGGCCCGGTCGCCCGACCTAGCCAGGTCGGCCGACCAGGGTCTGTTCCCAGTTTCATCCATCTTTTGCACCGTAGTCCCTGTACTCAAATATATTCCAGATATGCATGGCATAGCATTATTTGAATACTAATGTCTAAGTTATGCTTGACCTTTGTTGGTTTTCTGAGCCTATTGACGGACGGATTTTCCGTTGTAAGGACCGTCAACATATGGCGGTTTCATACCTCAGCAGAAACTCCCTGGGATCCGACTGCCCGTCATAATCTGGCATGGACGCCAGCAGCCTGAACTTTGCTGGCCACGGTGACTGTTCCAACTGCACGGAGAGCGGAGTGGTCGCCATCGGCGTCCTGCTTGGCCTTTGCAACTCATTGGCGAATCTTGTCATTCTGGGCTCCAGGTCCTCCTTGGCCACTTCCTCGATGTCTGACTCTGTTCCGCCCTCGCCGTAATGCTCAATCAGCAGAGGTGAAGCGGCCGCCGGGCGCAGTCTTGCAATCTACTCCTGTAGCTTCTTGTTCTCCTCTGCGAGTTGAGCCAGAGTGGTCTGCAACTATGGGTCTTCCTTTTGATGATGCACATCCTCGCGCAAGCACCGCATGTGTTCCACCTGCTCCCTCTTCTTGGCCACCTCCTGCCTCAGTAAGTCGAGGCGAAGGTTGTCTTCGCGCAGCTTCTTTGCGGCTTGGTCTTCGATTGAGGGGTCTCCCCCTCTAGCGGCCGCTGCCGCCGTCTTCGAGCGTGTCTGCGTGGAGGATGGTTTGCTTCATTGTATTTTTGCAATAGCAAACTTTCGACCCTGCGCGGAGCTTGTATGTCTTCTTGGGGAATGCCTGCCTCCAGGAGACCCACTTCGAGGTCTCCCGAGGTCAGGTCTTCGAGCACGGGCTCTCCGGCCAAGCGGGTCTGCGGTAACTGCGAGTCCGCTGTGCTGAGAGCCTGGAGTGCCGATGATGGGTCTTCGGCTGACATTTGTGTTTTGGTGGTAGCTTTTGAGTTTTTGCTGTTCGGCATGGTGGTACTTCGGGACGAAGCACGGTGGGCGCCAAACTGTTGGTTCACTCCTCACAGCACGAGTCTAAGCCCTTCCTCTTTCTCAGAGTTGGGCAGACACCGCTCAAGACACTTAGACAGAGATATCTAGGAAGCAGGCTAATATGCCTGTCTCCCTCCAAAAGTCTGTCCCCCTGGCTCGGGTTTGGGGGCTCTTATTTATAGATCATACATCATCATGTTCAGTTATAAACATACCCCTGTATACAGAGAATAACAACCTTGGTTTACATAAATGCCCCTGTGGGCCGTACAAAAGTGCCCCCTGTAGATGACATTTCTCTTAGCGGGTCCCTCCTTACGGTCCGTACACCACCGCGGGGCCCACTAGCTTCGCTAGTCTTCGGCTCCTCAGGTTCTTGTCCGGGGCCTGAAGGTCCGAGTTGACTTCGGCTGACTTCGCATGAACGCCAGTGGGCGGCCCGTAGGTGTGAGGAGGAAAGGCTCGGAGAGCACTTCCTCCGAAGTCCCGTGAAGTCATTATCCCTGCAAACACTTAGTGCATGAGGTTAGCTGTAAACGCTTGCCCTGTCGGAGGTCCTATCAGCCGAGTCCTCCCCAACATCATCCTTCCAACCTCTCTTGTTGGGCTAGCCCAAAAGGCCAAAATAGCCACATCCATCATCCCACAAAAGGTCCTTGTCTCCAGTTCCACTCTCGTTCCTGTTGCTCTCCTGTTTCTGTTGCTCTCTTGAGATCCCCAATCCTTCTTCCTCCGAGGCTTCAACTGAAGCTAGGGATTGCCGGAATCCTTGGGCGTGGGCTCGTGGGTCGGCAAGCCGCCGCCGCGGCGGGCTGCCGGCAGGCTCCATGCGCTGCTGGTTGACGCAGACGAAGGCATGGGCATGTCTTTCACAGTGGCCGGGGTTACCGAGCAGGACCAAGCCTTGCTGGCCATGGCTGCGAGCGAAGGGGCAAAACAGACGTCAGAGGGCATGGGGCCACTGGCTACCAACGCCGAGGAGCTCACAACAGGCATGGACAGGGAAGAGCCTGTGGCTACAACTGTCGACAATTCAAGAACACTAAATGTATTTGACTATTTGTGAAACACATATTGGGAATTCTTGTTCTTGTTTAATTCAATTAATTCATGTCTTGTGAAATTGCAAAATTGTCACTACCAGTAGTAGTCGGTACTTTCATGAAGCATATCCGTTCAATCATATAGGTACCCGGTAAACATAAAAGATTGAAGGTTGGATTTGAAATCTCTATGGACCAGAGCTGCAAATAGATCTAAGACAGCTAGTACCTCTACTCCAAACTTGCAATCTGTGGAAAGTAGAGTTCAAAGCAATTCCCCCTCCGTTCAGATGGAAACACATGGTGACACTGAAGTTGGTCTTGAGCCACAACCAGAAGTGGCAAGCAATGAACCTCCAGTTGTGGGAGATGTAGATGCAACAATAGCAGTAATCCATGAGGATCAAAAGGAGGAATCTCATGATGATGATGATGACTCATTTTCCGATGATGAGGCATTTATTGATGTTGGGTGACTTCCACATGATCTTGGAGAGAGGATTGCCATATCAACTTATAATGTCAATGATCGAGCTAATGTGAGAAGCAGATATATTGCAATGGGGCCCTGCCAAACCACGAGGGCATGATTTTCCAAGAAAATTTGTTGGAGGTAACCACCTCTTCGTACCTACTTGGTTTGATACCTATGCTTGGCTTGAGTACAATGTGAAATTAGATGCTACATTTTACTTTGTTTGCTATCTGTTCAAGATTAAGAAAAATTCTAAAGGTGGAAACAGTTTTGTGGAGGAGGGTTGGCTTTGGACTCATATAAGTAAATTTGAGAAACATGGTACCTGCAAGTCTCATTGTCTAGCCCAAGAGAAATATGATTCATTATCTAAGGAAGGAACATAAATAGGAAACAAATTTCAGAAGCTAGACACACAAAAGAAGGCTATGTATGAAGCTCGTTTGTGATATTCACTTAAGTGTTTGAGGTTTCTTTTGCGGCAACAGTTAGCATATCATGGGCATGATGAAAGTGAGAACTCTTTGAACAAAGGAAATTTTCTTGAACTCCTAAATTGACTAGCATAAATGTTTGAGGATGTTAACAAGGTGGTTCTGAAAAATGCTCCAAAAAACAACAAAGTGACATCCCATAGGATACAGAAACAACGCATTAACTGTTGTGCCAAAGAGACCACTAAACTTATCATGGAAGATCTTGGAGATGACTACTTTTCAATTCTTGCGGATGAGTCTAGTGGTATCTACCAAAAGGAGCAACTGGCTCTCTGCTTGCGCTATGTTGATAGAAGGGAAAGGTCATTGAACAGTTCCTTGCTGTTGTCCATGTGGAAAACACTACCTCTTTGACACTAAAAAATGCTATTGAGGATTTACTTATGGATCATTCACTGAGCTTGACTAAATTTCGTGGGCAGCGATATGATGGGGCTAGCAACATGAAGGGTACGGTTAATGGTCTAAAGAAATTAATTATGGATGAATCTCCTTCAGCCTATTATGTTCATTGCTTTGCACATGAGCTTCAATTAACCCTTGTGGCTATTGCCAAGGAGAACCAAGATTATTGTAAGTGATTCTTTGAGCAGCTTGGGCTATTGTTGGCTGCCATCGAGAATTCTTATAAGATATTGCAAATGCTTCAAGTTGCTCAAGTAGAACATGTTAATGAAGCATTAGAGTTGGGTGAAATTGAAAGCAGTCATGGTCTGAATCAAGAGATGTGGTTAGGTAGACCAGCTAATACTCATTAGGGATCTCACTGCAAAACTATACAACATGTTATTTTTATGCATCGTCTAATCCGGCAAGTGCTGCAAGCAATAGGAGATGATCCTGAGTACAATGAATATGGGAAGGCTGAAATGGTTTTGTGTTGTCTTTTGAATTTATCTTCCTTGCACATTTGTTGGACACCATATTTGGATACACAGATGACTTGAATTTTTCTTTACAAAAGAGGGATCAATACATTCCTAATGTTGTTTCACTCATATTTTTTGACAAGATTCAACTTGAGTTATTCCTGCAAGATGATGGATGGGAGAGGTTTCTTGCTGATGTTACTTCTTTTTTTGTGAATCACAAAATAGATGTTCCTGGAATGGATGACATATACAAGCCAGTTGGCATATCAGAGAGGAAATATGTGAAACACACAAATTATCATCGTGTCAAAATTTACATGTTCTTGGGTATCATTGATAGGCAATTTAAGGATCTCAATGAAAGGTTTGATGAGGCAAACACTGATTTGCTTGTTTGCATGTCCTCGTTCAATCCCAAGATTCATTTTCTTCATTTGACATGGAGAACTTGATAAAACTTGCTAAATATTATCCTAAAGACTTTCCAATCTCAGACTTTAGACTGCTGTCCTATCAACTTGATATCTTCATTAATGATGTGTGTAGTGATGATATATTTAGAGAAGTGAATAATATTGCCAACCTTTCAGTTCTACTTGTGCAAATAGGTAGGCATGATAGACACAAATATGTCTACAAACTTCTGAAATTAATATTGCTGCTACCTGTTGCAACAACAAGTGTTGAAAGGGCTTTTTCAGTTATGAACTTCATCAAGAACAAGCTAACAAAATAGCATGTAGGATCAATACTTGAACGATTGTTTGGTTACATTTATTGAGAAGGAATTTCTCCTCTGTGTCGCTGATGAAGACATTATCTCTCTTTTCCAAAGACCGCCTCGTCGAGTTAATTTATAATTTTACTTTATTACTCCCTCCGTTTTTTATTAGGTGTCACACTATGTTTGTCCTAAGTCAAACTCATTTAACTTTGACTAAGTTTGTAGAAAAATATAACAACATCTACACCACCAAATTTATTTCATTGAATTCACTATGGGGATATATTTTGATAGTGCATATATTTGGTAGTATAGATGTTATTATATTTTTTTTTATAAACTTAGTCAAAGCTATACAAGTTGGACATAGGACAAACCTAATGTGACATATAATGAAAAATAGAGGAAGTAGTTAATTGCTTTAAGATATTGCATGGATAATGGACTAGGATACTACTTGTGCTGTACTGTGTACCCTTTGTATGAACCTTTCTCTTTATATGGTATGATTGTTTGGTTTGCTATAATACCTATGTAGACCCAATCTCAAATTTTTGTGTCCGCCACTGACTGATAATAAAGGGGTTAGGGACAACCTCAATCCCCTGACATATCCCTAATGGACCCCAACACGATACATGGCCTAACGGCCCAAAAGACGATAACACAACACCCTAACCAATTCTGTAAGACCACTTGTTTTGACGATTTTCTTTTTAGTTTTTCATGCACATGTAGAACATCCAAAACGGAGTCCATATGCGACCTGAGCGTTGATTTTAGTGCGGACTGCTCTTGGATTTCGAGATAGGCTTGAACATGATATTGTTTGTGCCTCCACTTGGCTTGGGCGCCCAAGGTGGTCCTCTCCGCCCCCATGCCTCCCTTTAAGTATTTGTTATCTTTCTCATTATTCCTAATCATCATAATATCATTAGGTAGTGATCTATTCTTGCAATAACTAAAAAGATTGCATAGCAAGGAGTTCACCTTATATTCAACATCATCATCCATGTCTCTTTCCAAACGTTTCCTTATCATGTGTGCATCCATTAGAGTAATGTCTGCATTATTCTCTCCTTATTGAAAGCAAACTGTCCTTGGTTTGACTGCAGTTGTAGAAGATGTCAATAGTAGTGGCCAACAATTCTTTCTTTCTTGGAATTAAACCTGTTTCTTTAAAACAAAACTAAACAAACTTGACATTATATGATTAGTGCTATTGCAGTTGTCTACTTAATCATACCGTTGCACAACCAATAGAGATTTTAGTTTTGGACAAATATAAACTCGGTGGACAACGCCGGGGACATCACCAAGGACATGTCCACCGGCGAGGCATCCACCCCGTTTGTGCATGGGGCCGACTATGTGGCCCCCAAACTCCGCCGTCGACCCAGGCCTGGTGTACGACACCAGCACTAACAACTACATCTTGTTCCTATGCGCGTTGGGTTAAAATGATTGTGTCATTTTAATTTAAAAATGTTTATGTAAGCTTAATTTGTTTGGTTTCTTTGATTAGAGTGCAGTTGAGCGATTGTCTCATGCCAAGGGCAAAAAGGATATTACACATTGGTTTCATACCCTTATGCAGTGCCACATCAGTGAGGAGACAACTTCGACCCAAATAGAAATAGTTGAGGGACTAGATAGACCTTTTTAAAAGCCGAGGAAACGAACTTGGCCCTAGAACAAAGTTCAGAGATGAAAATATCTATTTTCCATTAATTTCGTTTGATCAAACAGAGATTGTCTATTCTTCTTGGAGTTTAAGTGCTATATTGTCTCAATTGGACCGTTGTTTGATGTTCGTTTCCTGTATCTCTGGCCTGTGTGTTTCCAAATATATATCTGCCTCTAAAATTGATTCGCTAGGAATTGCAGCGATCTGGATGAACATCTGCTATTTAAGTATTCTTGTATTGGATTGGTGATTACTGTTTTGTCCCATGGCTTTTATTCCTCCACGTCAATCATCACTTTTAAAGCTGATAACGAAATCAAGTCCCTGTTCCTGTTCAGTAGTACTGTTCCTCATCCGGCAACAATTTAATACAAAGTTAGGGATCAGATTGTTGTTCTACTTGGACTATGTGCATCTTGTGTAGTCTATACTAGTCCTGACAATCGCGAGAATACAATGTTGCTAAATTTTCCAAAGTACTGTGAAAGATCAGGACAATATAATACAGGCATAATAAGCGTGTCCTCATCAAAAGATTTTCTCCATTTGGGTCAGCGTGGATGTTTTGATGAAAATGTACATGGACCGTTGTCTTTCGTCAGGAACGGAACCCATCATTCCTTTGTTCCATACCCTTCAACACCATTCCTTTCATCTGGAATAGAGTCCAGCAAAATTCATGTGAGGTTCCTGTAAATGAGCTGAATGCCTCAATTGTATTGATCAATCAGTGGCCCATAAATAGGTGGTGTACATGTACATGAGGTTACATGAGAGATTTACTGATAGTCAACAGCTAAATCTCCGGAGAGCCTTTGCATGTCACGGTGCGGCTCGCAACGCCTGGGAAAGAGTGGCGCCTGAAGCACATTGGTGGATTACGTAATCCATGGTGAGACTCAGTTTAGCCTATAGCCTGGATGTGGTTGAATGTTCAGGCACGATATGAAATCACCAAAGAGAGCAGACAAAGTGAAAGTAGAATAAATAAATTTGCGACGGCAAATGGTACTTATCTGACTGCCAATACTTCAAAAATGTATCTTTGCCACAAATAGAAGTAGTAATCAATCATAGACACGAAAACACAGTGCCTGATTTAACAAGAATCCTATAATAAAGAACTACCAGCAAGCTATACCTTGAAGGCTTGTGTGCATCAAAGCCATGATCAATTCTCCTGTCATGATTCTAATAATCTTCTTCCAGATCCATACAATATGAAAACTTCATAGCGGTATTTATACAAAAAAAATGAAAGAAAACAAACAAGTTGGGCATAAATAGTCTTTTAGAGTCTACACATGGAGGATACTCTCCATAGATAAAAAGCAATGGATATTGTATACATAGGGGAGATCTCCCCACCAAAGATCAGTCCAGAACAGAGCATTGTTTCCACTATATATTTCATTCACCCTCCGTTTCATATGTACTGTATCTTCTTTTCAATATATGATGTTTAGGACAAACTAATAAGTTCCGAATCATCATACATTTTAAAAGAACAAAGGGAGTATGTGTTTACCTTTCAGGAGCTAGAACCAAATTGGAGAGTCACTTCTCCTAGCCAAATACCCTTTTTCATATTCAAGTTGCCAACACCACCTGCATGAGAGGCTCACGTTCATTTTCCTAAGGTTGTCAGTTCCCAAATCACCCTTTCTTCCCGCCTTCATTTGTTAATCAGTTTGACAGGGCTTCCAGTTGCCAATCAGAACAATAATCATTTTGAACACATTGAATGTAGTATGGACAATCCTGTATCATTCCAAGTGTGGAACTCTGGTATATGTAGCCAAGAATAACTTGAAACTATACACACGCACCCATTAATGCACACATATGGTTACAAAAAGTTTTCCAAACATTTAATTTATTATCCATTAACTTATACCTGTGAATATTGAACACTTGGTAAAACANTAGTGATTTTTGTTAAGCAGAAAGGGGGAAACGATTTAACAAAATAACAAGAGTAAAGAATCTTTAATATATATTCTATTGGGTACCTACTATATATTTCCCCTAGTTTTCCACTAGGCAAGCAACAACAATATGAATGGAAGATGGGTTCAGGAGAACACAAGGTACAACGTGTGTGAGGATATATATGAAAATATGTGTGGAGTGCTCATGAAGCTCTGCACAATCAGTTCATGGCTACATGTTCTTAATGGAGGGGTTAAAATTGGGCATGTGGTATAGCTTCTCCAGATACTAGGAAGAATCAGCCACTAGAGGAGCCTACCAAAATGCCCCTAAGAACGGCGTTTTATCATCCACATTTCCAAATGCTTATTTGATGCTATTGGACTTCACGCTCTCATACCTAAGAACTTTATTTATACATATATTTTGACCATATTGTTGATGTCCTCAATTTCGATTTTGAGCACATAAACAAGGATGTTGTTCACTCATTCATTTGCTTTTCTATGCCTCTTCCAGAATTCTGGTTGCACACTCTAGCCAACTGATGAGTGCACACCTTTGTCACTGGCAAACCCCCACTCATGGCTGATGGGCCCCGGCCTGGCCTCTGCAACCTGTTAGGTCTTTCCTACTATTTTCGTGTAAGGTAGGCACAAAGGAACTACGTACATGAACCCCAAAACTATAGTCATACTTGCTTAACAATTTTTATTCAATATAACAAATAGTGGTCAGGGGCAAAGTGTTACAACCATCATTGTACGCAAAACACCCAACTCTACAAAAGAGTCATATGCTCATGTAGTTATGTGCCATGTGGTACCCATGCATTTGATGCCAGTATAATAAAAAGTACCAGCAAGTTTTCATTTCCAAGGACTTTGAAACAGCAGGAAACCAAATAACTTAATACTTGTTAATCACAACTATTTCTTGGAGGAATGTATTCTAAAATAAGTCAGAAAATGCTATGTACCAATAAATGATTTTAATGTTAGATGATCACGGCTGACAACAAGATTGAGAAATAGGCATATGCATGTTTGGTTCAAACAAATCCAATACTGAAGCGTCTGGTTATAAGCTACATTAGAAATTGCAATAAATAAATCAAACATAACACATCTAATGAAAATCAAACAAGATATAGATGGACATGTGGGCTTAGCGTTTCCATCCTCATGCCCATGCATATTTGAGACTGACTATGTCACTTGAATTGTTGCCTACACGGCAAACATGTCCTCATGAATCTAGATAATTATTATTGGTGACCATACTGATATTGAGCTCAGAGGCGAAGGGTGAGATCAATCTCCTGCGCACTCTCCACATCGTTATCCACAGAATTTTCTTGCGCTGCAGCTTCAGCTGGTGGAGCTAAGTCAACAAGTTGAATCTCCTCAGGGCGGCGATGCTGGTGGCGATGATTCCTGCGACAAAATTTCATTCATAAAATCTATAGTTAATCTAGAAAAGAAGATGATTGTTCATACACTTATAACTCTGCTGAATAGAAAATATTGCACATACAGTGTAAAGCAGCCTCCTTCGTACGTTCCACGCTCCATAAGCTCCTCTTTTGTCTGTGGGATCTTTTCGATTTCACCACAGCAGCAGCGGAAGAGGACAACCGGTGGTGTGGAGTCCTGAGCATTTTTTGGCCTCGGTGGAGGCGACTGTATCACTGGGACTGTAACCAATGCACTGCTGGTGTTGGGTTCAGGCAGTGCCAATTGTTCCTGCTGTGGGCGTGGCTGCCAAACAACCACGGCCAATTCCTGGCTGGTATTTTTTTGCTGTTGTGGTGGTGGCACTGGAGCTGAGGTGCGCACCAGTGAGCGTTTCGGTTGCCGCACATTGTTAGCCTGAGGCTGCACAGCCTGCTGCGAGGCACGTTGATGGCGGTGAGCCTTCAGATGGCCACCACGGGCTCTTCTGGAGTTGAACTGTCGGTTACAGTAGTCACACCCGAAGGTCTGCTGACCATCAGCCTGTATGTAATGAAATACCCGAGAAGCATAACAAGCCCTCTGTTATCTATGCTTGAACATTTCAAAAGTATAACATTTCACACCGCAAAAACTAAAATAAACAAAGACTGTACATGAAAAATCACCAAAGATGGACAACAAGTTTGTTGGATGTTAGAATGTCGATATCCTCTATTATATGCATAGACATTTCAAATTATAAAATTCACATCGCAAAAGATAAAATAAACATAAACAATATACGGCAGGGTTTTTTTAATCTACCATGCATGGATTTGCCATGGACATTCTAATGAAATAATTAATTCTATTCCGCCATGAAAAGGAAGGAGGGACACAAGTCTATGGACAATTTAAGGGAAGCCTTGGAGCATTGTGATCTGGGGTTTGTTGGGGACCCTAGCTTTTACTCTGTGCGACAGTAACCATAAGGCAGGAACTATAAACAAGAATGGCTTGACAGTACAGAGTTGCCGTTGGACAGAGCCGACTACCCGTACACCCATACCTGAAATTACCCATCTCTATTTCACCATTTGGGATTATCTTCCCCATACCCACGGGCGATGTTTATCCAATGGACAAAAGCAAACACTTGAGCATTAATCAGAGCGTCAGTTAGAACCACAGGGAGAGCAGCATGTGAGAAAAGAGCAAATTGAAGAAGACAACCGTCAGAGAGATAGTTTCTGATATTAATATGGGCGCGCAGGTATACCCTACCCAATACCCATATCCACAGTAGAATGGGTAATCCATACCCAGCCCAAATAAAGCGGGTAGAGATATTGGTATGGGCGCTGGTTATCCACTGGCAATGCTACTGTGGACAGGGCAGTAGGTACCCAGGAATGTTGTCTTTGTTTTCCCGAGTGCAAATCATACATACTGATTTCGTCAGCACTCTGACCATATACCCATTGTGGTCTGTTGTGATGATGATGGCAAATGAATGACGAGACCTTTCCAAGCTAGTCAATTTTGGTTCGAAGGGCTCGTTGGTTACTTGAGGAGGGCTGTACCGACTGTACTTTTTGGACAACAACATTTCAATCAGAATCTATTTTATGCATCAAGCATTATGCAGAATATAACCACCGAACTTAAGGAGTACTGGAATTGAAATATGCTACTAGATTTTGGAGGTTGCTGGATCAAAGAGCGAAGGTGTTGGAATATTAGTGCAGACAATCCACTTTTTCACAAGCTAAAGTTGATAAGGAGCCACTCGATCCTTTGGCATAAACTAGAGAAACTTGTGAACCAAAAAGAAGTCTACTAATGGAACAAAAGGAGATCTACTGGCTGGGCTACATTCGAAGGTTTGCTGACCTGTCAGCCTGTATGCATGTATAATGAAATGAACAAGATGCATAACAAGCTGTCTGTTACAAATGCATGAACGTTTCAAAAGTTATAACATTTCACATCACAAAAAGTAAAATAAACAAAAATAGTATATGAGAAATCACCAATATGCATAGCAAGCTTTCTGGATGTTAGAATGCTGATTTCCATTGTTATATATGCATGAACATTTCAAATCACAAAAAAATAAAATAAACAAAAACAGTATATATGAATACGCATTATATGAGATAAATAAAATAAACAAAAAGTTAGATGCACAGCAAACAGTATATGAGATAAATCACCAAAGATGGACAACAGCCTGTATTGTTACAAAGGAAATAAGGATAGATTCGATACCGTATGTGCCGATGCTCCAACCATAGTATACCGATGAAGGAGGCAACAAGATGTAATTTTGAAAGGATTTGGGGGCAGTACGGTTCTGATTTAGTGGAAGGTTTATATAGGCCAGTGGAAAAGGGTGGTGGGGCGGGGTAGTCTAGGTATTGCTAAAGTATTAGTTATTAATGATAGGATATCGCATTTGGATATCCAAGCTGGTATTGATTGTGATCTATCAAAATGCTGTACCCATGGGTTTTTATGGAAATAATTAATAGCATGCAAAAGCATTCATAATTTTATATTCGCGAGATATAAGAAATAATCAAGTTTATAAGATCTTCAATTCCAAACAAACAATTTTCTTAATTTATTCTTAGTGCTCCTATTTTTTTTCTTTTAGTGGTATGTGTGGTGCCACATGTTTGCATGTGTTTAATCGTTTGTCTTGGTACTGTGTTTCTCAAAAACAAAAAAGATACGGTCATTTGCACTTCCATATATTTTTATATTGAAATATAATGACCGCGGAAGAAACAAAGGCACACAAGGTTGTCACTATGTTATGGTCTATGGAAAAACATGTGAATCCCATGTGGAAAAGAAGATTATGTTATTAATGAACCTTGCAAAAAAAAGATTCTGTGATTAAATTTTAGCTATCTGGCAAACATTATTATCTTCTTGGTAATTAATATACGTCACAAAAAATATTTTGCAATTTAGTTATTAAAATAATTGAAGACTATTTCAAACTCAGTGTATATACTGAAATAATTTAATTGATTATACACATCCCTTTCTTTACTCATTGAATAACCAAGACATTGGCACATATTCTCCGCTACATAGTTTTGAACAATTTCTATTTAAGTATTATGGTGGTGAAAAGATCAAGAAGTGGTGATCAATTCATAATAATAATAAGTCACTAACAAAGTTTGTCCAAAAGATAATGAATTTTACTTACTTATTAAGAGGTGCAGTTTTGGTTCATAAATCCAATTTGGCAAGGGCTTGCATATGTTTAAAGTTCTCTGTCAGAGATGAGGCCAAAATCACTAAATTAAATGTCATGGCACGAGGCTGGAACTGTGTGGGCGTCCAGAAAAAGTCTGAACCCAGATGACACCCATGACATTGCTACTCGTACAATACTTACTAAGGCCACTATATCATTGCTAATAGTAATAATAGTTTTATTCATTTTGACCCTTCTTGGCTGAAACTTTGCTTTATATTTGAGAATCTGAATGACTTCAAATTTAAAATCTCTCAGCTACAAAATAGTAAATGTCATCAAGATGTACAATTTTTAAATAACAAGTTTCTTCTTCCTGGTTAGTATATTTTTAATACCTCATTTAATATATTATAATTTGGTCATATAATTACTACTATTAGAGTTGATATTTTATTCTAACCTATATGTCATCATCTATGTTATTACTACAAGTCGAGTTGATAGTACTTGACCACTTTATATACCAGTATTTTATTATGCTTTTACTACCATTAGAATTAGATCCTACATAACCATACTTTGAACATTATTATTTGATTTTTCTAGCTAGTCATTGTGATGGGTGCTTATCATATATTTTGTATATTTTCTAAAACATAGCCATACCTATTTTTTGTTTTAAAAATATATTTTACTAAGAAGTATCGACTTCAAAATATTTTATACCAAACAATTAATTTACAAAATATCTTCTAATGTTTTATTTGGAACCATTTAAGACACATGGTATAATTACCTATTAATTTAAATATGCCAAATGCTCTTTAAATTCTGGTTACAAGATGACATTACAAATCAACTTGCTCCACTCATTACTATCGAAACCCTCAAATGTGCCGATTACCTAACTACTAGACTTGATCATTTGTTTTTTTTTAGACCAGACTTGATCATTTGTTGGGTTAGGTTAGTTTCGAGTTGGGTCAATTTTATTTTCAGCCGGCTCAAGCCCGACAATAGGCAGAAAAGTTTGGCCGTGTCGGGCCTAGTGATTGATAGGGTTGGGTTTGGTTCAGATGGGTCGAGCCTATAGTATATTTTTTGGGTTCTGTTGGGTTTTCTAGATTTTGGGATGCTTTTTTGGCTTGCCCTACTGGGTGAATGCTACAGGCCAACAATCTCGGCATGAACACGTCCGATGCTCTGTCTACATCGGGTTGGGTCAGGTCGAGTCATTTTTTGGCGGGTCTGGTCGGGTTTGTCAGGTAGTGTGGCCCTTGATCACTAAAAGGCACAATGGATGCGACACAGATACTCAGGAGCATTCGTGCTGGCTGTGTAGGCAGAATGGAGGCTTACTATCCATAGTTCCTCGTAAACATTGATAGTAAACACAAATTGGAAAAAGAACAACAAAAAATATTCCTTTTTTTCTAGACCTAGAGACAACCCATGAGCTACCTACACGATTGAGAACTAACGCTTTCCATACACATCTCATAGGTGATCGATTGGATGATAGAGGCTTGAATACTGATATATTCTCCTTTTTCCACTGACATTTGCAAAGAAATAGATATCTCCCTCGCATCACCACTACCAGCCTCAAGTTGTGACACGAAGTTGTGTACAACCCTCTATGCTAGCAATATTATAATATGAGAGTTCATGAAGGAACCATAAATATAGGAAAAAATCTTTAACAAATATACATTTATAACCATCGGTTTATTATTTTACATCACTAGGAGAGGGAGAATAATATTTTGATCAACCTTGAGGATGGTAGGGAGAGTGGCACGATGCCATTTGGGCTGAATGAACCGGGAGGAAATGTGGGGGCACCACGTATCAGGTAGTAGATGCTCTGATATGTCTTTGTGTTCATGGTACCTGCTATACACTACTACAAAAAACATTTGTAAGAGTCAGGGGTTTTTTTTTAGGGGCGGACTAAAAGGCGACGCGCCCCTACAAATGCATGAATGACACTGTAGCTAAGGGCCGCCCCTACAGAACGATTTACAGGGGCGGGTGATGCCATGAGCCGCCCCTGGAAACATCCAATTTTTGCAGGGGCGGGTGACGCCATGACCCGCCCCTGTAAATAGCACTTTCTAGGGGCGGGCGATGGGATGGCCCGCCCCTGCAAATGCTTCCCTTTCCAGGGGCGGCCCATGCCATGACCCGCCCCTGGAAACTCATTATCAGGGGCGGCTGGCCCCATCAACCGCCCTTGTAAATAGCATTTCCAGGGTCGGGCAATGGCGTCGACCGCCCCTGTAAATGTTGTCTATTCCAGAGGCGGCCCATGCTATGACCCGCCCCTGAAACTCATTATCAGGGGCGGCTCGCGCCATGAACCGCCCCTAGAAGTGTTGCACTGTACATAAAGCGAGAGGTCTTCTTCCACAACCCGACAAGTGGACTCCAAACCGGAAAAAGGAGAGGGAGGTGCTGCCCAAATTTCCCAAGACAAGTGGAGGACAAGTGGATGGTTTGTCCCCTCATTAGGAGGTGAGTTGATGCTTATCCTATGACTATTCTTAAGCTTATTGCATTGATTATATGGCTCAATTAGATCTCCATGGTAGTACCTCTAGCTAGATCTAGATCTCCATGTATGGTAGTACTTGGCCGATTGGACCCCAATTAAGCTCAACCTTTTGGATGGAACTAGGTTAGTGAAGTAGGGGAAGATAATTCTCCCCTTAATTTGCCTCGGATTTGACTTTTTAGGCTCATTCATGGATGGGGAAATTGCTAAAACCATGGAGGAGAGACAAGAAGATTTATCTTTTTTACAATAAGCGTGCATTTCTTTTCTTTTTGTTACATTTTCAACGTTAGCCTCATATAATGTCTTATATTTTTTGTTCATGGATATGTGTTATTTTTTCTTGACTTATTTTTTTAATGGAATTTTTCAAGGTTACAAGATGGATCGGTCATGGATGTACAATATATCAAGGCATGGTGAATATTTTCGCCGAGAGCTTGACAAGTTTCTTAAAGTCGCAGAGAATCATGCAATGGACGAGAGGACCAAAGATATGCGTCGCCCCTGCCGAATGTGCCAAAACCATTGTGTTTTCAATGACTTGGTTACAATCCGATCACATGTGCTGGTTCATGGTTTCGTGAAGGAGTACACATTATGGACATACCATGGTGAGAAGAAGGATACCGACGTTGTGGACCAGTTGCAAGACATCTGGCGAGACCCTGAAGCCGTCAACAGATACTTTGACGGTTATGATGAAGATTATGGTTTCGAGGATGACGGAAGTGATGATGGTGTTGACTATGGAAGTGGTGGTGATGGAGTCGGTGGTGGTGAGGACATTGCTGGGGATGAAGGTGCTGAGGACATTGTTGGGGATGAAGGTGGTGATGAATTTGATGACAGCGATTTCTTGGGCCAGTTGTTGCATCATACCGAAGAGGAACTATTAGTTGGCAGTGTGAAAGGCGCACAAAATGTTGAGTCGTTGAAAAAGGCAGCTCAGGAAACTGTGTATGAGCGTTCAAAGGGTTGTCCGAGACATTGGACTGTGCTTCGCTTCATACTCGAGCTGTTGATTCTAAAGGCTAAATATGGTTGGTCCGACGTTAGTTTCAATGATCTCCTTCGTATCTTAGCATGGTTGCTTCCAAAGCCTAATAAGGTACCGGAGAACACTTATCGAGCAAAGAAGCTTATTAGTCCCTTCACGATGGGTGTGGAAAGAATTCATGCTTGTCCAAATCATTGTATATTGTACCGAGGGGATGCATTCAAAAATTTGGACAAATGCCCGGTATGTGGTGCAAAACGTACAAAAACAATGCTAGCTATTGTGGGGGCGAGGACAAAGTTCAAACAGACAGGAATAAAAGAAAGAGGAGGGGTAGTGTTGCTTGTAATGAGGAACCTGACACTTGTGTAGGCGTTGATGATGATGGGAAGCAGAGGAAAATTCCCTCCATGGTCGTGTGGTACCTCCCTGTGGCCGATCGCCTGAGGCGTCTGTTCTCAAACCCAAACGACGCTGAACTGATGCGCTGGTGGGATTCTGATAAGCGCAGGAAGGGAGACGGAAAGCTTCGCCATCCAGCCGACGCTAGCCAGTGGCAGAAATTCGACGAGAAGCATAAAGAATTTGCAAAAGATCCAAGAAATGTTCGGTTTGCTTTGAGTACGGATGGAATGAATCCATTTGGTCAAAGGATGAGCACACACAGCACATGGCCAGTTGTCTTGAGCATGTTCAACCTACCTACATGGTTGTGCCAGAAGCGAAAGTATCTTTTCCTATGCATACTTATACAAGGCCCAAAGCATCCAGGCATAGATATTGATGTTTTCTTGAGCCTCTGTTGGAAGAGATGGCAAATTTATGGAACAACGGTATCAAGATGATTGATGGTTTTACACAGCAAGAATTCACCCTAAGAGCTATGATCTTCGTTACCATCAACGATTACCAGGCATTGTTTGTGCTTTCAGGGCAGGTCAAAGGGAAGACGGCATGCAGTGTATGCTTGGACGACGAAACCGCTTGGTATTTCCTCGACGGAACTAGAAAGGGAGTTTTCCTGAGGTACAGACGCTTCTTAGAGGAAGGACACAAGTACCGAGGTAAGAAGTTCCATCAATTTTTTGGAGGCGACGCTGTGATAGGTCCCGCTCCTGCAAAACAAGACGGACACGCAGTTTTTGAGATGGTCAAGGACATCGAGGTTGAATATGGGAAGATGACAAAAGACGGAAAGCCGAAAAAAAGAGATAAGGCACCTAAGGATGGCGTGCCGTTTAAGAAGAAGTCAATTTTCTTCAAGTACTTACCGTATTGGGAGGACCTAGAGGTCCGCCATGCCATAGATGGTATGCACATGAAGAAGAATGTGTTCGGTAACATGATTGGGCTCTTACTGGATTCAAAGGATAACCTGAAGTCGCGCCAGGACTTGGTAGCTATGAACATTAGAGATGATCTTCACCCTATAGATATGGGGAATGGAAGATATAAACTTCCCGCGGCTAGCTACAACTTAACATTGGCTGAGAAGAGGGCAGTATGTCAGTATTTACGGGGTATCAGAGTTCCGAGTCGTTACTCATCCAACATCAAGAAACTAGTGTCGATGAAAGATCTCTCGTTTACTGGATACAATTGTCACGATTGCCATGTTATGCTGACTGTGTTCCTGGAAATTGCAATCAGGGCGATCAAGCCAGTATACGTAAAGATGGTGATCACTCGGTTGTGTTACTTCTTCGACAGAATTTCTCAGAAGGTGATTGTCAAAGACGAATTGGACGATCTGCAGGTTTTTGTCAGGGAGACCATGGTGCAGCTTGAGATGTGCTTTCCTCCACAATTTTTTGACATCACAGAACACCTCATGATTCACATGGTAGATCAGATAAGGGCACTGGGTCCCCTATACTTACACGAAATGTGGTCATACGAGCGTTTCTTGTCAATCTTGAACCGATACGTACTGAATCGTGCAAACCCTGAGGGAAGCATGATAGAGGGATACAGTACTGAAGAAGTCATCGAGTGCTGCCTGGCTTATCTAAAAGATAATTTGGGGATTGGTTTACCAGCGTCACTTCATCAGGGAAGATTGGATGGTATCGGCATAGCGGGGAGGAAAACATTCATCGACAATGACATGAATGAGATAAAACTAGCACATTACAGTGTCCTGCAACGCATCACACTAATGGGACCATTCATCCAAAGACACCTGGATGTTGTAAAAGCAGAAAGTCATGGCCGCTCACAAGATTGGATCATGAAGGAGCACAAGCGTCGATTCGTCGATTGGTTAAAGGAACAGGACATACCAGATGGGAAAACCATAGAAGAAAAAACAATCAAAAGATTGGCATCAGGACCATCCGCTCAGGTCACATCATGGCAAGGTTATGATATTAATGGCTACATATTTTATACTGCCAAAAAAGACAAGAAAAGCGTGTCTCAAAATAGCGGTGTTCGCACACAAGCCTTAGACGGAAATACCGGCAAAAACATCACATATTATGGCATCATAGATGATATATGGGAACTAGACTATGGTTGTGTTGACGCGGAAAATC
>CM014272.1:33078640-33126629 GCA_004135705.1 Alloteropsis semialata
TTTCCTATACTAAATTTTAAAATTAAAATCAATATAAATACTTAATTTTGCTTCAACACCATGCTTTGTCAATATGGGGCACTTTTCTTTTTGTAATTGAATTTTCTTTCATTTTATCCCTGCACTTTTCTCAATAAAAATAGTTAGTCCCTTAATTGTTAATGTCATTATCACCAAAACCCACTAAAGGGCCTAGATGCACTTTCAAGAGCAGTTCAATTTTATGAGCATGGGGATACCATGGGGGAATTGAAGAAAATCAAGGAGGAAATGAAGAAGGCAAAGGAGGATATTGAACAAGTTAAACATGATATGTGTAATTTGGTGAAATAAGCATGGGGTGGAAGGGTGGCTTCTCTTGTGGTTGCATTCAGTTTTTTATATTGATCATCGTAATGCACGTGGCCACGTAATCTTGGATGTTGTCTTCCATCATTTTGGAATTTTTTTCATGTGCTTATTTGGTTACATGACTATACATTGTGATGGGAAAATTCATGATTTGATGAAAAATGTTGAATGTTAATGTGATTGCTCTTCTAGTGTATTTGGTAACTGTACGGGCCACAAGGATACAAAGATGCACCGCAAACAAAAAAGTTCTGATGTCTCATACCATCTAAACTATAGTTTCCTAGTCATTACATTGATTGCCTCAAACTAGAAGTTTTACCCCATAATTATTCTGGTGCCATCAACAACCATATTTAAGCACTGGTAGTTTTTATTTTTGCTATCATGTGCGATTGCTGCATGAGGGTGGAAATTCTCATACCATTAATCATAAAAGGTAATCAAACATGTTTTGTATTCATATGCCTCTCACTATGTTTTCTATTATTGCAGACCATAACTATCCATGAGGATTCTCTATTAAAAAGGAGCTCCTACAAGTGCTAGAAGAAATTTGTAAGTCGGTAAATATTCTATGAAGAATTTATAACCTGCTCTAGCCTAGGTAAAGTCCTTTTGCAATAACACATATTTTTGGATCACTTCTCTTTGGTGGATAAGTTATTTGGGGATTGTGGTGAATGATGATAAATCTGCTAACCTAATGTGTACATGTGGGTTATTTTTAGATGGTTGGTGCCTATACATGTTTTCAGAGACCAAGGCTACTATATCACTAAACTCAATTGTCAAACATGGAATATTCATTATTTTATGGTCGTGCCAAATTCTTGGTGCAGCCATATTGTTCATGTGGATAAAATTGTAAAGTGATTTATTAGGTATTCATATCGATGGTTTCTGCAAATAAAGCAGTTGGTTCTTAAAAGCCTATTGGGTGGTGTGCATAACATGGCTGTTGGTTGTAGGCTAGCACAACAGATGGATTTTCCAGGCACCATCTGCAATCACTGAATAATTACCATGTATTTTTGCTTTATGGTAACATGGACATCATTCCGATAGTTTTCATATTTAGAACCATTTCTTTTCACTCAACACAAACATTAATTATTTCACCATATTTTCCATGAGGTGATATTATTGCTGACCCTCCTATAGATTCCACGAAACCACCTGCTAACTTTGTTTTTAACCATTTGTACTGACCCCTTTGCATGTAGTGTACCTACACTATTGAGGGTTCTAGCAAAAACATGAATAAAGAGATCATGTAGCTCCAAGAGTAGCCTCAAAAGTAGAAATGAAGCTTACAAGTTGGAACAACTGGAGCCTTGGTAACCAACCGACAGTTCGAGGACTTCCGGAATTTCACAAGCTAAAGTTGATGAAGCGAAACTTGTTGGTATAAACTAGAGAAAATGTAGCAATGTTTATGTGGTGTCTTGGTTCTCGGGTTGGTCTTTCCTAACTCATGTTACTCTTTGTTCCACCTTAACGAAGGCCCTGTTTGGATCTGACAGGGCTAAAGTTTAGCCCTGTCACATCGGATGTTTCGATACTAATTAGGAGAATTAAATGTAGACTAATTACAAAACTAATTGCACAGATGGAGACTAATTTACATGATGAATCTATTAAGTCTAATTAATCCATGATTTGACAAAGTGGTGTTACAGTTACTATTTGCTAATAATGGATTAATTAGGCTTAATAAATTCATCTCACGAATTAGCCCAGGACTTCTGTAATTAGTTTTATAATTAGCTCATGTTTAGTCCTAATTTCCATAAGAATGTTTGATGTGACAAGGACTAAACTTTAGCCCAAGGATCCAGACACAACCGAAATGACAGGCATTTCTCCTATGTGGTTTGAGAAAAAAGGGTATAAACTAGAGAAACTTGAGAACCCAAAGGCGGTCAACTAGAAACAAAGAAGTCATGCTGATTGGCGGCTAAAAAATGGATGCATGAATATAGTTTATTTTCATGATTTTCCATAGAGTGAGTGAGAATAAGTATGCTACCGAAGCTAAGAAATTAACGAGGGGACCGAGTGCAAGGAGAACAACAGTTAAAGAAATCTTCCTTTCAGTACTCGGCTCTATTAACCTCACTGCAGGGGAGTTCAATATGCTCTTTCATAAATCAAGGAGAACCAAGGGTAACACAACAAACGAATGAAATGATGTTGGTAAATTCACCGCTAAAGAAATCAAAGAAGACTTGGACCAAATAAATGAGCTAAAAGCCCCTGCGCACATGATGTCATGCCATATATTGTTTATAAGTGCTGGCATATTGTGGGTGAGAGAATACTTAAAGAATTTAAACATATGTTAAGAATTGCGGTCACAATGACACTAATATTGTTGTCATTATACCCTAGAGAAAGACTCCTACTGACCTGAATGATTTTCACCCAATTATTTTGTGTAGCACGATCTATAGGATTATTTCCAAAGTACTAGCTAATCGATTGAAGACTATGCTACCATAAGTCATTCCTATTGTGTTTCAACTAGCTCAGATTTGTTTCTTACCGATAAAGTAGCATGGGTACTCATCTTATGCTAATAATGGCTGTATTTATTTTTCTTAGTGATGCTCCAATTCCTTGCTATATTGGAACCAGGAAAGGGTTTATCTTTCAATATATGTAAATGTGCCTAAATTTGATATATGTTACTATAAGAAAAATTATTATTAACAATAGGATATGTAGTTGTTAAGGTAAAGATAAGGTCATTAAAGTTATACTAATGACTACAACACATGGTTACCTGTGTTCATTAAGGCTCCACACATTAATGCACTTAGAGAACACAGAGAATCTCTGGCCGTTAACTTTACAATGATAAGAAAATATGTCATCGTTGATACTAGAGTATTAGTGGCCATATTTCTAAGTAATGACAACACCATTTTTCATCGTCGATATTATTACACCACCTAGCATGAGAAAGCACTGACCAAATTTGTTGTTGTTAATCATATTTCACTTGACACCATAGAGCATTAACAATTAATTTTAAAAAGTAATGATACTTTTATAGCTAGCTAATATTTAATTTACACTAGGTACTTACAGTGAGTTAAAATCACTTTTATGGCATCACCCACCACTTTTCACCTATACAACCACATGTTTTTTTTCAGCAGAAGAAAGTAGAATAAATAAATTTGAGACAGCAAACTGTTATTACTTAAGCAACCTGTCAATATTTCAAAATGTATCAAAGCCACAAACAGTAAAATATATTCAATCATAGACATGAAACAAATAGTGCTTGACTCAAGAGAATACTACAATAAAGAACTACCAGCAATTAAGTTATGCCTTGAAGGCATGCGTGCATGCATCAAAGGCATCAACATGAACAATTCTCTTATCATGCTTCTAAATTCTAATATTCTTCTTCCATATCCATACAATATGAAAATTCCATGCCAGTATATAGACAGTTTCTTCACAATAAAGTACACAAACAAATTAAATGAAAGAAAACAAACAGATCATGCATAAATAATCTTCTAGTGTAAATAGAGAGGATATTGTGAAAAAACAAGGATATTGTACACATATAGCGAATATTGTGCATAATAAAAAAGCAATGAATATTGTACACATATGGAGGATATTGTCCATAGATTAAAAGCAATGGATATTGTACACATAAAGAAGATGTCCAAACCATCAATCAGTCCAAATCAGGATATTGTTTCCACTATCTATTTTATCCTTCCTCCTTTTTATATATACCTGTTTCTAAATAGATATTAGATGGTAGAGGCTTGAATAGTGACATATTCTCCTTCTTCCAGCGACACTTCAAAGAAATAGATACCTTCCTTGCATCACTATTATCGGCCTCTAGCCATGGCACCAAAAAGTTGCATACAACACTACATGCTAGCAATATTTTAATAAGCCAAGCTGATGAAGGAACCACAAATCTTTGACAAGTAGTCATTTGTAACTATCAGTTTGCCATTCCACATAACTAGAGAGGTAGTTGATCAACCTGGAGGATGGAAGGGAGGCCAGCACGATGCCATCTTGGAGGAATGAACCAGGAGGAAAAGTAGGGGCACCTTGTATCAAGCAGTATTTGGTCTTGTATATATGTATCCATGTCCATGATACATACTAGATTCACATGGAATCTAGAAATGTCTAAAGTACATAGGAATTGCTATACATGCATGCATCAGCTAAATCGGATCAATAGCACTTGGATATCAAATATAATATTACCACCAGACTTTTTCATATGATCAGACTTAGCATCAAATTGGAGATATAACACATATTTCTAAAATTAGGGTAGCATCAATGTAACTAAACTACTGCCACATCAACATCCACATTTCTAATCTAGGTTTGCGAATCAAAACTTCGTACCATCTAGTTGAAGCTCACTGGTAGGGGTTACCAAAGATCGTAGGGTGGAACAAGCCAATGATGGCACAGAGAAGTATGTGCCGATGGGTGTCATGGGCCAGTGATGGCCAGCTTGAGAGGAAGGATAATGCAAGCCATTGATTGGGAATAAGAGAGTAGTCCAAGGTAGTATATGAGCATGGGGAGACCAAGGAGGAATTGAAGAAGACGAAGGAGGAACTAGAACAAGCTAAATGGGGTATGCGGAATTTGGTGAAATAAGCAAGACTTGGAATTTGGAAGAGTTGGTTATATTGTGGTTGGATTTTGGGGTTTTTATGTTTCGGATTATACATGTCCATGTAATGTTGGATGCTATCTATAACTCTATATATAATTTAGAGTTATTTCATGTGCTAGTTACAAGACTACGAATTTTTTTTTGGAAAATTCATGATCTCGTAAAATGTTAAATGCTAATATGGTTGCTCTTTGTTTTCCATGTGTATGTGACTGGTTTGTATATTTCAAAAATTAAAACTTGCACTTTTTCGGTGAGATGGAATTTAGTTAGATGTTCGAACAATTTGAAATAAGATAAGATGAAACCAATTAAATTAATTAAAAATAGAAATTCATCCATAACCTATTATATTGGAACAGCCATCACAGTACAAGTTAAGCGCATCAATATCTTGTATTGAGTGCGAGCTGTAAGTTCACACATGTTGTACCAAAATGATCCCAATTTCAGAACTCATAAGAAACATCAGCAAGGGTGAGGCGGAAAGGTAAAATGTGCTACACTCTGTGTGGGACTCTCCTTGATCATGTGATGGGTTAGGAAGAGAGAGGAAACAACAGTATGATATAGTTAGCATTGTGCCTGGATCCCCGAACCCTACTTCCAATACCCTCTAGTGTCCCCTCTCCACCCCCCCGCAACAAAATTTTGTGAGGCTTCAAGTGTGTGTGTGTGTGTGGGTGATTGCAAGATTGATCAATAGCTTTTGAGTTCATTTTCCATCTTTGAGCATTCAAGATTGTCATCAAGCCATCCAACTCCACATTTGTTAGTCTTGGATAAGAGATGAAACATTGTAAATGGCTAGGAATCACATGTAAGGCCCAACTTTTATACTGTAGCCAGGGACGTTAGTATTACCCTCCTCGCAAGAGGAAACTCGAGTAAGAAACTCAAGCTTGATATTCATTGTTGCTTTGGTTGATCAAGAAAGGGTTGAAGACCTGGCTCTACATGAGCTCCTCAATGGTGATGTAGGTTTATTGTTGGATCCAAACTTTAGGAAAGAAATCCTTGTCTCCTTGTGGTTTTTACATATCATGTTGTGCTTATTAGTTCTGGGTGATTTGCCTAATCTACTTGGTTGTGAAACTTTTGGTTGAGGTGATTAAAAGTTTGTGTGCATCATTGCTGAACCTCAGTAATGACTAGATTCAATTTGATACAGGGGTGCAAAGTTTCATTTTTTTGTTTCAAATGCTCTTGGTTGGAATAATCCCATCCCTAGTTGGATAGTATAAACATATATCAATTTAATTATTTGGTCATGGATAAATCTGTTGCAAGTTTCGTTAGAATTTTTTTGGAATGCCTATTCAATGCTCCTCCCCTCTAGGCAATATCCAAGATCCCCTCACTATAAATAAACCACATTGTGGGGGATTCAGACTTCGCAATGTCATCTCCAGCTTGGAATTCATGGTTCACCATCATGGTTGACCGATTCGCGGCTAACTTATTTTTTGCATCACTCGAAGGTCATGGAGCAACCTCGAAGACGTGCAAGGAGATGGGCAAAGGTGCCGGCCCGGCGGCCCGCAACAGGGAGGCAAGTGAAGGTCTCCATCGTGATCAATACTTCTTTGACCAGGGAGGCCATTGGCGGAGCACCGACACTGAAAAGGAGGGATCGACGCCAAGGGCTGACGTCACGACCAAAGAGAAAAAATCATCACCAAAGGGTTCAAGGACGAAGGGCAAATTTACATTTTTGCCCACTTTGCCATACATGTAAAGGGGTTGGTGCGAGGACATTTCTATAATGTAGCGCGGCATTGGGCGGCGTATAAATAGAGTGTGAGCTGTATTCATGTTCGTATATATTTCCACTTCTGTATGGGCCTGTTGTGCATTGTCTATCCACATTGATTTTATTGGAAAGAACAGTTGATTCTGTTTAAAAATAAACCTTTGCGGCACTATGATTCGAACTGTTGTTATCTCCGTACAGGTACTTTGGAATATTTTTTTTTTTTGCTCTGAGTTGAGGAGTTTCCCTTGGCTCACATTTGTCTGCTTACCGTCATGTGAATTTGGGGTTCAACAAAATTATACATCTTTACATACATGAAAACATGAAATAGATAACGCCAGAAAGATAATCGGTACATGTGACCCAGTACAAGTATCAATCGGAACAGGCTTCTTTAACACCCATTACTAATAAGGCATCCACGTTGGGCTGAACCCGACCACAATGATCTATGCATGCTATCTTTAGGTCGTAAAGGTAACATACGTTAACAAAGTCGGTGATTCATACTTTTAATAATGGACTTTGAAAACGTCCATTACTAATTTCTTCTACATTGGTAACAGGTTCTACAACGTCTGCTACAAATTTCTTATACATTTGTAATTAACAGGCCTTACAAGCCCATTACCAGTTTGCATTGGCCAGATTATTAATGGCTTTCATGTTGGCCCGTTACATATGTCTTTGGTCCAGGTTATAAGCCGCTCCTCCTTTTCGAAATAAACCAAATCCAGAACCTTGTCCACTGGTTCGCTAACCGTAGAGGGCCTCCATGAACTGGCGCCGCAACTCCTCCACTTGTCGGCACATGCCACGATGCCTCCTCCCAAGACCGTTGTCGTCCCCACCATTGCTTCTACTCGATGACCTCATTATTGTGCCTCCTCTCTCTGATCTGGTTAGTGCCGCTGCCGCCCATGCCGTCTTCTTCATCACTGGCCCTGGCACCACCTTGTCGTCTCCTTCATCCTTGACTCGGCATCACCGTGTCATCTCCTTCGTCCTTGACCTGGAGCCGTCATGCCGTCTCCTGCATCCTTGACCTCCTCCTCCTCCCCATGACCCAAG
The DNA here is from genome assembly GCA_004135705.1 of Alloteropsis semialata. Taxonomy (NCBI): domain Eukaryota; kingdom Viridiplantae; phylum Streptophyta; class Magnoliopsida; order Poales; family Poaceae; genus Alloteropsis; species Alloteropsis semialata. Next base: position 33,086,509 of record CM014272.1, read on the forward strand.
GTTAGTTCTCTCTACCCTATGGGTAGAACACATGGATGGATGGAAATACCATACAATATTAGATGAATGGATGGATTGTAATGTTGTGGATTGATGAATGGATGAATGTGGTAGGGATGCCTAGATGAATATGCATCGAATAGTGGCTCAAGCATTACTAGATGAATGTTGTAAGCTACAAGCTTCCACTACAATGAATAAGCAGATGTACTTTGATATACGATATCACCTACATAAAAACATAAATAATGAGGTATATGAGTGACAATTATAGGATTCCACTATAGCGAATAAGCAGATGTACTTTGATATTCGATATCACCTACATAGAAACATAAATAATGAGGTATATGAGTGAAAATTATAGGACATGTTTGTAATTTCATTCTATGCGTGACCATATAATTTCTTACTTAAAATTTTGAAAAAAGTGGTCTTGCATCAAGCATTGGAGTGCCATGCGGCCACCCATGCTGTAGAACACAAACTTTTGGCATGGGAAAGACAAGCCCTCGGCTTTCAAGCGACAGAACTACTTGCGTGTTGTTAGTGTTCTTAGTATCCATTGGATGAAGAAAACTGAGAATAAACTAGAACTTTAGTGTGATGTAAAAATGATATAGATGTTGAATTGTATGGCACAGATGACCATCGAAATTTGAAGGCCCGCTCCAATGGAGTAGCGAGGAAACGGGGCTTGCAACAATTAATTGTTTGGTAGCAATGATTCGTGAAGCAGCAGTCAAGAGGATTGGTTAGTTTATAATAGTTTAGTACCTATATAAGAACATGTCACTTTTAATGGTGTTTTTATTGAAAGGCTCCCTAGTTAGAGACAACCTCGCATCTTCATCATGTACCACAAAATATGTTGGTAAAATTTAGTTAGTGTCTCATTGAAACCTAGAGTTGCTAGACAATTCAAACATTTGTGCTCTATTGCTTTGGTCTTACGGAGTATTAAGCTCAAATTTTATAAACAATAGAAAGTGCTCAATAGTTCTAGATGTGATAATGTGTCAATTTACATGAGCTCTAAGTTCAAGTTCAGTATTATCTTGAGGATCTCAAATTTAAATGCTAAGATTCCATATGGGTTCATTCAGATATTCTTTTGTTGTTGGTCCTCCTTTCCCTGCACACTGCCTTAGCAATCGTATTTTTTTTTCTGACTTGGTGCTCGAGCTTGACAATGATCTTGAGCCGGACATCTAACTCATGCAACATATTGTAGAAGTTAGATGCCCAGCTCTTGGTCATCGTCCAGCTCAAGCGCCAGGTCTAAATGGATTCAGATAGACTCTTAGTAGGTCGAACTTGGTACCAAATCGATACATCTTGTATCTCATTCTTGTGGATGAGGTTACTCAGGTCTTCTATGGTATAGATTCTAAGCCCCAACTCTTTACTTCGCGAGAGCTCCCCTGGTTCTCATGATTCAACAATATAAACCACCACTAGAATATGAAACATAGGTATTACACTATATATACAAGGGCCCGGACATGTATAAATCCTTGCGCCGTGTGTTACCATCAAGTTCACGATTTTGCAATCCCCTCTCCAAATGAATCTACCACTGTGGGGAGCCCTTGGTGTACTTGTCGGACCCCTAAATCCAACAAGAGGTTATTCTCATTCTTGCTTCCGAAAACATCTTGTACTTCCCATTATTTGTGCATTTGAGCCTAGGATTATTTCAGTCCAAGGTGGCGGATGGCAAGTATTTCAGTTATCAAGCAATTTTTGGATGTCCAATTGTCCATGCCTGTTACCAATGAGTGTGTCTTTCATCCGTAGCCGATTTGGGGGTTTTCACGCATTGTTATCAGGGAATTAAAAAAAACACTCTGTGCTCCTCCAATATGGAACCCGATAAGATCATGACATATATTTTACAGCAGTGAGCAAGTCAGGGTTCAAATTTCACCATCCTCGCACCAACACCTATCGAACTTATTTTAGCATTTTGCATTGTCTTTGGTTCTTTGGAACGGTTCGATGTCTCGTATTTAGTTGGGACCACTGACCAACAAGATGAGCTTGTCGATGTCTATGCTGAAGCCTGAGTGCTTTACGGTGCCAAGCCTGCGGATATCCAAATACCATTCCAACTGATCACGTGGAAGCCTTAAGTCATCAATCCTGCGGTTAAGATTTATGTCACTGTGAGATTGATCTTAGTTTATGGCATGATGATGAATTAAACCAATACTTCCCCTTTCTGCATATCAACTCCTCATTTTTCTAAGAAGATACTGTATTATATTTTTAATTTCAAACGATTTGCGAATTTTTCAGTGAACATAAGAGAGGTACGTGGCATGATTAACGTATTTCAGTAAACATTTTGAAACTTGAAAACCAATAGTACGATATAACTTAGTTTTATAACTTATTAACAGTTTTATTTGCAATCGAAGCTAATGTACAATAAAAATTAAAGAAACTCCAGAAAAAGACTGGAAAATTTTAAGAAAACTTTATTGACGTTCTGGGCTAGCCAGCCTCAGTGGATAATTTTTTTGTTATTCTCCATTTCCCAAATATCGACAGTCATTTCTCATCCATATTGTTCATACATATATAGTACCTGGCTGCTAGGTTATCCATCCTTTCCTCCTTTTGAGTTCCGCAAGCTACAATACCAATCTGTAAAGATAACCGGAAAATACTTATTACTTGATGTGAACTTTTATGCCAGAAATGAACTGCAAAGTCTTTTTTTTTGTTTTGGTTTTTTGTTGTCTTAAGAACTGTTTTGCTTACCTTTGGCACAACTATGTCAAACGCAGATACTTTTGTCCCATCTTCAGTGAGCCGTGCATAAAACGGTTTCAGTTGCTTGGGATACTCATATATGACCACTGGCTTCTTGTAGAAATTATCAACTAGATAACTGCCAATGTTTTTGCCGTGAACACCAAATCTACAAGAACTTGGACAATGGCACAAATTTCACTGAAAAGAAAGTACCTCATATGTTCAAGTGAAAGTGGCATGCCGAACTCTACATTCGCTTCAAATGATTTGTCTTTGACCTGATGACAATAAGTAACATCTCTTGCCATTTTAGATGAGTACATGACAGGAAAGAATGAGACTTTAACGATAGTCTGTAGGTATAGCTTCAGTACAGTAAATACCTGAAGAAGGGTATTCACAGCTTCACTGTAGGTAATCCTTTCCCATGTGCTGGACACTGCAGACTCGATATGGAAAAAATTCCCATTTTTTTCCCCAGTCGACAGAAACTTGAGCTCATCTGAACAATTTTTCGACACTGTGCTTAAAAGCCACATCAGGCAATCCTCGGCGCAGGAGATTGTGTCCTGAAATGAAAGGTGGCCTCAAGTTCTGAACAACAGGTGCGTTCGAATGTGTAATCCGATCCATACCTCGAGTTCTGCGAAGGCAAGCTCTGCATCGATGGTCCACCTCTCGGCAGCCAGGTTCCTGTGAGGCTCCAACCTGCTTTGAGCCTGGAACGCTGGGCTGAATGTGTAGATGCTGCTCAGCGCGCAAGCATAGGTCTCAAGATGAAGTGTATGATTAGGTGCAAGATAGACTGGATCCTGAGAGAAGTTATCGGAGAAGTCTGCAATTCCTTGCTCTTCTAGTTGTCGTGCAAGCTCATTCGCCCTCTGAAGGTCCAGTTCCGCGGCTTCCAGCGCCTCATTGTTGCTCTCGCTTCGTTTCAGTGCTTCGATTTGCTTCGTTTTGGCCTTGATGGAAGCTCTCACAACTTCAGGTGTGATGGCCCTGCTATCTGATCTACTCGTAATCTGGATTACACGGAACATTTTGCTGCGGTCTCCTGCAGCAGTAGTGGTCGTTGTAATGGGGGTATTCACATGGAAGAACCCATTGGTCTGGAAGAACGCGTGCGCTGCATGGACCATTTCACTTCGTACACGAGCAACTGAAGCCACCTGCAGGAACAGCATCAAAGTACCAATGCCAAAGATTGTTTTCAGAAAATGGCAGTGTGATGAGATGACTGACAAAACTGAATCTTAGTTTAGTATGATAAAAGAGTAATCACAAGTCTACCGCATACCGCAGCTGTTCGAGTAGCGAGCAGTGGGTAGTCCTTGATAAGTTCAGGAGGTAGCTCCGCATTCGACAGAGGATACTTGTCGGCATTGACAGTTCCTACGTGCAGCACCTTGTCCACTGTGAGCTTGACAACATGCAAATGGTTTCTTGCTTCAACAATTTCTATCTTGCCTTCGACCAACACACAAGCTCCAAACGCAGTGACTTGTTCAAGAGGACACTGAGAAGAATCCAATACTATCTGGATGAAATTAGAGAAGCATCACATTAATTTCCACATTTTTGATGTAACTATCTGCTAATCAGAACTGACAAACCTGTAACTGATTATATATAAAGAAAAAGATTGGATCGATGAAGAACCTGGAGATCGGGCACGCAGGACCCGTCGTTGATGCGCACAAGGGCGGTCCCGGCAGCAAGCTTGCAGGGGACAGAAGAAGAGGCCAGCTTGTCAACGGCGGCGGCGCCTCCGATCAGCTTGGCGATGCAGCGGATGAGGGGCACTCTCGCCATGAGCACCTCCGTGCACATCAGGCCAGTGCTCTCGGTCGCCGGCGACATGGCTCCAGAGCGCTTCGCCTTGACGACGACGGAGGACTCACCCAGCCACCAACCACGGCGCGCTTGCCGGCCAGTCCAAGGCCACCGTCGGGGCGGCCCACGACGGAGCGGAGGCTGGCTCGCCTCGAGTACTTGAGGAACTCGACTGCCGAGCCGGTGCTGCTCGTTGTCGTTGTGGCTTCTCCACAGGCAGAAGCAGAAGCGGAGGAGGGTGGTGAGGACGCCGCCATTAGTGAACAGTGGACGGCTAGCGATTGCTTGGTTCGATGGGGATTGGGAATGAATGACGGGGACAAGACGCTGGGATAATATATGAGAAGAGGGAGGCGTCAGACATGGCGGGAGAGGCAAGGATGCTTTGCTTCTCAGGTTTTGGGGGAAACGGCGGGGGAGAAGAGGTTTGGCTTCCCAGGGGCAAGAGGTTGCGTATAACAGGGGTCTCAGCTATACTTTGTTCCAGGGCTGAAGAATAAGCAGCACTTTTTTTTTCTTTTATAGACGATCAGGAGCTTCTTATGTTGTTACTATAGTATTTTTAATGATGTGCATGACATTTTTAAATGTTTGTGTAAATAAAAGTTAATATTGCCATGATTCAAAACATAAGCTAATTAGACATGATTAATCAAGTTTTCAGCAATTCAATGTTTTCTGAATTTGAAGTGAACTGATTATTTATCACTTTCCCCTGTTGTTACTTCAATGTTGAAGCTGGGATGCCTGTGCATTTGTTCTTGAACTGCCGGATCGCTAGAAATGTGTGGAGTGATTGGGGTAGTTGTTTTGGTGCTCGCGCCAAGTCTCTAAAGGCTAAAGCTATACTGCTTTGGATTAGGAATTTGTTTTTTTTTTTTTGAGAAAGGATTATGAATTTGTTGCACAGTGCACAAATGCAGACGACGTCTACGGGCGGGCTTGGCTCTCGGCCTCCGCCGGCCACGCCGAATTTTTTTTAGTTTTGTTTTACGATTTTCAAATGGCTGTCGCCATACGAAATGACGGCAACGTTATCTAACCGCCAAATGAAGCGATGGTTAAATAAACCGCTATTTGAATGAGCTGTTTATTTTAAAAAAATATTTTCGCGTCAGATGGCCAAGCTAAGCACCGTTTGATCCGGCGGTAGGTGTCGGCACCTGGACCAGACCCACCTAACCGCCAGATGAAACGGCGGTAGGGGGCAGCAGGGGGTTTCCGTGCCATTTGATCCGGCGAGAAGGCTACCCGCTTTTGGATCAACGGCGGCAGAACCCTACCGTCGAATAAATCGGCGGTTAGGTCCCCAGGCCTTATAAAACCCCAAATTTAGAAGGAAATCTCATTCTAAATTAGAAAAAAAGAAAAACTAGGGTTAGAGTGAGAGAGTGAGGGAGATTCAGCGGCGAAGCCCTGCCAGTTCTACGCGTCGGTTTCAGGTAAAATCCATACTCGTAGTTGCAACTTCATTATGAAATTAGTTACTGAAATTAGTTTTAGTGATATTAGATGTAGTGATATTAGTTTTAGTGATATTAGATTTAGTTACTATAGAGATAGTTACAGTCATTAGTTTTAGTGATATTAGATTTACTGATATTAGAGTTGATATTAAAGTTAGTAATATTAGACATATTGAACCAATGTTTAATATGTGTTTGAATCGATCTTAAGATGCTGAGGTGTGGTAAAACAAGTAAATTTTGTCAGCCAAGGTAATGTCCCATCCATCGTATAAATTTGCTCGTTAATTTGTCAGCTTAAGGTCACTCTTATGTACTTTCTTTTGTAATAGTCGTCGCATGGAAGTGCATATGAGCTGTTGCGCGCTGCCTATTGGTGTTCCTGTGTCTATGTGCTTCTGCGGTGATGAGTGCAAGGTCGCCATGTCCGACGAGAGGAAATGTATATGCAGAGATACTGGATGTGTGTGAATTATTCATTTTATCCTACACCTCTTATGATCCGCTACGGTTTGATGGTGAGAAATTTACATTACTTAATTTGTACGACATTACAATTGTTTAATTTGATGTTTGATAGTTCATAAATGTGGATTTTTTTTATTTGCGGACCCCTCCCCTGCTGTGTGATTTTGAGCAGTGGATTGACATTGAGATCAAACAGGAAGACAAGGAATCATTGGCGTGACAGAAGGAGTGGCAGGTGGAGTGCAAGGAGCGTATGGAAATGAGGCGTCAAGCTGAGGCAGCAGAAAAGGAGCGCGAAGTGGAAAGGAAAAGGAGGATTGAAGCTATGGCCAGGGAGGAGAGGGAGAAGAAGCTTGAGTGTGTTCGTCATGCGAAAACTGCTTTGGAGGAGAATCCTGATGCTTTGAGGAAGGGAAGTGGCCTCGTTGCACTTGGTAGTTTCCTATTTGTATGGTTGCCATGTCTTGCACCTTTCATTATGTTGCCATTTAGTGCCCTTAATATTGTGATGTGCTGTACTTCACTTATTTGAACCTTTCATTGTGTTGTGCTGTATTGTACTCCACTTTTCATTGGAACTTTAGTTACGTTGCCATGTAGTTGACTTTACATTGTGTTGTGATGGACTTATCATTCGGTTCTCATTTGTTTGAGCACCTAGTTGAATATTGTGTCTTTTTTCTGAGTGAGTGCAACAAACACACCAAACAATTTGTCACATTGGCAGTGTACTTCTCGCTCTGCTATGCAGGCATACATGTACATTCCAGTAATCGCTGCACAAAGTATCATTGCCGTCTCTGCTAACAAGGACTATTATTTGCTTAAGTCGGCAAACTTCGCTAGATCTTGCGCCCGTCGTCCTGCTCTCTGATGGTGCCATCTTATTTCTGAGTGACTGCAAGAAACACACCACATGGATTGAATGGCCCACACCATCTCATTTCTGAGTGGCTGCAAGAAACACTCCTCATAGATTTAATGGCCCACACCATCTCATTTCTGAGTGACTGCAACAAACACACCACACGGATTGAATGGCCCACACCATTTTCTTTCTGAGTGACTGCAACAAATACACCACACGGATTAAATGGCCCACTTATCCTTCGATTCTCATTTGTTTGACCACCTAGTGGAATATTGTGTAATTTTTTAATAATGCTTGGCACATGAAGTGGCTCGAAATACGAATTAAAGACAAATGAACTGTTGCAGGTACATAATGAAACACGAAAAATGGCATGTGAGGACCTTTACCGAACAAGAGTAACTAGGTCCTTTTTCTAAACCTAACATGCCTTAGGTAATTAAAACAAACAACATAGCGAACATCGATAACATTGGTGACTCTTAGTAGTGTCCCCACATAGCGAATTGGGTTGCACCTTCCCCACAGTATTGTCCCATTGTAGGCGGCGGTGGCGGTGGCGGTGGCGGTGGAGGTCCCTTGTTCTTGTGACAAGGGCAGTTGCAATATGGATCAGTGCACAGTGGTTCCTCTGAACCAACATCATCTTCCCCGTGGCCATCATATTCCTCGTCGTCGTTGTTACCGTGGCTCACTTCCGTTTCAAGATCGAATATACGATTCTGCAAGTAGCTGATGTATTTCTGATGTGGATAAATAGGAGGAGGATCAACCCACTTAACGAACCCACAGTTTTCTGGAGCGTTGGAAGACTACAAGAAATAAGTGAAGTAAGTGAGTGGGTAAAAGAAATAGAGATATTTTTAACAAACCAATATTAATAGAGATTACTCATGCTTGTGGGCATTTGAAGAAACGACGACTTCCATGCATCCCCTCGATCTGCATCTGCACTAAGCAATCCTCACCATGCATGCATTTTGGTCGATCTTCCTTCCGGGTATCATATCCTCTAAGAGGAGATTCTTTGGTGAAATCACTTTTGCTCTCAACTGGAAACTCAAAACTGGTTCACCAAAGAAATCAGGACCAACAGGGCCCTCCCACACAATGAAAGGTCCCTTCCTTCCCCCCTTTCCTCTCCCAGCACCAAAACCCTTCCCACTAGATGACCCTTCAGACATTACTACTACGCAGGAACTCTCGTTTTGAAGTAAGCAGCTATGCATCCAGCAATGCGTATATATAGGCGGAGGCATGTGTGGTAACCGTTGAGTGGAGGTGTAAATGCTCCTGAAAAGTCTACGCCCCTATAACCGAAAAGCCAAATCCCTATACCTAGACACACTCCCACTGATTGGCAGCAAAGATAGATCTCTCTGGATCATTGCGAGGAGCTCCCTCCATGGCTTCCATCTCCCAGCACATATGCATGAACCAACCATGCCTCCTATACCTAGACCCACTCCCACTCTGGTCACCCATTGTTGTTTCTTGTGCACATCTCAGCGTGGGAGCTTTGGATTTTATAGGCAAACGACCCTTGGATTCACACATACATAGCGAGCCCGTGACATGCCGTGGTGGATTCCCTTGCTCTTTCAGGCTTGACAAGCTAACTCACTGAAAAGCCTGCACCGGCCTACTGAAATAGCCTGCACCGGCATACTAATCGCAGCCATAATTCTCATTATAAAAATTTAATAACCTATAACAAATTATAGAATTTTTTCAACCATAAAATGAACTCAAAATTGAAAAAAAAATAACCACCAAATGAAACAGCGGTTTATAAAACCGCCGTTTCATTTGACAATTTTAAGGACTGCCACAGCATCGAGCGGCGTTTTTTTTCCCTAGCAAAAACCGCCGCTTCATTCGGCAGTTTATTGAACTGCCTTTCTGTCCCGCGGTTTATCTAACCGCCGCTTCATTTGGCGGTTAGATAACGTTGCCACCGTTTCATATGGCAACAGCCAATTGAAATGGCGGTTGAGTGACAGATTTACAAAATCTGTCACCCAAACGTTGTTTTTGTAAAATCGTAAAAAAATTCAAAAAAAATCGGCCACGCCACATCTGCCACGCTACAATGGCGTGGCGCGGTATGGCCGGCAACCAGGAAGCTCCTACATTAATTTTTGGGCTTCCAGCAATTTGTTCACACCACCTTGGGTAGGCAAAAGGTTGAGCTGCCCAACTCACCGTGGCCCGGCCCAAATGTCCGAATCACAATGCTACAAAAGGAGACCATCATCCTCTCAGATTTTTCTTCCTTCTCTGATGATTCCTCTCTCAACTGCTCCTCTTCGTGCTGTATAATTTCTACTTGTTCTTTGATACATCTCTAGTCCTCTTGGATCCCCTGCATGCTCTCTGTCTTGAACTCTCTTCCTCTCAACTCTTGTTACATTGGATCTTCAGTACTTGTATTGTTAACATAGTCAGATTAGGTTGCTAACAAATCCACTGTCCCCTTCATTCTTTTTCATAAAGATGTGCACACGGCAAAGTCCACGAACTATCGATTTCTTCCGCGCAGATTTGACAGCGTGTCGTAGGCTTGTAGCTGGAATTTTCTTCCAATATCTAGAAAAACAGGCAGCAACAGTAATATGGGCTGAACTCTAATAAGGGCTGCTAGTTGGGCCAGGCCATTCGAGCCTGATCCTATTCACGTATTAGGTAATGGGCCTAAGGGGCATCAAAAACAGCCTTGGCCACGTTTCAGTCGACTTGATATTACTAGGTACGTGCTCTTCTTGTCGAGTTTCAGTTTGAAACACAGATTTGAAGCTTTACATCTCCAGTTATCAGCGCATTAAATGTTAGGGATACGTAGGGCCTACTTAATTGCATTGGTACCTGAATGTCAAGATACACTCTCTTGTGGAGTACATAAGGTTATCCGCACTCGTCATGCTTTATTTTCATTCTCTAAAAAAATATTCTGTCTTGGTCATTGAGATTCTCTCCTCTATATCCAGTTCTCCCACACTCATCATCCTCTATATCTCATACTCTACACCAATTATCCTATATTTTATTCAACCATTTTTAACTACTATCTCCTCTCAACAAACAAATTTCTCGTAACACAATCATTTAGAATAGTTATTCTAAATCATGAAATAAAAATAATTAATAATACAACTTTTAATAAATGAAAATAGTTATTCTTTTTTCTCTCTTTTTTTTTATTTTTCCTTTTTTTTCTTTTCCCCCTTTTCTCTTCCTATTTCCCTCTCCACGTCTGATCCGCCCGACCCATTTGATCCATTCCTCTCCCCGTCCCCTCCCTTGCTCCCTCCGCCAGCAAGCAGCCGGGCTGCTGCCGCCGCCCCCTCCCCTGCTCCCTCCTCCGAGGCCGTGCCGCCACCTCCCCTGGGCCAGCCGCCCTCCCTCTCCCTCCGCTCCTCCTCCCTCCACGCCTCCTACCTCCGCTCGCCTCGTGGAAGGACCTTCTGGCAACGGGGATGAGGTGAGGTGCCGCTCGGTTCGGCTAGGAAGAGAAGACGGGTCGGCAGCAGCTCCGTGCGTCGTGCTGCCCTCTCCCCTGAGCCCTCCTCCGGCGAGCCGCGAGCTGCGTCGCCTCCTCCCCTGTCGGATGTTTGGACCCGGCAGTCCACACAGGGTAGCCTACGTGGTTGATTTGTTGAGGGACAGATCGACGATCAGAAGCCGATGGTAACACAAGACGCAAGGATTGAACAGGTTCGGGCCGTCGAGATGACGTAATACCCTACGTCCTGTGTTGGGGGTGATTGTATTGCTGTGTATGAAGTTCCTGAAGGATCTCCGTAGTTGGGTTCTGTCCTAGGTTGAATGATTTCTCGTAATGTCGTAATCTCGTGTTCTGGAGGGGGGTCTCAAGGCGCCTTATATAGTCCGGCTGCCTTGAGTTACAAGTCGGCTAGAGATCGTAACATACCCGAAATACAAGGATGCGATCCTATAACGATTACAGATATCTTTCCCTATAATTCCGGCTAGTTTATCTTGATCTCCGAGCTTCTTGCGGGATACGCCGCCTGCTTCCTTGCCGCGCGCGCCGTCGCGCCCATCCGGCTCGTCCGACTGGTGGGCCAATCCGCCTTCTGGGTACTCCTGGGGATCTACCCCCGACAAGCCCCCGAGTAGTACATGGTTGAGAGACAAGTCGGCGAGGTCGTGCTGTCTGATGAGCGTTGAGCCTGCTGCAGTTGGAAGCGAAACCGCGTGATACTGGAGAGAAAAGAGCCGTCTGCAACGGATGCGCCGCGAGGTGCGTCCGTTGGCCGTAGCCCCCGAGCCTTGAAGCGATTCCGAAAGAATCGGTCCAAGGGTTAGTAGCCTTCTTCTGAGGTCACCGAATGATCAACGGATGCGCCGCGAGGTGCGTCCGTTGGCCGTAGCCCCCGAGCCTTGAAGCGATTCCGAAGGAATCGGTCCAAGGGTTAGTCAAGGAGCATCTGGCTAAACCATCCGGCGTTAATTTCGGCGTCCAGCCCCCGAGTGTGAGGGCCGGCGGAATCCTGAGAGACACGCCGAGTGGTCGTCCCGGCGCCAGCCCCCGAGCGTGAGGGCTGAGCACGCCGAGTAGTCGTCCCGGCGCCAGCCCCCGAGCGTGAGGGCTGAGCACGCCGAGTAGTCGTCCCGGCGCCAGCCCCCGAGCGTGAGGGCCGAGTCGAGCCGTCCGAGGCACGCCGAGTAGTCGTCGCGGCGCCCAGCCCCCGAGCGCGAGGGCCGAGTCGAGCCGTCCGAGGCACGCCGAGTAGTCTTCGTCTTCCTCGTCATGCGGTAGCGCCAGCCCAGTACTCAAAAGCACTCAGCTAGCGATCCTTGTGGAGTGTAGCGCCAGCCCGAGTGCTGCAAAGCACTCGACCGTCGTGGAGTGTAGCGCCAGCCCGAGTGCTGCAAAGCACTCGGCTAGCGACCGTCGTGGAGTGTAGCGCCAGCCCGAATGCTGCAAAGCACTCGGTTAGCGACCGTCGTGGAGCGTAGTACCAGCCCGAGTACTGACTGACTCGAGTACTCAGCTGGCGGCGATGCTGGAGTGGTCCAGCCCCCGAGCATAACAGGCAAGCTCGGGATCCAAACCTGTGCCCTGCAATGAAGATATGAAGGATAGGTAGTATATGGTGTTGCAAACACTAATTCTGGAGAAAAACATTCAACACTGTATGTAATAGAATTTCTACTTCCAACTCTTTAAGTCTATTAATTTCCTCGGGTAGTTATCCTGTTACGTTTATGCACCTGATCCCCGATAGCCGTAGTCCATAGCGCAGGGAGCTGGGCCGCATGCACGCGTAGGAGCGTAGGCGTACGGAAGAGTCGAGGTTTCACGGATTAAGGCGTGTGCTTCCCAAGTACTTTAGCGACTTGTACAAGAGTGGAAAAAGAAATAAACGATGGAGAAAAATACAATATGCGTCCGTTGGGTGTTGCCCGACTGCTCTTGTAGCGCTCGGGCTGTATAAGCCGTCGGGAACAAACCAAAGGTAGTCAGCGATGATCATGGAGACTTGTATATGGAGATATGCGGTGATCGAAAAATATTGTGAAAGTATTAAAGTATGACTTAGCTTGATTCGTGTCCGAGGCAGAGAATCGGCATGTTGTCCTTGCTTGTGGGCTGATAAGCCCTTGGGCATCATCTTGTCGTCACGTCCGAGTAGTCGACTAGTTCCCCCTGGCTGGTATGCCCCATCCGAGTGGTTGGAGCTGCAGGTCAATCGGCGAGTCGGTATGACCGAAGTGGCGTTTGGAGTCGACGAATCCGCGAGTTGCCTTCCTGATAACTTGTATGGTCAGCCATTGCACCATGTAGCGCCCATGGCGCACGACGGCGTCACCCTCCCCTGTATGCATGCGCGCGCAGGCCCATGGAACAGGGCAGCTTGGGTCGCATCCATCTGACCATCTTGTGTCCATCTTGCATGCAGGATCAGGAGAAAGATAGATTAGAATAACTCTCGTAAGCTAAGGATAAAAAACAAAACCCAGATTGAATCGGCGATACAGAGAAAAATCAGAAAAGAAAATTCCCTGTTTGCCTGCCGCATCCATGCGCTCGTACTGGAACTTAGAAAATTGCTATCAATTGTTTGCAAACTGATCTGCACTCTGCTTTGCCATTGGCCGCGACAGCTTGCATCTGTGCGAGCACGGAGTCCCGAGCCTGCACATCTGGACTCCCGGACAGGGTGGGTGCGCGAGCCGCCGTCTTCTTTTTCTTCGTGGATGTATCGGCTACGGCGACGGTGAGGGCAGCTATCAGCCTGATGGCCGCGATGTGACGGCAGGCGCTTGACGAAGCGACGTGTAGCTTCCTGACTCGGCGAATCTTGGAGTGTGTTGGAGCGCACGCCGGGGGTCGGCGTGTAGATGATAATCGGAGACGCAATGCCCACGCCGGGTCAACAGCATGCGCAGGGCACCAAATCAACCCGGCGGCGGCGCAGGATAGATTCCTGACATCGCGCTCGCTGATGATCACGACGGTCATCACCTTCCAACTGCCCAGGGCACTTCCTGAGACTCTCGAGGAAGACGACGTGACGATGATCTGCCATCGAGCTTGTAGATTGATCTCGTCGATCAACCCCTACCTGGCGCGCCAACTGTCGGATGTTTGGACCCGGCAGTCCACACAGGGTAGCCTACGTGGTTGATTTGTTGAGGGACAGATCGAGGATCAGAAGCCGATGGTAACACAAGACGCAAGGATTGAACAGGTTCGGGCCGTCGAGATGACGTAATACCCTACGTCCTGTGTTGGGGTGATTGTATTGCTGTGTATGAAGTTCCTGAAGGATCTCCGTAGTTGGGTTCTGTCCTAGGTTGAATGATTGCTCGTAATGTCGTAATCTCGTGTTCTGGAGGGGGGGTCTCAAGGCGCCTTATATAGTCCGGCTGCCTTGAGTTACAAGTCAGCTAGAGATCGTAACCTATCCGAAATACAAGGATGCGATCCTATAACGATTACAGATATCTTTCCCTATAATTCCGGCTAGTTTATCTTGATCTCCGAGCTTCTTGTGGGATACGCCGCCTGCTTCCTTGCCGCGCGCGCCGTCGCGCCCATCCGGCTCGTCCCACTGGTGGGCCTCCCGACTGGTGGGCCAATCCGCCTTCTGGGTACCCCTGGGGGTCTACCCCCGACATCCCCTGCTCCTTCCCCCTGCCTCCCACTCCGGTGGCGCGCGCAGAGTCCAGGGCCGGCGGTGGACAGGCTCCCTAAGCTCCGCACGGCCAGCGTGGGGCAGCGTGGCAGCGGGGCCGGCCAGCGGTGGACTGGGCCATGCGCTAGATCAACGGCGGCGAGCGCCTCGTCTGGTGGAGGCCACCAGCAGCGGCGGTGGCGGCCTCGAGTGGGCGCGGGAGGAGGCCGGACGTGGGCCCCAAGTGTAGCGGACGCCCTCTATCTCCTCTGGCAATAGCGTGCAGGCTCCCATCCTTTACGATAGCGTACGCATTACCGGACGCCCGGTGTAGCAGTTTTTCCACTACCCACATCCTGGAGGACCGGGTAGCGGACACTACTACAAAAACCAGCATCCCCAGCACCACCTTCACCAGCAGTTCTGGCCGAACCGCTGGTGAAGGCCCATCACCAGCGGTTTGTAAGCACCGGGCCCCACTAGCCGTTGGAACCGCTGGTGAAGGTCCCGGCCACCTTCACCAGCGGTTTGTAATACGAACCGCTGGTGAAGGTCCCGCACAGTATAAAACCCCCTCCCCTTCTTCTCCAACCCGACGGGACACCATTTGTTTCACCATTTTTTCACCATTTTTCACCCAATTTCACTTGGAAGCTGCCATATTTGAAGGTATGGACCTCACCCACTTATTTTGTGGTTGGTAACTTGCATCTCATTACTTTGTAGCTTGTTTAATTTGTTTGATTTCAAAATTTGGCAAAATTTTGAAGGAGAGGTGTTTGTTCATGGTAGAACCATTTCTCTCCCAGTTTTTCATGGTGAAACCCGAAATTTGAAGTTGCCAAGTGTCTTGTATGCTATAAGGTTGGTATCTCATCCCTTCTCTAATTGATAGCTTGTTTGGATGCCGGTGCGGACAGCCTAAATCCATCTGCGTTGTTTTCTGTAACTACCCTATTCAACATAATCCACAAGAGAGGAGCCAAGGGTAGCACTAAGGCAAGGGTGCAGTCTGACTAGCTGATGTATGAAACAAAGATTTTTTTAATAAAAATATACCCCCTTCGTATTGAAATATTTGTCATCATTGACTTCTTATCATGATCGTCTTATTCAAAATATTGTGTCTATCATTTATTTTGTTTGTGATTTGTATGTATTTTAAGTGTCACGTATCTTTTTCTATGTTTGCTTAAATTTTCGAATAAGATATTGAAAGATCAAACCTTTTAGAAAAAGTTGTTGCGATGGAACTGGGAAAGACAAAATGGATCCGACTATGTTAAAACAACTCACCCAATATGTTTCACGGGAGGTTTTTTCTCGGTTGTCCATTTCATTTGAAGCTTAGTGTTAGTGGTTTTTACTAACGTCTCATGGAATTTTTTTTTCTATTTATAGGTTATTAGGATAGTATATATTAAGATTAGTGTTACTTGCAACTAAAAATTTATTTTTGGATAAGTAGAGGTGCTGCGAGATATGCCCCGTACTCCAGGGTTCGGAATAGTCTGCCATCAGCTAGTAATTATGACGAGTTGGACAAAACAGCGTGCCAAACCTAGCCACAGTTCTCCCCAAGTTCGGTACGGCACTGTCCCATGCGTACGTGGACGATGGTGGACCTGCTGCTGCTGGTCATTCGGGCAGGGTCATGGGATCGATGCCCAGAGGCCGGAATCATCCCACGATATAGATTCTACTGATCGATTCCGTTGCGACGTTTCCATCAGCCTTTGCTCCCTTGCATCCCGTTCAGCCGTTATATCGCCACCACCGTGTCACGACGTCACGGCCTCACGGGAGACCGGCTGGCCGGCAGGCGTGCTCATCTCATGGTTGTGGCGTCGTCGCGGCGATGTCCATCCAGATTCTGACCAGTTTAATGCCCGCCGCGACCCCTGTCTAACAACAACTTTTCTTGACCATCCCCAACGTTACTCGAGGACCCGTGTAAAGCCACCTCCGTAAGGAACAGCGACGTCTCCTAGCTACGTGTCGCTTGTCCGACGCCTGCCGCCTTATAAACCGCGCCAGGCCAGGGGCCAGGGACCGGCGCGTGGTGATCTCTTGCGCGTACGCTTGGGCGGTGAGCAAGTAGTGGAGCACAGCTCGGCTCCGTCGCCGTCCGTCGGCAAGCGCAGAGAGCTAGCTAGCTAGGTACCCATGGCGGCCACGTCGCCGCTGCCGCGGTGGGCGCCGACGCCAAGCCCGTCGCGGCCGCTCTGGCGCTGGGGCGGCGGCACGCCCGACGCCCGGGCGGCCGCTGGCCACGGCGGCGGCGCGGACTGGTCGCTCGGGAGCATCTTCGCAAGGGCTACGGGCACCGGCCGGCGGCACCGCGGCGCGGCGCCGGACGGAGCAGGAGCACCACCCGGCGGCGGCGTCTGCGTGCCCGGGTCGGGGTGCGAGATGGTGCCGGCTGCGGCGGGGAGCGCGGGCGCGGACGCCGCCGACGACCCCACGGTGTTCCTGACGTGGGAGGACGTGCGCGTGACGGTGGGCGGCGGCGCCCGCGGCGCGCCACCGGTGGAGATCCTGGACGGGATCAGCGGGCACGCGCGCCCCGGTGAGGTGCTGGCCATCATGGGCCCCTCCGGCTGCGGCAAGACCACGCTCCTCGACACCCTCGCAGGTTCGTTCGTTCGTTCGTGCCGTCGTCAACTCACCTCATTGTCGTCCACGCCGGCCCGGCCGCTCTCAACGTCTCGTCCATGATGCGTTAATACAGATACGATGAGATCAAATCAAGCGAATGAAGAACACTGCACATGACGATTATTCTTAGAGTTGCATGATTAGGTCAGCTAATATCTGGCTAGCTGTATAATACGTACCGCGAGTTCCATGAACCGATTGGTGCTATTAGGATAGTGTGCACTACCTGTCATCAGTCATCACTAGAGTAATGTAGGTATAGTATTTTTGTCTTAGCCTAACATGGTTCCAAAGGTTATTTAAAATGTTTGACTAACTTTTTTTAATTTCGTAACCATACTATATACGATATGAACCGAACATCCCTGAGGAAAAGTTTACTTGTTTTTTAGCACAGTTAGTTGGAGATGTCACGCCGTCTTAAAAATTGTTGTTGGCACAAAACACTGACAGCTTTTAAATTGTAGTGTCTCGAAATGGATCACCACTCCATGCCAATGGAGGCTAACACCCCAGAGAGAAATTAATACAGTAATACCCAAAACTTAAAAGCAACTAGTAGTATTCTTTAGGCTAGACAGAACTTGTATCTCAAAATGGATTGGTCTCTCTGTCCTCAAATATAAATGTAAGTTATTCTGTGCTTTCCGGATCAAACATTTCTAAGTTTAACCATGTTTCTAAAGTATAATATTCACATATACCACATCAAATGAGTTAAATATAAAAAAGAATTGATATTAAATGTGCTGCTAACTCACATGTATCATAATTAATATTATTTTCTTTGTAAAATTTAGTCAAACGTCAAGCAGTTAGATCTAAATCAAAATTAAAATGATTTATATTTTAAGACGGAAGGAGTTGTTTTGTTGTGACCAACCAACATCCAACCAAAACATTGGTAGTTGACTTATCTGGCTATGTTTATTTGGATAGGAGCCAATCATTGGGCGTGCCTGCGAGCCGACACCCACGATAGTTGATTTTTACGTGCGCGCAATGACGAGTCGAAGGCGGCTGATTATTCCTTTGCCAATTTTTTGGCTCGCCCACACATTGGCGGTGCAGACACCAACAAAAATCAAACAGCCCCTAGCACCTCACAACAATAGATGTATCACAAAAGTGGGATGAAATGACAACCAAAACTTAAAATAACCAGTATTCTTTAGGCTAGCTAGACAGAACAATATCCAAGCAGGAGGAACATCCCGCACTATACTAGTAACATAAACCTAGATAATGTTCTACAGGTTTCTAAATTCAGAAACCGCATCAAAAGTTGTCGAAATCACTTGTGTTCTTCCATCACGCCTGCCTCTGCCGTCCAAATTAATGGCTCCACACCAGCCTCCCATTGACGCCATCAATGCCGGTCGATCCAGCACGCCAACTGTGGGATATGGGTACCCCTGGGCCCACTACCGACCGGGTAGCCAGTCGATCTGGTACCACGTCTGACAAGGATGTGGGCCTACCCCAGGCCGGCCCACGAGGATCCCTGGCTAGCGACAAGATTGGAGAAGACTTAGCCCGCAAGGCATGAGGCGATACGCTCGGATCCTACCCGGGCATCAAGGAGATTACATGGCAACCGACTTAGATTAATTTCCTAGTCAGAGCCGGATACAAATAGGAAACCGACTTGTAAACCCTAAGGTCATCGGCCTATATAAGGCGGCCTAGGTCGACCCCTTAGCTCATTCAATCTCTACCCATTCAATTCCTAACCACCAGATCCCCCGTTGTAACTAAGAGCTCGCCGTAGTTCCCCGGAACCCGTCGAGCAGATCAATACAAGACCCCCGAGCACAGGACGTAGGGTATTATACCTCCGGGTAGCCCGAACCTGTATAATCCCTGTGTCCCTGTGTTACCTCGACCTCCCTAGTCTCGCGGTTGCCCTTTGCCTACAAATCAACCATCTGGGTACCTCCGGGTGGACTGCCGGACTAGAACTCCGACAGTTGGCGCGCCAGGTAGGGGTAATCACGGGGCAATACAGCTACCTCGATGGCAGATCGTCGCTCCGTCATCTTCCCCGACTCCGTCAAGGACTGCGCTACGCATCTTGAAGGCATCAGCTTTTTTGCTGAGATCCACTCCACCGCCACCGATTCCTCCACGACGCCCGACGCCCCCGCGCCGACCTCGTCCCCGATCTCCTCATCGACCATCGCCCCACTCTAGCAGCGGCTCGATGCGATCTCCATCAATGACCAGGCTCCGGGCCTGGGCGCTCGCCAGAGAATCCCACCCCCGGCCGAGCTCCTCGCCGGGTTGGATCGTGTCCAGGACACTATCGCCGAGTGCATCGTTATGTCGGAGGTGGCACTGCGCCGACCCCGCAAGTCGCTCCCGCTAGGGTTCCGCAATGCCTCATCAATCTACTCGGCTCGACTCCAAGAAGATATGTCTTAGATTCAATCTGAGATCCTACCCAAGCCCACCCAGTCTCCGGACTGCGGGGAGTTCCAGGTCGCCACAAGTGTGCTCCTGCCGGCCCCGGCCGACACGAGCAACGACTCCAGCTATGCCACGCCTCCGGGGCGTGAAGTCTTCGTCTCTGAGGATTCTGCAACTCAGGACGGAGAAACCGACTTGGCCAGAGATCGCCGACTGGAGCGAAACGCTGGCCGAGCCCGACGCCGCATGGAAGAAGCTGCCCTGCCCCAGGCAGCGGCCGGAAACCCTGCAGCCGCTGCAGCCGCCGAAGAACCCACGGCCGCTGCAGCTGCTGGAGCGGTCCCCCCGGGGGCCCCACCAAGACAACAGCCTCCTCCTCGGGGTCCTCGTGGAGTCGAGCCCCAAAACCTCGATAGAGCATTCGCCCGGGTGTCGTTCCGCACACCCCAGGCTAACGTCGCTGCCGCTTTCGCCGAGCTGGGACACATGCCCGACACCCCCGAGGTGTAGCGTGCCCGAGCTCAGTTAGAAGCCGCCCAGGAGCAGATCGAGCGATCGTATCGCGCCAGATCCCGATCTGGGCGATCAAACTCGACTCGTTCTTTAAGCCGGATCATCCTCGCCAGAGGAACCCCCCATTACCCGTCGTTGAAGAGGATGTAGCCCAGAACCACCACGACGATGAATAAGAGGAGCGGCGTAACCCGCGCAACGCGGACTAGCACCGAGAACGCTACCAGGAGCGGCGTGACAGGCGCCAACGACATCACCAACCTGACGATCTCCGTGATCGCATCAGGGAGGACGCCCGCGATATCCGCGCCGAACTCGACGCTCGGCACCAAGAGCGCGATGCCGCGGAGCTCGAGCACTGTGAGCGGTACGACCGGGACTACGGCCGACTCAACCGCCAGCCGGTGGGGGAGGCAGGTGATGCTGCAGCAGAAGATGACGAACGCCGCGTCGTTCACGAGCTCATGGAGCGTGAGCAGTACGATGCATGGTACAGCCCCCCGCGGGACGACCGCCGCTAATGGCGTGACGACGCTCGGCCTCGAGCCGACCAAGCCCAACCTCTTCGCCGTGACCACCGCAACGCCGAGGAGGAATATTCGACGGCTTTGCCGCTCTTACCGCCCGACTCCGTGCTATCCGCTGGCCCGAGTCCTTCAAACCAGCCCTCATGGAGAAGTTTGACGGTCGCTCCAACCCCAAGCTCTGGCTCAAGACATACCATACAACAGTCAAAGCTGCTCATGGTTCCAATGACCAAGCCGCCGCCTACTTCCCTGTGATGTTAGGCAAGGAAGCGCTCCTATGGCTTGAGGGCGTCCCCCGGGACACCATCGATAGTTGGGCAGATCTCTGCCACGCCTTCACCAAGAACTACCAGGCGAGCGAGCTACACCCGGCCAGATACCAGATTTGATCTGGACAACGTCAAGCAGAAGAAGGGTGAAAGTCTCCGCGACTACACCGACGGTTTCTTCGACAACCGGAACAAGATCGCCGATGTCGAAGACCGGGATGTCATCGACGTTTTCCGGCGAGGCCTCATCGACAACCAGCTGTTTCGCACGCTCTTCAAAACCAACCTAGTCACGGTCTCCGACCTGATGGAGGTGGTCAACTTGGAGGTTCGAGCCAACCAAGCCGAGCAAGCTCAGTTCAAGAGCAAACAGAAGCGTCGGAAGACGACGACCGGGTTGAGAGCTCGAAGCGCCATGAGCCGCTACGCGGGCGCAAGGCGGGCCCAGAGCCCCTTGTAGCCCTAGCAGAAGAAGAAGGCCGGCAGGAACCCAGGTTCCTTGCCGAAGAGTTCCACGACACACTGAATGACCAATGCCCCTTCCACAAGGACGCAAAGCACAATCTCCATGATTGTCATGCGTTGCTCAAAGAACTCGGCGCCCTGCCGCCGACCAAGAAGCAGCGCTACAACAATAACGGCGGCCGCTACAACAACTACCGCCGTGACGGCTACAACGGCGACCGGCGGGACGACTACCGCCGCAGAGAAGACCGCGACCGCCGCGACGACTACCGACGCGGCGAGCGCGACCGCGATGCTCCGACTCGCAGGGACGATCAACATCACCAAGATGACGAACACCACCTACCACCACCGCCAGAAGCCCACAGGCGGGCCAATGGCGACTTCCAGCACGCTGACCGCCAGGTCAACGTCATCATCAGGGGGCCCGGCGCCTTCCCTGATCGGCGCAAGGGCAAGCTCCACAAGCGCGAAGTAAAGACGGTCTCCACCAAGCCTGTGGAATACCTCCAGTGGTCGGAGACACCCGTTACCTTCAGTCGTGCCGACCACTAGGTATACCTTCCCGAGCCAGGATCCTATCCACTCGTCGTTGCCCCGGTCGTTGAAAGGGTCCTCCTCTCCAAGGTCCTGATCGACGGCGGGAGCGCCTTGAACATCATCTTCACCAGCACCCTCAACAGCATGGGGTTCGACTACAGCAGGCTCCTGAGCGCCGAAGATCTGTTCTTTGGCATTGTGCCAGGAAAAGCTTCCTACCCGATAGGAAGAGTCGCCTTACCAGTCACGTTCGGCACAACTGACAACTACCGCACGGAGTTCCTATACTTCGAGGTAGCCGACTTCAAGAGCTTCTACCACGCCATCTTTGGCAGGCCCATGCTGGCCCGATTCATGGCTATTCCGAACCACACTTACCTGGTTCTGAAGATGCCGGCGCCTAATGGCGTCCTCTCCATCCGTGGAGATATCAAGACCTCCTTTGAGTGCGATGGGGAGGCTATCAAGATAGCCGAGTTGTCTCAGCAACTCGGCAATGCCACCTTGCTGGCGGAAGAAGCCCCCAAGGCGGCAGCCGGCGAGCCTGTCCTCCCGGAGCAGAAGCAGCAGCCCACGGCGCTGGCACCTGCAGACGCCCCCCAAAACGATCAACTTGGGACTCGACGACCCCTCCAAGACGGCCCTCATAGGGCCAGGGCTCACTCCTAAATAGGAAGACGCGCTCACCTCCTTCCTTCGGGACAACTGGGACATCTTCACATGGAAGCCATCAGACATGCCGGGTGTTCCGAGGGAGAAGACTGAGCATTCCTTGGACTTGAGCAAGACCACGAAGCCTGCCAAACAGAAGCTGTGCCGATTCGCCCAAGATCGTAAGGAGGCCATTAGGGTAGAACTGAATAAGCTCCTAGTTGCCGATTTCATTAGAGAATGCAAACACCCCGAGTGGCTTGCAAATCCAGTACTTGTAATGAAGCAATCCGGTGAATGGAGAATGTGCATTGACAACACGGATCTCAATCGCTACTGCCCTAAAGACCCCTTCCCTCTTCCGCGAATTGATCAAGTCGTCGACTCTACGTCCGGCTGCGTGCTCCTGTGCTTTCTCGACTACTACTCGGGTTACCACCAGATAGCCCTGAAGATGTCTGACCAAGACAAGACGGCGTTTATCACCCCGCACAGCATTTACTGCTATAAAACGATGACGTTCGGGTTGAAGAATGCCGGTGCCACGTACCAGAAGGTCATCCAAGGTTGCCTGCAAAGCCAAATCGGCCGCAACGTGGAGGCTTACGTGGATGACGTCGTCGTTAATACGTACGATGCTGACTCCCTGATCGCCGACCTTCAGGAAACCTTTAATAACTTGCGCCGCTTCAGATGGAAGCTTAACCCCACGAAGTGCGTATTCGAGGTGCCGTCAGAGAAGCTCCTGGGCTTCCTGGTCAGCCAGCGTGGCATCGAGGCGAACCCAGTCAAGCTGGACGCCATAAGCAACCTCAAGGAACCAACGTGCAAAAAAGACATCATGAAGCTCACTGAAATGATGGCGGCCCTGAGCCGGTTCATCAGCAAGCTAGGCGAGAAGGGACTTCCGTTCTTCAAGATCTTCAAGAAGGCGGATAAGTTCGATTGGACCCCTGAGGCAAGCAAGGCCCTGGCCGACCTCAAGGAATTTCTAGTCAACCCCCCGGTACTTATGGGTCCGACCCCCGGGGAAGAGCTCTTGCTATACATCTTGGCTACCACTCACGTGGTCAGCACGGCCCTGGTCGCCGAGCGACTAGAAGAAGGCCACCCATACAAGGTCCAGCGCCCTGTATACTTCATTAGCGAGGTACTCAGTGAGTCCAAGGTCTTGTACCCCCACCCTCAGAAGCTGCTCTACGTGCTCCTGATAACCGCTAGGAAGCTACGCCACTATTTCCAGGCCCACGTAATTCGAGTCATCTCGAACTTCCCCCTCGGAGCCATCCTCCACAACAGGGATGCCAACGGCCGCATAGTCAAGTGGTCCGTTGAACTCGGCGAGCAGACCATCAACTTCCAGCCACTGGAGGCCATCAAGTCCCAGATACTGGCCGACTTCGTGGCCGAGTGGACGGAGATCCAGACGCCGACCCCCGCGGAATGGCCGGAACACTGGAAGATGTACTTCGATGGCGCCCTCAACCTTGAGGGAGCCGGCGCAGGAGTGCTGTTCATCTCCCCGGAGGGGCAGCACCTCAAATACGTTCTTTAGATACACTATCAGGCCACCAACAATGGGGCCGAGTACGAAGCCCTCATCCACGGTCTCCGGATCGCGGTGTCGCTTGGCATCAAGCGGCTAATGTGCTATGGTGACTCCAAGCTAGTCATCGAACAAGTCAACAAGAATTGGGACACGACCAAGGAAACCTTGAGCGCATACTGTGCCGAGGTATGCAAACTCGAGGCCCACTTCTACGGCCTCGAGCTCCACCATGTCCTCCGAGAGGACAACGTCGCCGCCGACGTCCTATCCAAGCTGGGATCCACCAGAACCCAGGTGCTAGTCGGCGTCTTCATCCAAGACCTGCGCACCCCGTCCATCAAGATGCTTGAGGACGGCAGCGCTGTGCCCGACACGGAGCCACCCCCGGGTGGCCCACCGACCGGTGAAGTTCTTGTGGTGGAAGCAGACTGGCGCGCCCCCTTCATCGCTTTCCTCACAGAGAACTGGTCACCAGGTACGAAGGAAGAAATTGAGAAGCTGACTCGGTGAGCGACAAATTACGTCATTATCGGCGACGCCCTATACAGAAAGGTCGCCTCCACAAGCATACTCATGAAGTGTGTCCTCCGTGACGAAGGCATCAGCCTCTTGTGAGATATCCACTCGGGCACTTGCAGTAACCACGCGGCAGCCGGCACCCTAGTCGGCAAAGCCTATAGGGCAGGGTTCTACTAGCCAACAGCCCTGTCCGACGCAAGAGAGTTGGTGCGCTGCTGCACGGGCTGCCAGTACTTCCAGAAGCAAAAGCACCTGCCGGCTCAGGTGCTACGGACCATCCCCCCATCTTGGCCATTTGCCATATGGGGACTCGACAACGTTGGGCCCTTCAAAACCACTCCAGTGGATTCAAGCACATCTTGGTGGCGGTCGACAAGTTCACCAAGTGGATCGAGTACAAGGTTGTGACTGACACCAAGTCGGCCACAGCTGCCAAATTCATCCAAGAGCTCACCCATCGGTTGGCGTCCCAAACCGCATCGTGACCGACCTCGGATCCGAGTTCACAGACCACGAGTTCTGGGATTTCTGCTAGGACAACTGCATCGAAGTTTACTACTCCTCCACGGCGCACCCCAGGTGCAATGGCCAGGTTGAGCGAGCTAACGGCATGGTCCAGGACTCGCTCAAGAAAGCCATGTACGACGAACTCAACAAGCACGCCGGCCGGTGGGCCAAAGAGGTACCCCATGTCATATGGGGCCTGCGAACGCAGAAGATCAGAGCAACGGGATACACTCCCTTCTTCCTGGTATATGGCTCCGAAGCCGTTCTCCCAGCCGACATCGCCCATGGTGCCCCGCGCATCCAGCATTACCAGGAAGGTGAAGCAGAGATCGGCCGCCAGGTCGACATCGATTGTCTAGAAGAACACCAACTTGCTGCGCTGGTCCGGCATGCCAGACACGAGTAGCAGGTACGGTGCTACCACGACAAGAATGTCCGCGAGCGCTCCCTCAACGTCGGCGACTTGGCCCTGCGCCAAGTCATGTCTATCAAGGACAAGCACAAGCTGTCGGCCCCCTGGGAGGGTCCCTTCATCGTCAAGGAAGTCATCTCGCCAGGAACCTACAGCCTCCAGTGGGCTAACGGCGACCCCGTCCCGAACGTGTGGAACATCGAGCACCTTGTCCAGTTCTACCCGTAGAAATTGAAAAAAGCTATGTATCCCTCGTCTCATATTAATGAAAGTGCCTTTGCCCTGCTATAGGTTTGTTATTGATTCCTTACCCGACATCTATGCTGATGCTCGGGGACTGGGTCCGACCCAGACATCGTTTTCTTCATCACGATAATGGGGAGTACCCGCTTACTCCGACTTCCGAGTCCTTGCCCAACCCTATGTTCCCCCCGGCGACAACCGAGCTAACCCGGCTGGTCCGAGTCCCCAACTGTGAAACCCTGAGCTCCGTACACCTAAGCCTTCCCGCTGAGCAGTGTAGCAGGGTAAGCCATCCTCTCCGTGAGCAGTGGTCAGCGGGTCAAAAAGGGCGCTTAAACGGCACAAGGCAGTGGCCAGTCGGGTGACACAAGGTCCTAGTCGGCAGGGAAAAGGGCCCAACCAAACACCAACGCACATCAATGCTTCAATTGAACTCAGAACTTTATACACATATGTATACCGCACAGTTTACGTCTATAGTTGTTTTTACAGGCCAAGCTCTCTCGCTACAGCCTCTGCCGGAGGGGCACATTCATCCACCAACTCGTCGAACTGGTCGTCGGTGACACCTTCCAGAAGGCCATCGGCGATCGGAGCAAGCTCCTGCGTAGGGAAGTGTATTCAGAACAGTGCCAGTATCCGGCTCCCAAAGCTAATTGCAGTTTCCTGCATCAACTGGGCGGCGCGGTTAGGACCGGCCCTGAGCCGTTGCACCAACGACAACGTCGCCGGACCCGACTCGGCGGGCACCAACGAGTTGGCATTGAACTCGGCCGCCTGTTTCAGCTCCAGCAACTCGGTCCGAAGCCCTGCAATCGAACCCACATAAGCATTCTGACTTATTCAAGCTCCAGAAGACTCGCCAGGAGATACTCACCATGCATGGCCTGGTCATGCGAATCCTTCAAGGCCTGATTGGCCTCCGCCAGGTGCTCGGACTCGGCAGCCAGGCGAAGGTTGGCTGCTTTAAGCATCCGCACCTCCTCCTCAAGCTTCCGCTTGGCCCCATCCAGCTCGTCCTCAAGCTTATTCTTGGCCCCGGCCAGCTTGTCGACCTTCCCCTAGAGGGCGCCCTCCCTCTTCTTCGCCTCTGCAAAGAAAGCGCCATGAGCACAGGTCGCTTGGACAAAATGCATACAGACGAGAAGCACAAGAACTTACCCTCCGACAGGACCCTCATGTCATTCATGAGCTCCTCGTTGGTCTTCACGACGTTGGCAAGCTCCCGTCCTTCTTCATAAGGAACTCCTTGGCGGCCTCTGCCTCACGGACTCTCTCAGTGTGGATCTGCGCCAAGGTCCGGCGATCTTCCAGGGCTTGCCGCCTGAAGTCAAGATCCCTTGCGGTCCATGACGTGAAACCCTGCCACACAGTATATTGGCCTCATGGTCAATCCGTGATCCACAACTACAACAAGGTGCCAGGAAGACATACCTGAACAACGTGATCCAAGACGCCGGCCACGTTCCGCAGCTTTCGAAGCTCGCTCTCTTGGTCCGCGAGGTCAAGTTCCATCCGCTGCTCCAGAGTCAGCTCTGGCACCTGAGGCCCGCCCCCATGCTCGGCCGCGATCGCTTCCACCAGGGAAGGCACGTGGACACCAGCATCGGCATACAGATCCTCCACAACAAGCCGATCATCGTCATCTTCAAGTGGAGGAGGGCTCCTAGCTGGCTCCTCCACCCCCGAAGGACCCTCCGGGGCCTTATCCTCGAGGTTGGCCTTGGACACCTCTGCCTGCCGATCGTTCACTGGGGCGCCCGTCCCCAAGATGCGTGGAGGACTCGGCGGGCACGGTGGCCCTAACATGCCGACCGGCACCTGTTCTGGCAGGACCAACGCAGTGCTGGACCCTGACCCTGCCTCCGTAGCGGTAGGTTGACTTGGCAGCGCCTTGCCACCAGCCCCTAGGCGTGGCAGGACTTCGGCACCCACCTGGCTCCCGAGCCTGCATCCAAGACTTCAACAACTCAAGTCCTACATATTAAAGAAAACATCTGGAATACCAAGGCAACTTACCTGCCCTTGCGCGGACGCTTGAACTGCACCCGTTGCAACAGCTGCGGAGGCGTTTGGCTTGGCAGGAGGGTTGAGTCCGGCCGCAGCTCTGGCTGAGCAAAGATGCTCCCTTGGCCCCCCGTAGCCTCCTGGGTAGGCTGCTCGGATCCAGGGCCTGAGGGAGACCCGTCGGCGCTACCTCCTGCACCGCTCGTCAGGGATGTTGCCTTCCTCTTCCGCTTCTCCTCGGCCTCGGCCCGAGCAGCGTACCCCACCTTCGGGGGTGGCTTGGGGGACCCCCCTCGAGCCGCCTTCTGGGACGGGGTCAGCTTGCGTACGGCTTGACGCGTTGGCCGCCCCAAGCCAACACCAAGCACCTGCGCCACCGGGTCATCCTCCAACTCCTCGTGGGGAGCCGAGATGAAGTCGGCGACCTTCCAGTCGGCTTGCCCCTCATCCATGACTTGAGGAGCCCGGGACGCTTTTTCCACCATCATAAGCTTCTCCATCCGGACATCGCCCTCGGGCAGGGGGGCCGAGCGATAATACTTCACTGCTCGCTCCTGCAAGCCAGCCAAACAACATGTCAGAAAATCAACAGTTCAGCAGTTAGGTCCAATTCATACAAGCACACAAGATACTGATCGGTGGAGATGGATTCTGCAAAGAAAACGGGACAGGCGTCCCTTCGTTGAAGATCTTGCCACGCATAAAGCCAGAGATCCTCTCACAAGTTTCCAGGATAGACACCGTCTGGGCCTGCTCCCGGGTTGGGTCCTTGCCACCCGAGAACTCGTACCCGGGATGTGCCCGGTCCTTGATTGGTTGCGTCAAACGCCGGACGAAGGAGATCATCACTGCCACAGCGGTCAGCTTCCTCTCCTTCACCTCGGCAATCATCTGCAGCAGCTCCTCAGCCTCCTGCAACTCCTCGCCTTCGAGGAGTGACTCCCAGCAATCCTTCTTCTCTGACCGGTGCCCGGTCCGGTTTGGCAGAGCAGGGGGATGGTTCGCGACATAAAACCACTCCTGCCGCCAGTTCTGGTTGGAATCGTTCATGTCCAAGACGAAATACCTCTTGGACATGACAACCCTTAATGAAAACCCGGCTCCCCCTGTAATCCGGGCCGGACCCTTGCCAGATCCCTCACCAATCGTCTTCATCCGATAAAGACGCCGCCACAAACCAAAATGTGGCAGAACCCCCAGAAAAGCTTCGCACAGATGGATGAATACAGAAATGGAAAGAATTGAGGGGTTCAGGTGACTCATCTCCACGCCGTAGAAATGCAGAAGACCCTAGAAAAAGTCCCCCATGGGCAATCCGAACCCGCGCTCAAAGAAGGGCGCGAAGACGTCCATCTCGGTCTCCGAGCGCTCCCACGGCCGGGCATCATCGCCGGCGGGCCACCACTGCAGTATCTCCCGCGGCCCGAGCACGCCCCGGCGTACCATATCCTGGAGCTTCTCCTCGGTGATGGAGGATTGACCCCAAACCGGTTCTTGGGGCGGCACTCCTCCTGGCACAGAGGTTAGCTCCGGGACCTCTTCAGACGAGGCCACTACCTTCCCCTTGGCGTCCGCCCCGGTGGCGGACGACGGCGCATCAGTATCGCCGCCCCTGGCACAGAGGTTAGCTCCGGGACCTCTTCAGACGAGGCCACTACCTTCCCCTTGGCGTCCGCCCCGGTGGCGGACGACGGCGCATCAGTATCGCCGCCCTTGCTGGCGGCGGCATCACCCGCGGAGGGAGCCACCTTCTTCCCCGTGTCAGCATCACCATGCCCTGTGGCAATGCCCGCCTCCGCCATGCTCGTCGGCGGCGGCACCTCCTCCCCCGATGCCGGTGTCTTCATCGCCTCCCTTGAGTCCGCCATTTCCGTGAGGGCGCTTAAGCGCGATGCAGACGCGTAGCGGCAGCGGCGGCACTTGAACTCCGACGACGGCGAGTGGGCGGAGGGCGAATCGCTCTTGCGGCGGTGCTCAATGGTGGTGAGGGCGCGGGATGTTTCTCGATTTGGAAAGTGACTGTGGTAAATCCGCCGGTGAACAGATTCGATTTATCTTCTTCCGCCGATCCGAATTACCCTAATGGCACCGTAACTGATGGACGGAATCCGCGGAAGTCCCGTTAACTGCGGGGCAACAGCTCTCCGCGCGCCAACGGCTCTTTGCCCAAAGTACTCGGCCAGCCCCGACCCTCGGCGACTCGGCGCTCTTGACTCTGGTCAATGGGTCTCTGGACTCGGCCAGTCCCGACCCTCGGGGACTCGGCGCTCTTGACTCCGGTCAATGGGTCTCCGGACTCGGCCAGCCCCGACACTCGGGGACTCGACGCTCTTGACTCCGGTCAATGGGTCTCCGGACTCGGCCAGCCCCGACCCTCGGGGACTCGGCGCTCTCGACTACGACCAAGAAGTCCCCGTGACTCGTTGTCGAACCAACGAACCTACGATGCCAAGTCGGTCCCCGGGCCATGGGAAAACAGAAACTATGTTCATAGCACAGAATTGAAGAAAGCTTTATCAAGAAACTATACAGTTATAAAGAGAGCCGGTCATAGGCCGGTCACAAGGATCAAACACATCAACCGTCAAGGTGACGGCTTGGGGCACTCGTCCCTGCGCCTAGTGCTGCATCCGTAGCAAGCTTGGTCCACATGAGCTCCTCGCAAGCTCTCTTGTAGCATCATGGCAACCGGCGACGGGTGAACCCCACTTGAAGGATGAGAGCGAATGCCCCCGGGTATCCCTTGGCTCTACAAAGCATTTCACCCCACATGGCCCTCGTCACATGGCAATGTAGGGAGTCAACGGGACAGCATCCGGACATTGCTCAACATCTCAAGATCTTCGCAAGCACTCTTCTAGCACCAAGCTATCAAGTCCCCATGACTCCTCCCCGGAGGATGAACCCAGCACCAAGTCTCCAACATGTACATATTTGGTAGGTGTTATGCCTATCTTTTGATGAGCGCATGGCTCCGAGCCTTGGCACATATTTATAGCCCAGTGCTAGATGTTCACATGTGACCCCGGTTGCATTGTTCGGCGCGTGAGCTCTGTGCCACGCAGCAGCTCCTCCCTTCGAGACGCTCAGACCGCCCTTATCGTTTCGGTTTCATCCACCCACGGGTATGCCCTGTGCATTCACATGAATGCTATCCTTGTCGCAATGTATGCAGTTGCATATGGCGAGCTTATCCTTTGGGCGGCATGCCTGCCTCGAAGCTTGGTGATTCTTCTTTCTTGACCATTAGCCCGACTTTTCTAGTCGGCCTAATGCGCAGTTGCATATGGCGAGCTTATCCTTTGGACGGCATGCCTGCCTCGAAGCTTGGTGATTCTTCTTTCTTGACCATTAGCCCGACTTTTCTAGTCGGCCTAATGCTCGAGGACTACTCCATATGCCCCATCAGGATGTGTCACTTTTCTCAAAGTGGTGCAGCTCCTCGGCGCCCAACTCGGAGCTACGCCACTCGAGGCTTTGCCTCGGGTTTGCCCAGGGTCATCCCCGATGGCTTGTCGGTCTGGTCCCACGTCTGACAAGGATGTGGGCCAACCCCAGACCGGCCCACGAGGATCCCTAGCTAGCTTGATGGACAAGATTGGAGAAGACTTAGCCCGCAAGGCATGAGGCGATACGCTCGGATCCTACCCGGGTATCAAGGAGATTCATGGCAACCGACTCAGATTAGTTTCCTAGTCAGAGCCGGATACAAATAGGAAACCGACTTGTAAACTCTAGGTCGTCGGCCTATATAAGGCGGCCTAGGTCGACCCCTTAGCTCATTCAATCTCCACCCATTCAATTCCTAACCACCAGATCCCCGGTTGTAACCAAGAGCTCGCCGTAGTTCCCCGGAACTCGTCGAGCAGATCAATACAAGACCCCCGAGCACAGGACGTAGGGTATTATACCTCCGGGTAGCCCAAACCTGTATAATCCCTGTGTCCCTGTGTCACCTCGAGCTCCTTAGTCTCGCAGTTGCCCTTTGCCTACAAATCAACCATCTGGGTACCCCCGAGTGGACTGCCGGACTAGAACTTCGACACCAACAAGATGCCACGTTAAAAGTGAGCACAACAGAAATCTTCCATACACCGATCGCGATGCTATTAGGATAGCGTGCACTACCTGTCATCAGTCATCACTAGAGTAATGTAGGGATAGTATTTTGTCTTAGGGCCTGTTTAGTTCGAAAAGAAAGTTTGTGAAATTTACTGTAGCAATTCTAAATCGAAGATTAGGAGGACTAAATATGATCTCATTATAAAACTAAATACACGGATGGACGGGAAATCGCGAGACGAATCTATTAAGCCTAATTAATCCGTCATTAGAGATTATTTACTGTAGCACGACGTTGTCTAATCATGACCAAATTAGGCTCATTAGATTCGTCTCGCAAAGTTAGGGGGGTTATGGAATGGGTTTTGTCATTAACACATGTTTAATACTCCATACATGTAAGTTTCCCTTTGATAAATAGTAAAGTTTGAAAAGTGCGAGAAATCTAAACAGGGCCTTAGCCTAACATGGTTCCAAAGGTTATTTAAAATGTTTGACTATCTTTTTTAATTTCGTAACCATACTATATACGATATTAACCGAACATCCCTTTCATAGAAAAAGTTTACTTGTTTCTTAGCACAGTTGGAGATGTCACGTACGCCGTCTTAAAATTTGTGGTTGGCACAGAACACTGACAGCTTTTAAATTGTAGTGTCACGAAATGGATCAGCACTCCATGCCAATGGATGCTAACACCGGAGAAAGAAATTAATACAGTAATACCCAAAACTTAAAAGCAACTAGTAGTATTCTTTAGGCTAGACAAAAATTATATCTCAAAATGGATTGATCTCCTCCCTCTATCCTTAAATATAAATATAAGTCATTCTGTGTTTTCCAGATCAAACTTTTCTACGTTTAACCATGTTTTTAAAATATAATATTCACATATACCATGTCAAGTAAGTTAAATATAAAAAAAATTGATATTAAATGTACTGCAAACTCAAAATGTATCATAATTAATATTATTTCCTTTGTAAAATTTAGTCAAACTTCAAGCAGTTAGATCTAAATCAAAATTAAAATAATTTATATTTTAAGATGGAAGGAGTTGTTGTGTTCGTGGCCAACCCAACCGAAGCATTCATCTGGCGGCATTTGTTTGGATAGGAGCCAATCATTGGCGTGCCCGCAAGCCGACACCCACAATAGTTGATTTTTACGCGTGCGCGAGGACGAGTTGAGAGCGGCTGATTCCTTTGCCAATATTTTGGCTCGCCCACACATTGGTGGGGCAGACACCAATGGAAACCAAACAGCCTCTTAGCACCCCACAACAAATAGATGTATCACAAAAGTGGGATGATATGACACCCAAACTTAAAAGAACCTTTATTCTTTAGGCTAAACAGAACAATATCATAGCAGGAGGAACATCCCGCACTACACTAACAAAAACCTAGATAATGTTCTACAAGTTTCGTTCTAAATTCAGAAACGGCATCAAAAGTTGTCGAAATCACTCGTGTGTTCTTCCATCACGCCTGCCTCTGCCGTCCAAATTAATGGCTCCACACCAGCCTCCCATTGACGCCATCAAATATGCCGGTCGATCCAGCACGCCAGCCAGAGGCCACGTTAAACATGAGCACAGCAGAAATCTTCTGCGCCCATCATTCAGATTTTCAGTTCCTTTCCTGCAATTAAAACCCGTCATGTTGGCATTCAAGCCCATACTATGCGGGAGTACACGGCTCCGGATTGTTGTGTCCCGTCGTGCATCGGCACACTATGAGAATGTTTGGGGTAGGGTCAGGGGCTAGTAATGCCGTGCTGGTAGAGGTTTGCGAAATCTAATAGAAGTCTCTGCCGACTGCCCGACTCTGCGTGTATGTGTTTAGATTGCGCTTGTTAAGATATCATTTGTTAATTAGCGCGGAAGTATCTGAATTCTGAATGCAGTATGGAAACCATATGGAACAGGAGATGGAAATTCCGAATTATTTTGATGGAGCATTGCCCGAATGGATAGGGGAAATTCAGTTTTTCAGTAGTGGCGGGTTATACCACAGTTTCACAAATTTCCTCCATGGTCTATATCTTGTTACATGAACACCCTAATATCACGATTTTTCAGCATGGTTTACAGAAGAGAAAAGGCCCCAACCGTAGTTAAAATGATAGTATCAATATCAAACGATATGCCTCCTGGCTATGACTGAGTCTAGTATGCAAATCGTACTCTCCGTGTTCAAAATACAAATTGTATGTTCTTTTTCGGGAATTATTTTGATGGGCAAAAAAGCTGAGATTTCCTTCCTGCCTCTCACGAATGACAAGTTCAGCAGTACAGTAATAATAGCTAAAGGAAACATAAATAAACTGACATGTTGATCCTGACTCCAGCTGTCATGTATGCTATAGGCCGGGTGAAGAAACTTTTTCCACTCTGGCTGTGGGTTGTGGTAGCAGTGTACCTTCACCCTGATTAAATCCTACCAATACTGGTTGGATCCAAGTTAAAGCCCACACCGTTTTTTTCCTATACCGTAGCAATGGGCCTTGCAGATGTTTTTTTGAAGTTTTCACTCAAGCCTTTTCTTTATCATAAGTTTATATTTGGCATAGATTATCTAATTAAAAATTTGTGATTAAAGAAATGTTAACCTAATGAACTCTGCTCCCTCCAAAACTAATCAAAAGATTGCACTCATATTGGACATAGAAAACATGGAGTACAATGTGCACCCGTGAAAAAGCGTGGATAATTTGGCTCGTTTCTTTGTTGGGGTTGTTGTGACAGATGCGGGTTCAAATGGAATTTCAAGAGGCAAAAGGAACTAAGGAACACTGCATGAATAAAAAAATCAATATATTTTTAGCAATTTTAATTATTTTCTTTTCTCTTTTACGGCCGGTTGACTTTTCAGCGGAAAACATTAATGTCCACCTGTTTCGCCATTGGCGGAAAAGGTACCTCAACTTTTGCCTTAGACTCAAATTCATCCCTCGACTATTAAAATGGTGATCCTCAAACTTTCTGTTTGGGTTCACTTTCACCCCAGTCCTATACGTGCCACATTGGCATGCTTAGTCAGCAACATGTACCATAAAGAGTTAGGGCCCATTTCGTAGAGCTTATAGCAGCTCAGCTTAATCTATTTTGCCCAAAACGAGGCACTGTAGCATGAAGCTGTTTCAGAAAATAATACAGAAATGAACTAAAAGCTGGGCAAAACTAGCATTTTCAGCTTCTTCAAAACAGCTTCATCGGGCTGAAACTGTTTTGGAGAAGCCCTACCAAAAGGACCCTTAGTCATTAGACATAAACAACTCTTCCACATCTAATTCCTTCCCTATGTTAGGTGTATTATAAAAAATATGGTCCAATGGTCAATGAGAGTGCACATATAAACAAAAGTGTAAACCTTGATTCATAGACACAAGATGATCAATCACTTACTTTTGTTATGCTAGCGAATTCTTGATCATTATAACACTTTAATATTGGTGTTCAACTTGGTAGCATGCCAAGAACCTTACACACACTTTTGGATGACTCTTGGCATGCAACTTAGGCATGCCACATCACATCATAGATGAAATTGGGTCCAAGTGAAAAGTTTTATAACTAAATTGGCCAATTTAATAGTTGAGGGATAAATTTGAGGCTCGAAAGAAAGTTGAGGGATAAAAATGGCTATTTTTCCTTTTCCCTTTTACTACATGTATAACTATTGACATTACCTTCATTGCAGGAAGGTTAGGACCAGGCATGGATAAATCAGGGCTGATTTTAATCAATGGCCGGCAGGAGAAGCTTGCCTATGGAACCTCAGTAAGAAAAAAAATCATCTATTCCAAATACTTGCAACATTTTTTTTCATAACATATTGGTGGTTTTCACCTCAGTAAGAAAAAAAATCATCTATTCTAAATACTTCCAGACACATTGGTGTTAAAATATTTAAAACCTTCCTGCAATATCCTAGACTGCTTTTCTGCAAAATACAGTGATTATAAAGTACTGAAGGTATTATATTCAGTAATCTGGACTTACAAGTTGTAATTCAAATGCAAATGCGACTCCCTGAAGGCATACGTGACCCAAGACAACGTGCTCATGTCGACGCTGTCCGTGCGCGAGGCCGTGTACTACTCGGCGCAGCTGCAGCTGCCGGACACGATGCCGGCGTCGGAGAAGCGGGCGCACGCGGACCGCGTAATCCGGGAGATGGGGCTCGGCGACGCCATGGACACGCGCATCGGCGGCCGGATCACCAAGGGCATCAGCGGCGGGCAGCGGAAGCGGGTGAGCATCTGCATCGAGATGCTCACGCGGCCGCGGCTGCTCTTCCTCGACGAGCCCACCAGCGGCCTCGACAGCGCCGCCTCCTACCACGTCATGAGCCACATCGCTCGGATCGCCGTCCGCGAGGGGATGACGGTCGTCGCCGCCGTGCACCAGCCCAGCGGCGACGTCTTCGAGCTCTTTCACGGGCTCTGCTTGCTCGCCGCCGGGAAGACGGTGTTCTTTGGGACAGTCTCCGATGCTACAGAGGTGATGATCCTTCATCTTCTTCAGGCCATTTCAACGGCCAAAACTTCTGTTAGAACAGAACAGCATATTCCATTTCCATACTAGCAGCCAATAGGCACATACTTCTGTTAAAACTTCTGTTAGAACAGAAGGGTATTTTGCTAAGCCAGAACAATCAAAAATTTTATTTATGTGGAAAGTGATTTTCAGGATCGTGATGAAGCCTACTCCCAAATTTTAATAGGAATGTATGATTCTCATATATCAAGTATAAAGTTAAACTCTTGCATTACTTCTTCACCTCATACTTAACTTTCATTGGGAATAATTAATTATAGGGCTTCAAATTTTGGATGTATTTAAGAAATTTTATATGTGAAAAAATACCTCATTTATGTTAATTATAATAATTATTTTCTTAAACGAACTGCATTGGAGCTACCGATTATTATGTAAGTTATAATAAATTTTATCATCACCAGTCAGTGTCGCCAAAAGCATCCATATTACAGGACCGACTATATATATATATAAATATGGGTGATAAGTTACTTGATAGGTGGTTGCTGGAAGCTTAAGAACGGGCAAATTGTAAGTGGCTGACTTGGGTTCATTCCTTGCAGTTCTTTACTCTGAATGGCTTTCCATGTCCACACATGAGAAGCCTGTCCGACCATTTTCTGAGAACAATCAATAAAGACTTTGATGAGGTATACATTCCTATAACTTCTAACTTATTCAGTGCAACTTTGCTTGTCACCATTTATCTAATATTATCGCATATAGGAAACTGTGGAGAGTTCTAAAGCTAACAGAAAAACAGCAGCTGAAGCAATAGAGATTCTGACGACTGCATACAAATCCTCCAGTTATTCAGAAAAAACGACATACCAAATAGTTGAGACGAAACAAATGGTAAGTTGAAATCCTTGAGGGTTTCTAATCCTTTATCGACAACAAAAACAACTGGGCAGAAGAGCAAAGAAATGTAACTGACAGATGTAAGGATGTTTACATAAGAAATTAGTACTAATACTTTTTTGTAATATGTACCATTATAGGATGGAGCTTCATTTAGGAGGAGAGAACAAGCAAGCTTCTCCACAAAGCTCTTTGTGCTCACAAGGAGATCATTCTTGAATATGCATAGGGACATTGGTTACTACTGGATGCGTTTGGCTGTCTATTTGGGCATTGGCGTATGTCTTGGCACTATCTTCTATCAAGTCGGCTATAGTTACAGTTCTATCCAGGTAAACTGATGAACATGATTAATGTGGGGCTAGATAAAACAAATATCTTATATATGTCATATCACCGATTTTGCAGAGTCGATGTGAAGTAATAATGTATACCACTGCACTTTTAACTTTCATGGCCATTGGAGGATTCCCTTCTTTTGTAGAAGACGTAAAGGTTGATTCTTCACCCATTCAAAGTTGTTTTCTGCTGCAGATAGTTTTACTCAAAATTACCGTCTAACAAGTTTTCTACATTCAGAATATAACCAACGCAAAATTAGTTGAAAGTTATCTTTACTCGCAATAAGAAGAATTCTAGCAAGTTGAGGGAACCATGTACGAGCTAATAATCAGTTAAAGTGAAAAGTAGTCTCCATGTTCCTTCATTTACTAAATACTGTGTTATTAGCACATAGGTGTACAGTTATGACCTAAATTCCGACCGAGCTCACTTTTACCGCCATTCACACGCCTGTTTCAGGTATTCAGAAGGGAAAGGCTGAGTGGGCACTACGGCGTGTCAGAGTTTGTGATCTCAAACACCCTTTCAGCCACTCCTTACCTGTCTGTCATTGCTGTATTACCTGGCGCAATGCTATACTACCTCACTGGACTAACCAAAGGCGTGGATCACTTCATATATTTCGTCATTGTCCTTTGTATATGTTGCCTGCTGGTTGAGAGCATGATGATGATTATCGCTGCGCTTGTCCCGGATTTCATGATGGGAATCATTATTGGAGCTGGAGTGCAGGGGGTGATGATGCTCAACGGAGGCTTCTTCCGGCTTCCCAGTGAGCTCCCGAAGCCGGTGTGGAAGTACCCTTGCTACTACATCTCCTTCCACAAGTACGCGGTGCAAGGATTCTACAAGAACGAGTTCATGGGACTGTCATTTCCGAGTGATCAGCTGGTTGAGTCTAATGTCACCATCAGCGGGATGCAGGTCCTGGAGAGCAAGTTGCAGGTGGAGATGGGGTACTCGAAATGGGTAAACCTTGCCATCCTATGCGGAATGATGGTGATATACAGGCTCACGTTCTTTGTCATCGTCAAGATTACTGAGTCAGTCAGACCAAAATTGGGAGGCAAACGAGGATGTATTAGATAGTTGCCTTCTGCGCATGTTTCTTTCCCCCATTGTTCAGTCAGTTTTCTGACCCAATTATTTCAACTGCAAACGGTACTTTGGTTATCTCACCATGCCATCTTAAGATGAAATGCATGGTATCTTAATTTCGGGGATGATCAGTATACCACGACAAACATAAACTTGTATACTTAAAAATAAATATGGCATTGACATACTATGCTTTTTGTTGTATCTGCATCCTAAATATTACTGTCCAGAGAAACAACCTGTTTCGAGGACCATACATGAAATGGGTATTTTATTGACAATTTGACATGTGTGGCACAAAGATGGTATGGTTCTGTTTGGCAGAGCTCACAGAACTGATTCTCTAGTGAATCCAACAAGAACTCTTCTAAGACCCTGTTTGGCAGAGCTCCCAGAGCTAATTCTCGGCTGAATCCGGCAGAAGCTCTTCTAAACAGTTTTTCAGAGGGAACTGATTCTCTGCTGTTTTATGAAGTGATTCTCTGAAATGAACTAAGAGGCTGAGAGCTAAAAAAAAGTAGCTTCTCTTGATTATGTGAAGTGATTCTCCATCCTGATTTTGACATTTATGTTAGAGAATCACTTTCAGCCAGAGAATCAGCTTTCATGAAGAATCAGAATCAGATGAAACTCTACCAAAACAGGCCTTATTATTGCGTCATTTTCCATGTGAGCAGCCGCAAAACCCGCACCACTAACTGAATATCGATCTAATTCTATTCAAATGAACATCCGAGATTCCTCTATATCGATCTAATTCTCTTCTAATTAAAATCCGAGATTCCTCTAGATTAGCAGCCGATCCGATTAGATTTATTCTTGCACATCCAATTTTAAGTGTTTTGTGTTGGATTGCTTGTAGTTGTGTCCACATCATATAATTTTAATTTGACAGCAAGTTGTATCGATTTATGTGATTCTTTTGATTTTAGGCAATGGTTTCATTGCGTTCTTTTTAGTTCTGGGAAACCACAATTTTTTTAATGATCTCATAAATTAAATTGCTATTATAAACCACAATCTTTTAATGGATCGTGTAAATTAAATTGTTTTTATAGTGAATTCTTACGAGGTGCGAAAATTGCAATTATAGGTACTGCAAATACTAGTAAGTGTTTTTTATGAGATGGGAGAATTGCTATTATATTAATTTCTTATATTCATCGTGCACACCTTTTATCCGCACCGAATCCTCCGTTTGCTTTTAAGGTTCATTCTTTTTCCCATTTCGAGGATCGCTTCCGTGGTGAAATGGAAAAGAGAACGCCTTCAGGGCGGGTCCTATACGGCGACCAGAAGTTGGATAACCAAGTTGAATATAAAGTCCATTAGGCTCACTGTTCATCTTCTTCCTCTCGCCGGTCGCCGCCTACCTCCGCCCCCACCTCCTCCTTCCT
>CM014272.1:33136690-33170728 GCA_004135705.1 Alloteropsis semialata
TGGATTTTATTGGAGAAATACATCCTTCTTCTTCAAAGGGTCATCGCTTCGTGTTGGTTGCTACGGATTACTTCACTAAATGGACCGAAACTGTTCCTCTCAAGAATATGACCCATAAGGAGGTAATTGAGTTTATTACTGAGCATATTATTGACAGATTCGGCATTCCACAAATTTTAACTATGGATCAAGGTACTTCTTTTATGTCTAAAGAAGTGCGAGTTTTTGCCGATATGTATAAGATCAAGTTGCTCAATTCATCTCCATACTATGCTCAGGCCAATGGTCAGGCCGAGTCTAGTAATAAGACTTTGATTAAGTTGATTAAGAAGAAGATAGAGGAGAATCCCTGAAGATGGCATGAAGTCTTGTCTGAAACTTTATGGGCTCATCGCATATCTAGACATGGTGCTACTAAAGTCACTCCTTTTGAGCTTGTTTATGGACAAGAGGCCGTTTTGCCTGTTGAGGTAAATCTGGACACTTACAGACTTGCTAGACAGAATAACTTTCGGTTGGTGAATATTATAACTTGATGATGGACAACATTGATGAAGTGACCGATAAGCGTTTACAAGCTCTTAAGGAAATTGAGAAAGACAAGATCCGAGTTGCTAGAGCATACAACAAGAAGGTTAAAGAGAAGACTTTTCAAGTTGGTGATCTAGTATGGAAGACAATTTTGCCACTTGGTACTAAAGATAATAAATTCGGCAAGTGGCCTCCAAGTTGGGAAGGTCCATATCGAGTATTCAAGATCAATGGCGGGAATTCCTATATGGTGGAGACGCTGCAAGGAGGACGTTTTCCTAAAGCACTGAATGGGAGGTACTTGAAGAAGTACTATCCAAGTGTTTGACAAGAGGCATGAAGTGGCATATGGCCGATTTTTAGATATCGCACTTAGAAAAATATAATGGCTGATGAATTCTGTTAAAACATCGTCCTTAGGTGACAATTTTAGTGCTGATGTGTTTTATGGTACGCAAGCTTTACCAAAAAACAGGGGGGCATATGTTGACAACCAAAATTGGCACGAGTCAGGGCCGACCGGTCAGACCGGTCCGGTACATGAAGTTGCGGTGTTAATGCTTGGACGACCGTAACAATTGATCCTAGTAGGATAAAAGTGACATAATCTCTGGAATGACCGACTATTGCGGTGCTTGGAGCTTTGGAGGACCGCAAGATTTGGTGCGAAGGACAAGAGGTGAAGACTCTGGAATGATGGACTGTTGCGGTGCTTGATGCATAGGAGGATCGCAAGACTCGGTGATGGAGCAAAACAAGCAAGAAGGAGGCGCCCGACCCAGACCGGTCTGACCGGTGTGGGGGACCAGTCAGACCGGTTACCCTTCTTGTAATCCGACTAGGACTCTTATTTTAGGATTCCGAGGTTGTAACGAGTTGTAACTTGGTTTCCTTGCGGGACAAGACCTACCCTCCCTATAAATATAAGGGGATTCGGCCGATTGAAGACAACAATCGAATCAATCAAATTTACTACTTTTATCCTTTACTTTTTGCATCTCCAAACCCTAGCTTTTCCAACCCTACTTGCTGTTCTTCCTGCGTCTCCGCGACGTTTGAAGGCGTCCTAGGTGGCCTGCCGACCCTAGGGCACCCCTGATCGCGTTCTCCCTGACGGATCCTTCCGGGAGGCGTGTTTTAGGGTTTACCCCGTTCTTCCCCGACGGTCACCGGTCCGACCGGTGCCCCTGACCGGT
The DNA here is from genome assembly GCA_004135705.1 of Alloteropsis semialata. Lineage (NCBI taxonomy): Eukaryota > Viridiplantae > Streptophyta > Magnoliopsida > Poales > Poaceae > Alloteropsis > Alloteropsis semialata. The sequence goes on from CM014272.1 coordinate 33,138,418, forward strand.
CAGTGCAGGGAAGCCTCGGGTTTACCGTGTTACGTGCTGCGTGTTCTAGCGCTTTCGTGTGTTGACCTGATTTCTGCGTCAACACAAGTGTCCTTTGATGTAATCAGTATAGGTATTGTTGGGCAGGATGGCGAAAGCGGATGGCAAGCCATGGATATATAGCTGCATGGAGGTTTGATTCTTACCGTTCAATGTGGATCGGACAAGTAGCTGGATCATAGTGCTTACCTAGCGGTCCTGTTGAGAAAGTTGGGCACAGGCACAAGCTAGCACTCTTCAAGGTTGTTGGTTTGAGAGTGAGCTAATTAAAAATCAAAACATAACAATGACTAATCGGTTGGCTGGCTGGCGTTCGTTACTTCGTTTCGTTTGCTTTGAGTCTGCTAGCTAGTGTGGGAAAGGAAAGCTTCCATTGATAATTGCTTCGATGCTGGGAAGAGAGATTGGACTCGAATGAATATGACGGCACCATATATATAGATGCTCCCTTTTCCAAACGGAAGGAGAGGAGAGGAATGTGAAGCGGCAGCGAGGAAATTTGTCAGACGAAGAGGAATCGCCAGCATGTAAGCCCAATGGTCAGACTGCCTGATGCGTTGGAGGAAGAGACCCGCCCCATTGGATGGTGCAGGAAGCGAACCTGGCTCAATCAGTTGGGTTGGGAGGTGTATCCAGTCCTCTTCAACTCGAATTCGCGTGCCTGCTTTCTTCCTAATAAAAACCACCGAGTTTATAGTAGGTGCAAGCTAATTTGAAGGCACAATCCGTTGCTTAGAATTTTCACGACGATGTGGTTCAACCAGAGTTGAGCTTTAGAGCTTTATTAGAGAAAGTAAATGTAGTTTCTGTCTCTGATTTATAGGCTCGAAATGAGAGTTGAGCTTCAGGGACAGTAAATATTATATTGTCCCTATGCCAAAATGGATCCATACAAACGGTCCGTTAGGGTGGCCGACGGTTTTCCAGTGGAGTCTGCAGGAGTGAGTCGTTACAAAAGTACATCTCACGGTTAAATCTACACCTGTATGGGGCTAATTACAAATAGTTCTAATACTACCAAAATTGACTGTGAATGTTGCTTAAACTGTCTGTGGGACTTTGTTTAGCATATAGTTCTTCCAATAAAACACCACTAAATGTTTCACCGAAAGCAGAGGGTTAACAGTAAAGACCGTCCGAATTTTCAACAGGGAAAATGTTTCTTTCACGAAACCTTGTGTGTTATATATAAGAGAAAATATAATGTAGCAGACGGTGTCATACTTGCACCGTCTGTATTTTGTTTGTTGAAAATGGATGGTCTACCTAGGGATTGTTTGTTTTTTTTCTTACTAGTGCAATCAGTTCTATGGTGACAGTCGGCTATACCAACTCAGAGGCACACGGTTCTACAGGGTCGTCGTCCCGAGCAAAACGGACGGTGCTTTCGAGGCAGAAAATTTATGAGGCTTAATTTAGTTGATTCCATCACTTACATGGTAATAATCCAAAAACTTTTACACCAACTCTCTACTAGTCTGGTACACTTACTACTATTCTACTTGAACAAGAACAGTTCGGTGTCTACAATACTAAAACTAGCAACTTGTAAAAAATCGTCACAACTACCTACAAAACTAAGGGCCTGTTTAGTTCACGGTGAAAGTTTTGAAACTTTGAAACTTCACTATTCATCAAAGAGAATCTTACACGCATGGAGTATTAAACGTGTGTTAATGACAAAACCCATTCCATAACCCCCTGGTAACTTTACGAGACGAATCTAATGAGCCTAATTAGGCCATAATTAGACAATCGTGCTACAGTAAACAATCTCTAATGACAGATTAATTAGTCTTAATAGATTCGTCTCGCGATTTTCCGTCCATCCGTGTATTTAGTTTTATAATTAGATCATGTTTAGTCCTCCTAATCTTCGATTTAGAATTGAAAACTTTCTTTCGCAAACTTTCTTTCCAATCTAAACAGGCCCTAATATGGATATGATTGCAAACTTAAAGCTCCTCAGAATTTTTGTGATGCTACCAATTTCTCTATAAAAATTATTGTTGTTGTAATAAAGGCCCACAACTACTGTGTTAAATGCAATGAAAGCCTCTAGTCTATTTGAATATTTCTTTAAGCAAGCACCAGGGTAGTCATGGACCTACAAGTTGCAATCCAGCCAAGTTGTGTAAATCCCAGGTCTCTACTCTCTGGCCGCAGAATACTACGTGATAAGCCACATACCTGTTCAAAAACAGCTTGATATAGAGATTGAAGAGTCTGTTGAATAAGGTGCTTTAACTCAATTCAATGGAAAAAAAAAACCATCAAGCCTATAGCTATATAGCAATACTGATGGTGGGTTGGTACGACGAGTAGGGATTCGAGGGAACCCCCGTTTAGAGACTCGGACAGGGGTGTAACGTGTGCAGTGATTCGTTTGATGGGAGCTGTGAGACTCGGTGTTTAGACAGGTTCAGGCCGCTCTGGAACGTAACACCCTACGTCCTGTGTCTTTTTTGGTGATTGTGGGATCGGATCCCTTACACATTGCCCCTTGATGCCTAGTTATGCCCCTCCCCTGGGCCCAGAGGAGTTACCACCTCGGAGTGTGAAAGCGGCGCTCTTAATGGCGCCTCCCTGCAACTAATGCAGTTTGCCCACCTAACGCCATGGTAGGGCCTCCTGAAGAGCCCTGGGGTGCCAGGGATATACCGCGTCACTCCGGCACCTACTCGTCGTCCTGTCCCGGGGTTCCGTGGGCCCCCTGCAAAGGCGGTTTCATGGGTGAGGGGAGATGTACCCATCACCCTTGTCAGATGGACAAGAAATATCCTGGGCCAGGGGGCCATCCTTCTGACCGAGTTACAGCCCCCCGTCGCCCCTCTGTAATCACGAGGCTTTTATGGGGAAAGAATGCCTCCCGTAGGCCCCGGTGTTGTGTGTGGCCAGTCGCAGTAAATGCCAGGATCGACCCCGCTTCTTTCCTTGGTAAGAAAACGCTGATGTCCCTGGGTTGGTATACTTTCTCGGACCGTCCGCGTTGGGAGCCTCTTCCCTGCTGGGCCGCGTTTGCCGTCCACGACCCAATAGGCTTTAATTTGTCTGACCCAATGGGGACCCAGTACTGTTGGTGTTGATAAATACCATTGACAACCTATGTAGCACGGATACGGATACGTGTATCGGTATCGGAAGGATACGGATACGCGGATACGAAAATTTCCTAAAAAACCCGATACGCGGATACGTTTACTATTTAAAAAACAAAAAAAATAATAATAATGCAGGTCTGAATTTAAAGGCATTCACCAGATTCTTGCACCTTTCGATTTCATTCCTCATTTCACTAAGCATTGAATATGTAACATTAGGACATTTTCCTATTCCCTTTCCTCCCTTCTGCAGCAAATGAGCTTCAACTCTAGTGTAACTACTCAGTTTTTGAGTTGGACAGTAATTGCAGCGCCACAAAGCATTTCCTCCACCGGTTTTAGGCTTCTCCAGAATGGTGACATGATCCCAAAGTGGAGCCTTGATATCTGTTGTGTTTGTAGCTGCAGATCCTACGCTAGGACTAGCACTTGCACTAGCACCACTCATATTTGGAGACGCCATCTACTGTAATCAAGCAACAAGAACTCAGTCAACCACTAACTCCACTGCAGATCGAGAATGGGAAGAGGAAGACGAAGTGGGGAGCAAAGAAATCAAGCAACAAGCGGCAACGAATCGAGGAAGAAGAAGAGATCCAGAGGGGGAAGGGGATTAACTCACTGGATCCACGCGCAGGGGCAGGCAGCTCGTCAATGGCGGGCAGGCAGCCGCCGGCCTGCGAGTAGGGGCGCAGGCTCGTCGCCGGCGAGCGGAGGCGCACGCTCTGGTGGCCGGCGGCCGGCGGGTGCGCACTGGCCAGCGGGAGATGCAGCGCGGGCGTGCGGAAGGGCGGCGCGGGCGTGAGAAAGGGCGACGCGGGCGTGTGCTAGGGCAACAGGGGAGTTTCTAGTGGGCTGGGCCGTATCCGCGAGGCCGAGACGTCTCAGCCCAAGTATCCGAAATTCGCAAAAAAAATAAAAATTCCGATACTCCGGGGATACGTATCCAACGCGTATCGGAGGCGTATCCGTATCCGAAACGTGTCGGATACGCGATACGTGACCTCCTGCACGTATCCGTGTAACGTAGTTGACAACAATGGAACTATAAATTGCAATACCCATCATTGACAAGCTTATTAAACCTAAACAGAAGATAAATAAGTGCACAAAACATGTGAGCAACTAGTCTCAGCCTATGTCCATACTCCATATATATACTTTATCTCTTTGTGTACCGAGAGTATTGTTAGGAAAATGGACCTACTAGTAGGTCATTTGTGATTTTGGTGATTGCATGCAACACAACCCATGTGGACTAACAAGTTTGCTAGTATACAAGGACATAGTCGCATGGATGTAACTTGATGGACTTGGGTGATCAAACACCTTAAACAAGGTCAAAAATACATTATCAAGACATTAGAAGACCTTAAAAGAAACCCAAGACATCATACAAGACAAGCCCAAAGAAATAACCGCGGAGAAAATGAAGTAAAACAAAAAAAGAGGAGCACAGACTAGTGAGGACAGGATGTTGCGGTCCTACAAATGCTAAGTGAAGCAAGTTGCGGTCCTTCACTGAAAAATGCCAAAACCTTACTGCATAGACAGTAAGTTGCAGTGCTACACTCACCAACTGTTGCAGTGGGTCAGAGCAATAGTCGGTGGTGCTCAAGAAACTGAAGATTCGTCTCTAGAACGACATAGTATTGCGGTGGTGCACCTATTTGGGCACCGTAATAGTCGGTGCTATGCAGAAAGGGCCCAACGGCTAGCTAACGGCTAGTTCTTCGTGTTGGGGCTATAAATACCCCTCCACCTGGCCATTTAAAGAGTGTTAGAGCTTGTGGAAGCTAGTGGGTGACTGGGTGTTGAAGTTCACCATTTTATGTGCTCTATCCACAAAAGTGCTTAAGAGAAGATTAGACAATTAGCAACAAAACTTAGGCTTTGATTAGTGCTAGTTTAGGCCACTTAGTTCTTGCTTTAGGCTTTAGTCTAGAGTTTAGTGAGGTTTTCATACCTCTTTGCAATCGTTGCTTGCACGCACCACATGTTGTAAATCTGGGGCATTGTAGTCTTGCGAGACCCTCCGATAAAGCTTTGTGGAGAGGTTGCTCGTGGTTCTGCGAGGGAGGAGAGGCCCTTGGCGGCTTGCCAAAGCTCTGCCAAAGTGAAGACGGCGGAGGTCACTGGCGAGAGGCCAAGCGGAGACCCACTCGTGTTGTGGGTAGTCCCGTTGGCTATCACAGAGGTTGCTCACCACCAGAGCATTGCCCTAAGGAAGTGGCATTTCCCAAGAAGGGGCTCCAACGAGGACTAGGGGGAAGTTAGCTAACATCCCGATACCTGGGAAAACTCGTTGTGCCGAGAGTTTGCATTCTCTGCCATTTACACTTCCACATTTACTTTGTACCCTTTACATTCCGTGCTTACCTTTCCTACAATTGCCTTGTGTAGTTGATAGGATTGAAACCTAGAGTGCAAAACTCTTTTACGGTAGAGATAGCAACACATAGAAAAACTTAGTGCGCATCTAGATAGAAATTAGAATATGTTGTTATATATGCTTGGAGCCTTAGTTTTTAGGACACCTAATTCACCCCTAATCTTAGGGTGTCATGGTCCCTTCAATCGGTATTAGAGCCTTGTGCTCTTATTTGGACCACTGCTTCACCGGCAAAGAGCAAAATGACATCCCAAGAGGTTAGAAGTAATATCGATAGGCCTCCACGCTTTTACGACACTAACTACCCCTATAGGCATTTTCTTATGTCATGTTTTTTTGAAGCTAGATGCTTAGGTGTTTGGAGTGTAACGAAAGATGGTATGAAACCCTAGCACGGCCGAACAACCCCACCAAGGCCGATAGAGATGATATGCACTTCAATGCTATTGCTCGAAATTCAATTTTTGAATCTCTTAGCATTAATGTGTTTAATAGGGTCTATGATCTTAAAAGTGGACATGAAATTTGGACCACGTTCAAAGAGCTCCATGATGGCACGAGTGACGTTAAGGAGCAAAAACATATGTTGGTCAAGCAAGCTTTTGATTCTTTTAAAATGCTGCCAAATGAGTTAGCTAATGACATGTACTCACATTTGAATGTTATTGTTGAAAGCATCTAGGCCCCTAAGTTGTGTTTTGGTAATTAATGACAACTATTGTGGACTAACGGTTTCAATTGAGATATAAAAATAGGGTTAGTCCCAGAGTTGTGGTTTGCGGTGGTTGATATCATGGTGATATGGAACTTATTTGGTGAAGTGGAATCTCAAGGAAACGGTATAAGATAGGGTTTTCTATTTTACCGGTCAAAGAGATGATTAGAGAAGAAACATTGACCGGGCTGATAGGCTAGATAGCTGTACTATCAAGAGGGGTCAATGTCATTTGCTTGACGATTCTATAGTGCCACCTTGCTCAAATATTTCATTGGATGCATATGGATTAGTGGCATATATCATGAGAGCTGGAACAACACAGTTTTCTTGCAAATCGGCTAACTGGTTTGAATGGCGGACAGTCTCCTGTGTATGGGGCGGACCGTGTCTTGACTTAGCCGTTTTTCAGAGTTGTTCAGGACGTTTACAATGCAAGGGCGGACGGCCTCCGCAAGGGACGCGGACGGTTCGCCCAACAAAAAGAAATTATGAGAAAAACTTGATGTTTCTGGTGGGCCGAGCTTTTTTGTCCGGCAGACGGTTCGGCCACTGGGCGCGGACGGTCCGCAGGCCTCTTACCCCGCGCCACTATAACCAAGACCGGTTCTGGTGAGTTTCGACTGTTGTGACGGTCCGCGCAGAGCATGTGGATGGTCCGCCCCTTTCTTTCGCGCGCCACCAGAACCTCTGCTGGTTCTGTGTGGTTGGGTGATCTTGAACGGCGGACGGTCTGGCCCTGGGGCGGACAGTCCGCCGGCTAATTTGCGTGCGTGACTAGAAAGGTTGTGGCTCTGATCGGTGGGTTCAAAATGAACGGCGGACGGTTCACCCCTGTGAGGCGGATGGTCTGCCCCTAACAAAATGGTCGAGTCTGACAGCATTTATTGCTATTCTAGCCATTGGTTTTGAATGGCGGACCGTCCAGGCTTTGTGATGCGGACGGTCCGCGAATACTCAATTTTCATGGGTTACAGAGGGTAACAGCTAGTTTTTGAAGGGGGCTGTATATATAGCTCATGCCTGGCCGTGTGTGAGCTCTCTTGACACTTTGGAAAGCTGCCTTGAGATTTTTTAGCCCTTTTTCTTCACTCTCTCACTCACTTTGTTTTGAGGCTACATTCTTGTGAGATTGAGAGCATCCTAGTGCATTGCATCAAGAGTTTGAGCTTTGTGGCACTAGAGAGTCTTCAAGCAAGCATCATCGACTTGTTACTCTTGGAGGTTGCCGCCTCCTAGATGGCTTGGAGGTTATGGAAACCATTGAGCCCTTCAAAGAAGATTGTGAAGGAGCCCCAACTGTTCTTGTGAGAAGTTCTTGTACTCACCTCGCTAGAGTGGTGAAGAGCGACTCTAGTGGAATCGAGATGTGGAGCAGTTCTTGGTCCAATTCGACTCATACATCAAGCGGTGCCTTGTTTGAGGAGCGATTGGAACATAGAATCCACCTCAACGTGGATTAGGGGTGACCGGCAAGTCATCGACACCATGGGAAAAATTCGTATCTTGTAATTGGTTATTTCTATTGCTCAATTACATTCTTGCAATTTACTTTGAGCAATTTACCTTTCTAGAGATTGAATTGTATCTTGTCACCATAGGTTGCAAACCCTCACATAGAATAGAAAGAGTGGAAATAGTTTTACCCCCTTGTGTTACTAATAATTTTTTAAGTGTTGTAATTTTAGTTCAAACCGCCTATTCACCCCCCCTCTAGTCGGTATCCTAGATCCTACAATTGTCAATTAGCTAAATTCTATAGGCTTGACCAAGCTAAGTGATGCGGACATCCCAAGAAAGATCATCCATATTCTTCTTAAAGAGAAGTATGCTCCCATTGTCACCTATTTCCATTTCATGACCGAGATGGATGAGTTGAAGCCCACAAAGGTTTTGGGCAAGATCATTGCTCATGAGCTCACAATGAAGATCACCAAAGATCATTCTCCATCAAATGAAGATGCAAGCGCATCAAGCCAAGAAAAGATGGAGAAGAAAAAGGACAAGGAGGAATCTTCAAAATCAAAGATGAAAGCTCAAGAGCAAGAATCAAGCTCAAGCTCAAGTGAAACTTCAAGCTCAAGTGAAGCATCAAGTTCAAATGAAGAAGAGGGAAGTGATGATGAGGATGAAGAGGAATACGATGATCAATCAAGTGATGACTCCTCCTACGATCGTGAAACAATCAACAAGATCATCAAAAAGTCACCAAGATGCTTAAGACAATCAATGCCAAAGGTTACACAACCACCATGGAGCAACTGATGAGCTACAACAAAGGATGAAGGACAAAAATAAGATTGCTTGTCTTGGTTGTGGTGAAGGAGAACATCACATTGAGTTTTCTCCAAGCATGAAAGCATGACACAAATCTATGAAGGAAGAAGAAAGAGGAAGGAAGCTAGAAAGAAGGCCTTCACAAGTATTGCCAAGGGTGGGTTTGATGGGCCAAGCTCAAGAGATGAAGAAACCCACCACAAGCAAAAGACCTTCTTGCCATCATCAAGGTTGTCACACATTTGCCTTATGGCCCAAGGTATGAGTGAGGACGATGTAAGTGATGATGACTCCTCCCTTATTGAAGAGCTTGCTAATATTGGTTTAACTCAAGAGGTAATAATTAGGAAACTTAATTTTCAAAACAAGAAAATTAAACAAAAGCTAGCTAGCTGTTGGCATTTCTTAACATCGCCACTAGAATGTTTAGTTCTAGCAACGGCGCTAGGATATGTGATATGCTGCTGGCCGATCTTCCGAGAGATAGATGGTAAGTTCGATTGGTGGAGAACTCGATGTTGGCGATCTGGCGTCAAATCAGACACGATTCGAACCCTGCAACCGTTACACCACTGCTCTGTTGGTTATCAACCAAGCACAACTTGATTGACCTCGCCGAGAAGGCTTTCCCTGCAAGCGAATCGAAGAACACAAGCAAGAGAATGATAAACACGCAATCTGAAATTGCAGATCTGTATAAAGAAAATATGAGAGGTGTTCAAGCTCAAATCAACAAAGGACTAATCACCACAGGATTGTAGAACAAGAACGGGGGCCCTGGATCACTGTAAACGGACTTGTCGCCACAGTTACAATGAATCTATCACAGTTTCGACTTCGAAAACTTGACTAAAAAAACCCAAACCTAAAGTGGCGGTGGCTAATGAGTTTTATAGCCTAAAGGGGTGAGCTAGGGTTGGGGGCGACCAGGGGAGTGCCCACAACTTGGGCTTAAGGCCCGACACGATACAAAGGCCTGACATAGCCCAAAAAGGTGATGCAGCAGGTTGTCATGATCACACAGGATGATCAAAAAACTTTCTAGAGCTGGTACTAGAACCAAAATGACGGCGTCGTCGTCCCCTTTTCAACGCATCAAAGATCACCTCGTTTCGATGTCATATGAAGGAGATATCACCGAAACCGTGCATGGGTATCGGCTGAATCCGAGACGAATATGACAGCTAAGTTAGGGACGAATTACAACTTGGGGAAGACCATGACACGTGTATATTCAGCATGGCGATGTCCACATCAATATGCCTTATGGTATTCTAACAAATGCGAATGAATCTGCAAGCGCATGGATATACCATTGTAGCACTTCACCCATGAGTATTCCCAAGGGTATCGTATTTCCCAAAGGAAAGCGGTTGGTTCAAGAATATTGTTGCCATCATGAATATAGCAATAGCATGGATAGAATCATATACAAAGGACAGGGGTAAGATAATAAGATATGATGATAGTGTGACACACATGGGATCATCTCAGGACTAACTAGGCTAGGGAGAAGGACTAAGAGATAGCATCTAGGTTCTAATGTACTTCCTATATACTGCACTAAACAAGATAAAGCAAAGCATTCATGCACATATACAGTCTAAGCCTATGCACCCAGGCACATGGGGAGATAGCCTCCCACGCATGGCGAAGTGACTACTCATTTACAAACTCCTACAGCAATACCCGAACGTGGGGGATTTCAGAGGGTCCAACAGAGCTGTCACCATCTGCGGCCTACCCTAGCCATACCATGGGGCACACTCATATCCAGCTGATGATTCCAACCTGAGCACCATGCTCACATCGTTCACAACACGTTGACCATTCCGGACTAACAAGACTATGATCAACGCCACCATAAGAATGGCCGATGGACCAATGCCGTGGCATAGATCATGGAGACTATTATGCATAAGAAACCATACTTTAGTTGAACTAGAGCAAAGTCTAACATGTATGAAAGCACTCAAGTCTATACTACCGAAGCAAGAGTATATGACTAACTCATGAGCATATAAGCCTAGCAACTTATGATAGCAAGAACACAAGCATAACTCATCCATATCATAACAAAGACAAACAATAATGAAGAAGATATATCATTGAAGTAGAATAAAGTCATCCTAGAACTAAAAGATACAAGAGCCATACGCTTAGCTCCAAGGAGACCTGGAACCTGAATAAAGCTACTCTAGCCTAACTCCACTAAGCCTAGAGCCTAAAGGAAGAGAGTGATTGCCCAAAGATGTGTGTGTCTTATTTGGAGCCCCTCCTCTCATATTTATAGGCTCCAAGAGGCAGCATCTCTGAGGGAATATTCCAGCATCCACCTCGAACCGACCTTCAGGAGAGCACGAGAGAGTGACACGTGAAGGGCCAGGATGGGGCGCCACTAAGGCGGTTCGGCCGATCCAAGGGTTCGGCCGAACCCCTGGTGGGCCCTCTCCTGTTGTGCTTTCTCCAGGTGGCTGTCAAGTGGTTCCCAAAGGGTAGTTGCACGTGTCGACGGTGGATGGAGGCGGTTTGGGTCTATTGTGGGCCCTTCAATCCACGTGATGTACGCGTGGCGGCTTCTGATTCGTCAGGATGTTGTCACTTGGATCCATGAGGGTGGATTCTCCTTTATTTCTGTAGCAAATCACCTACAACCAAATATTCTCCAAGGACATATGGAACTACATTATTTGAAGGGAAATATGCGTATGAGTATTAACAATCCTTCACTTTATTCGAGTATATTGACGGCTATTATTGATGCTTAACAGCCGTCAACACTAACTCACCATCCAATTATAAAGAATTGGAAGAAAAGTTCGATATGGTCATTGAAGAAAATGATGAGCTAACTAGTAAAATTGAGTTGCTTGATTCAACTAAAGTTACCTCCACAATAGCATCCACATCTATTTTCGATACAAAACCTTAAAAGAATGCTTCTATTTCTTGCAATGATTTAAATGTTAAATCTTGCTCACCCTCTTGCAATGAGAATGTTATTATAGAAACTCTTAATGATCTCAATGCTCAAAAAAATGAAGAGCTTAAGCAAGAAGTAGAGAAGCTCTCAAAGGATTTGAAGAGGCTTAAGGGAAAGGAAAAGGAGCGCAAGCCACAACCTTCTCAAGATAACCGTCCAAAGATGGTGAAGAAGCTTGATAAGGGAGCAACCGTGATTTGCTACTCTTGCCATCAAGAAGGCCACAAGTCCTATGAGTGCGAGAACAAGAAAGGGGAAGAGAAAAAAAAGAAAATCATCTCCAACACCAAAGCATACTTGACGGTTGACAAGAAGAAGAGCACACCATACCTCCTCAAAAAGAAAGATAACAAGGTGGTGTCCCACTTGATCAACAAACAAGTGAAGGGGCGGAACCAACCTATTTGGGTGCCAAAGGAAGCCATTTCAATCATGAAGGGCACCAAAAAGGTTTGGGTTCCAAATGCGACTTAGAGTTCATGTGACTCGAGAGGATTTGGAGACTTGGCCACAAGAGAAGAGCAATTTAAGCAAAAGAGCCAAGTTGATCAAGATTCATATACTATACCCAAATCCTCCATTGGTAACATACGTAACTACAGTTAAATTCATGCAATTTCAATTAGCATCTAGTTCCTATACTTGTCTAGGAATGCATATGCATATTTCAAATCCATGGCATTGCCTAGAGTAGTTCTTTCTTATGGTAGGTTACTTGTGTCTCACTCTAACCCATAAGCAACCTATATGGTTTAATAGTTGTAGGAAAATAGCACTTAGAGCTTATTTCTTATATTTTGTGCCAAAATGCAAGTCATAAGCTATCTTCCCCAATGTTGTTATTAACTAGTCCATGTCTCTCACAAGTAATTCAATTACTTGTGTGCACATATTTAGGGGGATCCATCTTATGGGTTGTGATTTTGACACTAATATTATTTGCAAGTTTATCATGTGTGTAGTCTCACAAATATCCCCGGATCATGATTCTAATGAGAAAATATTCTTCATTTGTTATCATTGGACTTCAAGGGTATTATGGTGTCTTTTGATTTTCATTTGGTATCATTTTTTTCAATTCATTCAAATATCTCCATGCATAATATAGATTAATCTCATCATCATGTATTAATCGACTAGTTGTGCATATTCTTTGCTATCCACTATATATATGCACAGCACTAGGGGGAGCTTAGTTGAGGAAGTGCAAGAGGAAGGTTTTGGTATTCCCTTGACGGGTGCTCATGGCGAGCCCCCGAGCCATGAATATTGTAAGTTGGAACTATCGAGGGGTGGGGGCACTCACGCACTATTCAAGAACTAGTTCACCTAGTCTGAAATCGTAACCCCAAAATTGTCTTTCTGTCAAAGACGAGACAGAGCAATGAACATGTCCAAAATTTGAAGATCAGGTTGGGGTCTAAGGAATTGTCTAACCTTTAAAAGTGTTGGAAAGGGAAGTGGTTTAGCATTGTTCTGGGATGAAAGTCTTATAGTCGATCTGCAATCTTTTGGTGATCACCACATGGATGTAGTGGAGGAGATTGAACATAGAAGACTATGGCGAGGTACCTTTGTTTATGGGGAACCACTTGTTCAGGATAGACACATAATGTGGGATCTGCTTAGACAGCTAAAACCCAAATCTCCTCATCCATGGATGATGGTTGGTGATTTCAACGAAGCAATGTGGTCTTTTGAACTTTTTTCGAAGACAAGACGAAGGGAGCAACAAATGGTGGATTTTAGAGAGGTCTTATCACATTGTGACCTTCATGATCTTGGCTTCTCTGACTTACTTGGACATATCACAATAAACAGGATGGTGATCATAATGTTCGTGTGAGATTAGATCGAGCTACAGCATCCCCATCGTGGTCGACTTTGTTTACTGATGCTCGTGTGGTGCATCTGACATCTCCAACATCTGACCACTGCCCCCTTACTCTTAAGATTGGAAATGGAAAACCGAGAGGTTAGAGTAAAGAGATGTATGCGATACGAAATAATGTGGGAACGAGTTGATTCTTTACTTGAGGCAATCAAACAAGCGTGGTTGAAGGGATCGCTGGCTTCAAATTTGCTAACTTGATGACAAAGAATATGGCACACGTTCAGGCATAGTACCTTAGCGACATTCTTTTCGCGTCGTTCGTTTGTACATTGCCCACTACTTCAACATTTTATATTTGTTGTTTAGATATGTTGGGTTTATTATCTCAACATCTTGTTTTACTTTTTAACATTTTAATTTTACTGTTCAACATTTTGAAATAAGTATATGAACATTTTGAGTGGACCTTTTTCAACATTTTGGATTCATTATTTCAACATTTTTATGCACTACATTTTATACTTACTTTTTTATTACTTTGAATTTAATTACTACTTCAACATAAAATGTTGACTACTCCATATCAAATTATTGTTGAGATAGGGTTGGAAAATTATTATGTTAAGTGTACTTAAGTGTTAAATAAAATTGGTGATAAATTAATAAAAATTAAGTAAAATGAAATAAAAATGAGAAAAACAAAATTGGGCCTTATTTTTGCCCTTCTGTTGTTGGACTGGGCTACTACTAGGAACCCCCTCTTCCCCTCCCTTTCTTCCCCTTCTCCCTCCCACTTCCTCCTCCCCTCCCCTCTCACTCCTTCCTTCCCCTTTCACTCCTTTCCTCCTCGATCCCCTCTCACTCGTCTGGCCTCTTCATCCATCGCTCCCTGCCTGACGCCGCAAAATAATTTAAGTGAAGGTAAATCAACGCTTTGTATTTTGTTCATTCAATACTTTCTAGATCTGTTTGTTTGGCCGTCAAATACCATGAGTTTTTGCGCTTCCTATTTCTAGATCTGAGGGCATGGAACCATGAGAGGGAGGATTGGAGAGGGGGGAGGGGTGCAGAAGATAGCGCCTAAACAAAGGTCGATGCCATATAGGGAGGGAGTGGGGAACGGAGGGAGGAGGGTTTAGGGTAAGCTAGGGTTGGTATATCTCGTTGCAGTAGCGGGCGCTAAGCACAATACTCAGATTCACTACTTTGTAGCGGTAGCGGCATGGGTCCGTTACCTCTGTATTGCCTGATTTTGACCATAATCAAAGTTTTCCCAGTAGGATCATGCACTTTGAGGGCACACTTTTGTTTCAGTAGAGCAGTGATTCTTCCATAGGAGTTGCCACAGCTATATTGAGTTATTGAACTTTAGGAGAAAAAAAAAATTCTCTGTTAAATGTATCGCGTACAGTCTGCGATAAGTACCAAACTTGGTTCAATCCCAGAGATTCCTAATTTATTTTGTCCTATTTTTTTAGGGAATTATTTTGTCCTATCAGTGAAATTATCCTTTATTAAGCCTGTGTCACTACATTCATATTTCATGATTATTGCAGAACTTCAGAAGAATATTTTGGATGAGAAGGGGAGGCCTTGTAGCTGAAACTAGTTGACATTTTGTATTTCATAAGATATCTGAAGAAAGGTTCAAATGAATAGATCTGTTTGCAAAGAGTGGTCCAGGTCTGATATCGAAGGATCTCCTGAAAGTCCTTGGAGCCAGTCCCACAGGTATAATTGAACCAAATAATTGCTCTCTTTCACTGTGCAAGCATTAGCATTTGTAACTTTTGCTAACTCTTCACGAATTTACTTGTTGCTAGCTTTGTACAAGTGAACCAGAATAGTACATGTGCATTCATAGACATCCACGTTTTCCATTGCCACTTCCAAGTTCTATTATTAATTCTCTTAGCGGTTCAAACTAATAACCAATCCTGACACATCCTTTTGAGCCAGTGCCCCATCCCAATACCCAAGCTCCAATACCTTCTGCAGTTCTGCGTCTGACTTCATGGGATCATTTTACAACCAAGCCAGCTCCTTGGTTTCGATAACCTGCTAAAAGCTTCGGTTGAATTACCTGATAACCATACCCATGTGAGAAGAGGGGAGCCCCCATTAGCTTGGTACGAGTTGTATTTAAGTATGCCACCTGATTAGCGTGCACACCTACTCTAATTCAGTTGACAAATGCACGGCATAACTATGTTCTCAACACTCATGGCATATAGGAATTACGAACTAACTTCAAACAAGTATTATATTTGATTCTGATTATTGATCTATGTTTGTACTGTAGAGAGCCTATTATTTTGAATGTGGTTTATCTACAGAGCATAATGAATTGAAAAGCATTTGTGTTTATAGGTATATCTTTCGCTCCAGAAGCAGAAGTCCGCCTCAGAGGAGATGGGGAAGCAGGACATCTGGAGAACTTGATCTACCCTTGCAGCATTTTGCGCATGGTAGGTTGTTAAGAGGTGCACTACCTGATCCACAAACAGAGTACCACTATACTTTGCAAGGCCATGATTCTGGGGAAGGAATATGGAACAATGGTACAGGCTGGCCATATTTTCAAGGTTATTCTGCTTCTCATGGCATGCATAGAAGGCCGGAGCAACAAAAGACAAACAATATTCCCTGTAAATTCTATGCGCAAGGTCAATGCCATCATGGTCTAAGGTGCAGATATCTCCATGACAGTGCTCTAAAAACTGAAACTGGACTCGGTGTACCTGCTGCCTTTTCTGTGCATCCAAATGCTCATAATTGGTACCCTCATCACAATAATGTTCCCCAGAATCAGATTTTACCAACCGCACCTGTTGCTGTGCATACAAGCTCACATGTTTTGTCTGGATATGACAAGGAAAACATAAATTCTCAGGGTATATTCAGAACAGATACAAGGGACGAGCACAATGGTTTGCAGTTAAATTGTGCTCAAAGAAGCCAAAACGTGTTCCTTTCAGAAGATTTTGGTTCAGAACAGCCACAGCTCTCATTTCCTCGCCCAACAAGTGAAAATGGCATCTACATTGACAAGCACAAGAGTTCACATGAAACAACTGGTATTCTGGGTGTACCAACTCATCTAGTTGCCACCCACTTACCGAATGCCACAGCCTCATGGTCATGGAACAGCCAAATGCATCAAAATAACTTTTCGGTGCATCCAAAAAAACAAGGTGATTCTTTTAGTCTGCAGGGCCAGTCATTTTCTCAAGAGGCTATTGCAGCTCCAGATCTTTCTTCACAAAATGGACAAAGTTTCAACTTATATGGTCAACTTCCACAGAATCTTGAGGCAGTTGTACATGCTGCAGAGAGTAAGGAAACAACTGGCTTTCCCAAACCTGGCCAAGATTCTGGTACTCAAAGCATGCATAATATACAGAATTTTCAGCATGTAGGTGTAAATGTGCAAAGTCAGGGTCAAACATTGCAAGATGTATCTGTTGTGCCATACTCCAGAGCTGCTGATAGGGTTGGAGCTTCGATCTATCACAATGCAGCGGCAAGTGAAGAAGCCCATATTATTAATCCAGATTTGGCACCATCCAATGGAAAGGCTATTCTCACTGCTGGTGCTGTTGGAAAGCCGGTTTCCCAGCGTAATCAGTATCCAACGTTGGTGTCCAAATCATCTGCTGCACCTCCATCTGTTCCATCAATTCAGCAAGAAGCAGCAGAAATTTCTGTCCCATCTGACCACAAAATCCAAACAATTAAGGCAGAAACTACGGATGATAATACCTGCCCTGAAGCCTTGTCCCACTCAGTTCAAGTAAGAGGTCATGCTGCAGTGTCGAAAACATTTAGAATTGCATTAGCTGACTTTGTGAAGGAACAACTTAAGAGGACATGGAACAGTGGAAACTTGACAAGAGAGGTCCATAAAGTCATCTCGCGGAAGGTTATTGATAAAGTTGTTCACTCAACAAAAAACATTCCCGGCACAGATAAAGATGCTAAAAGGTACTTGCACACCAACTGGAGAAAAATCAACAAACTTATAAAGGTGTCCCCCCACCCCCACCTTTCCCTTATCCTCCTACTTCATTACTCTATTCTCCTAACCTAAAATTTACTAAACTTACTGTTCTCTTAATTGGGCTGTGTTGCATGCAGGAGTATTTTGACAAGCACAAGGTGGAATTTGTTGAGTGACATGGAGATGTGTGCTTGTGTTCTTCCTCGGTTGAAAAGATGGAAGCTCCTTATTTACCTTTGTGGCTTTGTAACTTTGGGCTCTTGAGTTAGATTTGAACCAGACTTTTTATTTTCCTTCTCTGAGTCACAGAGATTTACCGTGCTTATCTATTGTATATTTGTATTGCCAGCCAGCTTGCAGTACCGCCATTGGCAGTTAACTTGGTGTACCTTCTGTAGACCCTGTTGAAACATTGGGCTTCATCGGTTTATGCAAGTACTGCATGGTCTTTATAGGTAAAATAGTTATATCTGCTCCAATGCGTGTCTAATCTTTTTCACTTCTGATGCATTTTCATCTGAAAGTTTAAAGCCTCCTCATTCCTTTGTGAATGGGTAAAAGGTAATTTGTCCAGGGGCGATCAGTACCTTGATTTTACCTGTCATTTTACCATATTGCTTGGTAGGTGGTCAATGATTGTTACTGCTGAACTGGTGATTAAGCAGAAAACCATGTTTGAGTTGGCAGATACAACATGCTGTTGCTGCTGTGTAACCTGACATGTTTTTTTCACCAAGGTTGAGCGAGTGATCAGTGCACTTTAATTACTAGCTAAATTTTGATTAAGATTAGTGTAAATTGTAGCTTTCGTCAAAAACTAGATGTGCATTTAGATGGCCTTTGTGTAGTAGTTGATCAGGAGTTATTGTATAAATCTGCACTGTGTAATTTGTGCATCCTGGCAACAAAAACTGATTCTATCTATATGTAGCTATTCACTTTTAATTTTATAGGGAAAAATCTATTTGGTAGTTCCCTTCACTCTACTTTTAGAGCATAGTGGTATAGAAGGTGGAATATATTAAGGTACGGCAAACTTGATAGCAAAGAAAACAAAAGTAGTTAAGATTCAAAATCAGAACAGTCTATAGGCATACCTCTCAATTTGGAATTGGCCTTGCCCTTCAAAACCAAAGTAGTTTATACATATCCCCTCATTTAAGAATTAGCCTTGTCTTTTCCCTTCCGATCCATCTTACTTTCATTGCCGCAAAAACTTGTGATTGCAGGCTAATTAACCTGATCGGCAATAATCAAGCGCATCCTCTCCTTCCGTGCCTCACTCCCTTCCAAGAGACGATCAAAAGTAGAAAATATCACGATCTGTACAGATTCATGATGCCAAACAACGAGCAAATTACTCCGCTAGGGCTTTGCACTTACCTGCTCCGATCAACTTCAGATCGGACCAGTTGCGCGGATGGGCGGCACAGTGACCGGCCCTGCGTCCACGCGCAACGCCGGCAAGCAGCACGGCCCCGGCACCGCGAATGGAGGCATGGCACCTTCGTGTGCCGCTGTGCGCGACGGCGACCTCTCGAACCGGTGCCGCTGCCGCGTCGCCGGTTCGCGTGTCGTCGTGTGGGTCGCCGCTGTTGTTTCGCATCATGGGCTCATATGGCGCAGCCGAGCAGATCGCAGGTGGCTACATGCTGGCCCGTTAATAGGTAACAACCTACTACAGTAGAGCCCAATAAGGCAACGCATAACGGTTCGCGTATAGACGGGCCCTTGTTCACTCATACTACACGTGCTCATATGAAAGACAGAAATAATGTCTACATGGTTTTTCATTACTTCTATAGTATGTACTTGAAGATAAATTGTTCATCGAAAACCCATTATATTTAATTTGAAATAACATGTGACCAGCAAACAACCGTCGTCATAGCCCTTGTAGGCATTTTTATCTACCTAATAAAAAGTGGTGGTGTTTATAAAACAACCCAACAAATAGTTTCTGCGTATAAATATAGACAGTTTCTGTGTATAAATACAGACAGTTTCGTAGCCCACAACCCGTCGCCACCGCCGGGCCTGTCGCCGCCCCGACCATCCCTCTAAGGGTGCCGGCAATGGAAGATCCCTAAATCCTACGCCCCAAACCCTAACCCTAACCCCGCCACCTCCACCACCTCCCATGGCCGGCTGCGACCAGCCGCCGTCCATCCCGCCCACCTCCCACGCGTGCGTGCTCAGTGGTCACCTTCTCTGCTCATGTTACTTTGTTCTATCTTTCTTTTTTTTACGTTCCTTTTTCTCTGGTGTGCATAGAAATAACTAAAGGAGTCTCCATGTAAGCTTAAATGGAGAGGGCTCTCTGTTTAGCTTTTAGGTTTTATAATCTAGCTTGTGCACCAAGCACAATATGGTGAAAGACCCATGGACTACCAAAATATTACGAAATAAGTTGTGCATGAGTAGTTTTTTCTGATTATTTTTGTATTCCCATTCTTGTGGTATAAACTAGATTATAAAATAAGAGGAAATAAAAAGCCTAAGTTAGATAATGAATATAAACTACGCTGTGCTCATATCCGTCGTTAGCGAGGCGGCTGTGGTGACTTCGTCGATCTCAAGATCTAAACAGCCGGTCCAGTCTCTCGGAGGTGCTTATAGGGGTAGGGTTTGCATGCGTGTATTCATAGGAGTGAGTGTGCGTACGTGTGTGAGCGTCTGCAACGGTACTAGCAAATTTGCCCATGCGTTGCAACGGGTGAAGGTTAATATAGATATATGCTTACACTATTATTGTAAACATGTTTTTTTAAAAGTATGATCTCATATGTCCCATCTTAAGTTATTTTGTAGAATTAGAATGGTAGGAACAACAACTAATTTTATTTAAGTATTATAATTTTTGCTAGCAAATATTTATTTTGGTGTGCACAATATTGCCTTTAGCCCTATGCCTCTGACTGTAATCGGAGCTCCAGAAAAACGAAAACAAAGCATGAGCAGGATTCGCAGGATGCTGCCATTGCAGAGACCTCGGGACACACTATTGAAAGATAGCGGGTCGTTGGCAGTTGCTCGCTGAATGTTACATTTTGTAAAGCACAAAATCGTCATACTCTAACATTATGAAACATCCTCCGTTTCAAATATCATCAAAACCTACATGTAAAAAATCAAAAAATATATGAATGGGTAGATGTGCAACTTTACATGTTAATGTAAAATTTGAGGTTAAACAATATTATGGGCAAAGAGAAACAAAAACGACAAAAATCAACATACAGGGTTGTGGATCCGTATGAACATTGCATCCAAATCAAACATGATGATTTTATCTTTTTTTCTCTTTGCACAAAATTCCGTTTAAGCTCAAATTTTGCATGAACAAGTAGCATTGCACCATCTACTCATATACATATATTTTTTTGTTGATTTTTTTTCATGAACGATTCGATGCACTGTTTTTAAATAGGAGCATGAGAGCACATAATGCATGGCCTGATGCCAATGGGCCGTGTCGAGATCAGGCCTTGTGTGCGAGTCATTCCTGCTGCTGCTGTAGTATCGGAGTTCGAACATGATGGACGGTATGCTCGACACGCACCTGCTGGAACTGGAAGGAAGGGCACGCTAAGCGTCTGGAGCGTTCACTCGTTCCTATCCTCCACCCTCTCTCGTCTCTTCCCGTTTCTCTTTGCACACCCTTTGCTGCATCCATCTCTCTCTAATCTCTCATAGTCACAGACACGGTCTCACTCAAGCGTGCGGCATGGATGTGGCGGCCGCCTCGGCGGTGCTGGTGCGCTTGAGCCTGCTTCGCGCACGAGCCCACCCATGGTGGCGCACGAAGGAGAGGGAGCCTGAGCGCCCACCGTCGTTCTCGGAGCATGTCCATGGAGGCAAGAGGGGTCGGCCGTGAGGTGTGCCAGCGGCAGCCTGCGGCTAGCTCGTACGTGTTGATTCTGGGGCTCTTGACTTCTTGTGCTTGCATTGGCCGTCACTACTACAAAAAAACGTTTGTAGGGGCGGGTAAAAACACGTTTGTAGGGGCGGCGCCAAATCCGCTCCTGCTTTTGGCTGCTAAAAATGGCCATTTGCAGGGGCGAGTTAATAGCCCGCCCCAACAAACGTGTTTCCAGGGGCGGGTAATGGCATGGTCTGCCCCTGAAGATGGTTTCCAGGGGCGGGTCATGGCATGGTCCGCCCCTGAAGATGGTGTTTCTAGGGGGCGGGTAATGGCATGGTCCGCCCCTGAAGCTCATTTTTACCGACCAGAAATAAATCAAAAAATAGCAAAACAATTCATGCGCTCCGCGGCTGGTGGGATTCGAACTCACGACCTCTCCCTTGCACGTAGCCTCCTTTACCACTGCACCACACTCTCACCTGTGATTAGATGTTGTTTTGGTTCCTACCATATTATACTAAACTGAGTGTAAATTGCTTGTTTGAGGCCCTAAATGATTTCAAATTAAAAAGTTTTCAACTACAAAGTTTCATAACTTTTTGAAATCTACAAGTTTCATTTTGGTAGTTTCTCCATCCGAGGTCGTTTACAGAATTTGAATTTCAAATTTGACAACATTAAAATTTAGTTTTCGTTGACAAGATGATTTCAAATGAAAAAGTTGTCAACTACAAAGTTTCATAACTTATTGTGATCTACAACTTTCATTTTGACTATTTCTCCATCTGAGGTCTTTTAAAAAATCTCAAATTTCAATTGAAAAATTATAAACATGCATCCATGACCCGCCCCTAGAAATGGCAGCATTTGTAGGGGCGGCTCATACCATGACCCGCCCCTAGAAATGCATTTCTAGGGGCGGCCCTTAGCTACAGTAGCGCGCGCATTTATAGGAGCGCGTCGCCTTTTAGTCCGCCTCTAAAAAAAACCCTGGCTCTTACAAATATTTTTTTTAAGTAGTGCGTCGTGTGGATTTATACGTGCCATGGTCATGGTGGCTCTCGTAACAGAAACAGAGGTTGTGTTAGAGACGGAACGTGATCAATTAACGGATTGGACTTCTAGAAAACGACGGATCAAGACCTGGAGTGAGGCGTCCGAGCTCCGGCGATCCATACACCTCGTAAAACTTGTTGGTTTTTACTACTCGCAAGCAAAATCGATGCCCACGTCGTCCGAGAGCTCGTTTTAATATCAATTATGATGTCTAGATCGGCGGCACACTTTTGGCGGGGTGATCTGCTAGTGCGGCGGACTGCGTTGTTCTTGATTTGTGGCCGATTCTTGGCGCAGTTATTTTCTATTCCCAAATCTCGTGTGTGCGGCTAAACTCATGGCCGGAGGGAATGGCTTGCAAGGCGGCGTGGATAGATGCACAGCGGCAAGGCGGATATTAGCGGCGACGAGGCGTGCCGCAGCTTGGAGCCCGGCTAGGAGAGCAGGCGGCATTGCGGACGTCAGGAGGAGCAATCCCTGCTGTCCCTGGAGTGCTCCGATCCATGTGCTTGATCCATGGCCGATCCATGCATGCAGTTGCCTAATTACGGTGCTGCATGCCTCGTATCGCTGCCATGCATGCTCATCTGCCGAGGAGCAAAAGATAATCAAGGGCACATTTTCGTTAATGGAGGATCATGACTTCATGAGGTGGTTGATGCATGCATGTATCAATAGATAAGCATGCACGCTGTCAGCAGGTAATAAATTGATACTGGAATAAAGGGCCCTATGACTTCATTCGGAATAAAGGGCCCTATGACTTCATTCTAAGTCATACTTTTCAAAATTTGACCAAATCCATGAATGCTGCACACACGCATAACTATTTTATTGTAGTACAAATAATTCCATTGATATATATAAGGAGGAAAATATACACACCGGAGAGTAAATTTTGTGTTTCGAATTAGATATATTTAGATGTTAAGAATGTAAAAAACTTTGGCCGCACCATGCATACACAGGGACAACTGCCCGTTATAAAATTCATTTCTTGTTATACAATGTCGCTCCTCTTATCTCTAGAAAATTATTTCGCATGCATGTGCCAAATACATTTTACTACTTATTGAACTTGAACATGTTATACTAAACATGCATGATGATCAGCAGTGGAAATACAATTTTCCTTCAGGAAGCTAATAATTTGCGCATGCTGTGGAGAGGGAATTGCATTAAAGGCAGATTTATTTAATTTGCGTCAAAGTTAAATGCTTGCATGCATGCCGCCGGAAATGGTGAGCTAGATTTGGGAGAGATATTCATAAGTGTTTAGGAGAGAGACAGACATGCGAGCGTGCAAAGATTTCGGAGAGATATACGCATGCATGGATGTGGTGACAAGTTGATAACAAAAGAGCTAGCCTTGCTATGTTCACCGACACAATAAAAAATTACCTTTTACATGAGTGGATGCGTATGTGAAACTATGGTTATAGGAATATTATGCTACAACCGAGTGTACTAGTAGCAGTAACACGTATTTATGATCTGTGAGCAGTATATTTTCCATTTGTGAGCAGTATTTTTCACAATTTCGAGTAGTACTTTCTCACAATTGCTCCTATATATCCCAAACAATAAAGCTAAGCCAATAGAGAAATAAATTTTTCTAATCAGCTTTTAATTTTTTTCTAGCTGTCTAGGGGAAGTTATTTCTTTATTGACTTAGCTTTACTGTTTGAGATATATAGGAGTAATTGTGAGAAAATACTACTCAGAGATGAAAAATATACTACTGCTGCTACTAGTAGTACACCAGGGTTGTAGCACAGTAAATTTCTATCGTTGTAACAAGAAGTAAATAACTAAAATTTAGAACCATAAAAAACTTAATATTGAAGGAGTAGTAAATCAAAGTAGTAGCTATTTGAGTTTAGTTTTTTACATAATGCACACAAAATCTGGTCAAAATAAAGAAATCACATAATCAAGACCTAATTGCTTGAATTTCAATACCATGTGCAAAAACTCTAAATCCATATTCAAAGATTTTGACAAAATCAAAAACTCCATGAGACACAAATTTTTAAATTCTTGACCTCAACCCATCCTTCGCTCTGGTTGGATCTTGTTCGTCATCGCCCGTTACCTGGTATTAAAAGGTTGTGGTAGTAAATTAGTAATTGTAGAGAAGTAGATAGTATTTGGTCAATAGGTTTTGTTTTTGCCTTTAGAAGGCTATCGCCTCTCTGCCCTGCAGATCCTCTGCACATAAGAAACAGAGGAGTATTTTTCACAATTCTGAGTAGTACTTTCTCACAATTGCTTCTATATATCTCATACAGCAAAACTAAGTCAATAAAGAAATAAAATCATCTAATCAGCTTTATTTTCTTTAGCTGACTAGGGGAAGTTATTTCTTTATCGACTTAGCTTTACTGTTTGAGATATATAGGAGTAATTGTGTGAAAATACTACTCAGAGATGAAAAATATACTACTGCTGCTATTAGTACACCAGGGCATTAGCACAGTAAATTTCTAGCATCATAATAAGAAGTAAATAATTGATATTTAGAACAGTAAAAAAAACTTAATATGGAAGGAGTAGTAAATCAAAGTAGTAGCTGTTTGAGATATATAGGAGTAATTGTGTGAAAATACTACTATATACTACTGCTGCTACTAGTACACCACTAGTACACCAGGGCATTACCACCACAGGGCATATGCATCATTTGAGCAATTGGATGGACACTGCAATGCACAATTTGGTTAGGTCAGATTACAAATTCGAATCCACACTAAACAAGCATTACTGATGTGCACATGGAAGTAAAATTGGAGATTAGAAAATCAACAAATCTGCACGCAGTGGTTAACTGATACGGAGGAGTTGTACCTTGACAGACACAAATCGATGCACCAGAATGTCAATCTGTATGTGGCCGTAGTAGTACTCCTGAATCTGACTCTGAGAGTGCCATCAGTGGTACTGAAGACGGGGAATAATTTGCAAACCATGTGGTCCTCGTCGACCAGATCGCACACCCACTTAAATCAACAGATGCAAAATCAAACTTCCCTGCCGAAAATAAGCAATGCAAAATTAGTGAGATGAGTTCGAGCAGCACAACAATTAAAGAAAAATAAACATGTCCACCACACGATCGTTTCAAATGGATGAAATTCACCACCAGATGATGTGCGATATGATGATGGCGCCCAGCCCTACCCACAAGCGAGACTATAGAAGATTGAAACGGATCAGAGATCTCAGAACTAAGGGGGGCCGAGGGGAGATGGAGGGCAGCGGCTAATAACCTGGACATGCATCGGGCCAGAGGGCAGGGGCAGCCCATCACCATGAACTGCCACTACTAATCCATTCTAGATCCACGGAATTAAAACAAACTTACCGAGAGGGACGCATGGATGCGCTGCGGCCCACCAAATCGGAGCATGGCTGCCACCCTCCTGCGCATCCCACCAAATCGGAGCATGGCCGTCGTCCTCCTTGCCATTTGAGACTGTTACCTGGACGTCGCCATGGCGCCGATGCTAGGTAGAGCAGTGCGCCGTATCTTGGGAAACATCGTGCCGCCGTGCCTGCGAAGAGGTGCCGGCAGTAATGCTTGAAACGCTCATGACCGTATCGCCATTGCCGGGGTCCAGAAACCAGGGAGTAGGAATTTAGAGCAAGTATTATAGAGCCATGTAAGCCGGCGAAATACCAGAACACGTCAGCACCATCCGACGTGGGAGAGAGAGAAAGCAGGAGAGAGAGTGAAACGAGCGACTCGCGAGGCGCCGAGCTGAAGCGGGCGAAATGCCCTGTATTGGCCGCTCGCCTCTGGTTCTCCAATCTCGTTCTCCCACGTTGCAACTGTGCTGGACAGCGCATTAAAAGAGCATGGGACCTACCACCACCGCTCAGCAGCTCAGGTGAGCTGGAACTCCTTGCAGCCGGCGAGCGGGCGTTCTTATTAGCCCTGCTCTTAGGAGTGTTTTAATCCCGCATTTGCAGGCACCATAAATGATTCTAGGAACGAGGGTCTTTTATTACGTGAATTTTTACGGTCATTTACAGTAATTACGGTCGCGTGATTCTTTTCTGTGTGTCGCCGGAATTGAGCGGTCCTCCGCCGTGGCGTTGAATATTATTCAACGCGATGGGTGCTGAATATACATTATATATATATATATCTCTACTCCTAAAACGTACGAAGTTCGGCCTTTTTTTTTGTGCGACAATTATTTCGTCTTCGTCCTTCGTCACTTCGGTACGAATCCACGAAATCCCGCGAGGCTGGCCGTGCGATCCGTTTTCTCCGTCGGATCATCGTGAGCGCCATCCCTTCGCGCATGTCCAGCCCAAAAATCCGCTCCCTCCGCAAACCTTCCATCCTCGTGACCCACGCCTGTCCCTTCCAATCCGAAAATCTTGCATGCCCCCGTCGAAACCTAGCCGCCGCCGCTGCCGCTCCCTTACTTACCATCCCATTCTCTTCCAAGATGAGCTGCTGTTGCCCGCTTCCTTCCTACGACCTAAGGTGATGCACTCTGCCGCCCATCCCGCTATGAGTTCCGCCATCCTGCAGGACCTCGCCGCCGACTTCTCCCGTGCGCTGAACCAAACCACACCCCCCCCCGGCGCACATCCCCATGCTCCTCCGTGAGGTGCTCGACTCCTTCCTCCGCACCCGCGCCGCCAAGGCCGAGGCCAAGCGTCCGCGGAGGGCCAGTGCCGGGGCGTGCTGGAGGTGGACACCGTCATGGTGTACTACGACGACCTCACGGAGATGTACATGGGCGGGGACATGTCTCCAGACTTCTACGGTTGGGTGTTCCCCAAGTGCGACCACATCGCCATTGGGACCGGCACCGTGGCCGCCAAGCCGGAGATCAAGTGCCTCCAGTCCGGCATCCGCGTGCGGGCGGGGTTCAAGATCGCCGGCGGCCGCGTGGTGAAGGTGGAAGCGCACCCGACCACGGAGCACCCGCGCCAAGCGCCTTCTTAGGAATGGCCTCACCTCCACCTCTGTTACGGCGAACTGATTTTCTTCCTTCGTGGTGAGAATCCATCGAATATTTTTTTCATGAGTATGTCCTGATAGATCCCAAGGATCATCTAGGAATGGATCCGGTGGGGTGAGCACTTGCTTTGTGATGGAGGGCATGGATTTGTATCTTGAGAAAACTAGAACAGAGAGAGACCGGGAGAGAAACAGACCAGGGGCTTGGTGAAGACCTGGGATGGCGATGCAGCGACGGGCGACGTCGGGATGGCGACAGCGGCTGGTGGCGCTTCCCGCCGCTTCAGCATCTCCCTCTCAGATCGGGTTAGGGTTGAGGACGGTGGGGAACTGGCGGCTGTAGTGAACCTCTTAACCCTAACCACTGGCCCCCACCTCCTCTTATATGGCGCTGCGCGACAGGGGCCCACCAGCCTTCTATTGGGCTGGGCGTCCCCGAACAGGACACGAGTCAAAGGCCCAATTGGCCTTTGGGCCAACTGGTGGAGATCAACCTAACAATCTCCTCTTTGATCTCACCTTATATTTTTCTTATACTTCAGCTCTTCGCTTGGCATCCACTTCATCATAAATAAGCATACCGAGCATGGGTCATCATGATTGTCATTTCAATCGGATTAACCAGCCACAATACACTCATCCATTTTGAAGGATCATAACTTTGGGCCCTTTATAGTCTGGAAGTCATAGGCTATACCATGAACCCATGTCGACCGTGTGTCCTCTGCACACACTGGGTGATAAGCCTTTAATAGACGGATCCTCTAGTACTTGATTGTTGCTTTTCAACATGATTCCAGACTTTCTCCTTTACAACGTAACCTTTCTGTCAACGTGTTTGGCACCACACTTGACTCGTTGTCATAGGAGTAAAATATTTAGATGGTTGTTGCTGTTGTCAACCACTATCATCTCCGGGCAGAGGTTTTCTCAACCATTTTGCCTGTCCATCAGCCTCATATCATGCTATACTATATCTTTTCATCATATTGATGATAATTGTTTCACTCTTTGGAGATTTTCCACACAAAAACCCCAAATATGAATGTCAGCGACAATTGTGGATTTCGCTACACATTTCACAAGTTCTTCCCTGTACTCACAACCTTTTGAGAGCACTGGTGATTTCTTTCTCAATTTAGCATTCACAAGTTTCTCCCTATACTCACAACCTTTTGAGAGCACTGGTAATTTCTTTCTCAATTTAGCATGAGGCCGATGTACTTAACTCCATTCCAGTGATCTATATCTGGACTAGACATTGCCAAAACAACCCGGCTACTTGAATTATGTCAGGGTAATGTTCATCTTTTGCATCTTTTGCATTCAT
This sequence comes from Alloteropsis semialata, assembly GCA_004135705.1. NCBI lineage: Eukaryota > Viridiplantae > Streptophyta > Magnoliopsida > Poales > Poaceae > Alloteropsis > Alloteropsis semialata. Next base: position 33,166,991 of record CM014272.1, read on the forward strand.
TAAGCTTCCAACAGCTGAAGCAAATGGTACCATATTCCTTTAATCTTCTCCTTGCTGGTTCTTGGAACACTATAGTTCCATAACCATTCCTTATTCATTCTTTGGAACACTAAAGTTCCCAAAACCATTACCCTTGACTTTAAGGACAGGCCTAGGTTTTCTCGCATACACACTTTATTTCTTTAGGAACTTTCCTTAGCATGCCTTTGCGATAATCCTAATACCCCTTTCTTGTATCTCGGTGAATTTCATCTCTTGTAACGATAGACATTTCACCAAGAACATTCTCATTTAAACTTTGAGGACAAGAACTTCTTCTTCTCCTGCAATAGACTGACATCACTACTAGCAAGTAAGATGTCATCCACATATACAGGATTAGGAAATGAATTTCCATTCTATAACTTTATACAATTACAATTGTCCTCTGATATTCTTTAACCCAAACTTTCTAATTGACTCTTCAACTTTAAATTTCTCTGTCTAGAGACTTACTCTAGTCCATAAAGGATTTCTTCATGTACTTTTACTTTCACGACAAAAACCCTTAGGTTAAGCCATGTAAACATTCTCATGCAAATCCCACTGGGGAATGCAGTCTTTTCTTTCATCTGCTGTAACTCAGATCATAATGTGCCACTCATTGTATTCTATATATTTTCTTTGCGCAAGATCTTTCGATTCAAGTCGCGCTTTACATCTTTACATATTCCCTTCGGAGTCACATTTTGACTTGTAGACCCATTACAGCCTACTGTTTTGGCTCCATTGGGAATTACTTCTGAGTCCCAAACTCTGTTAGTACTCATAGACTTCATTTCTTCTTTCATGGCTTCAAGCCATTTTTGAGATTCAGCGCTTCTCATAGCTTCTTCATGAGTTACGGGATCATTCCGCACTTGAATTTCTTCACTATTATAAACTTCATAATCATCAGGGATCGCTGGCTTTCTTGCCCTTTGAGACCTTCTTGGGGCCTCCACAGCTGGTGCCTCTTGCACTGGGATCTGCTGTGGTTCTGTTTCTTGTGCAATAATTTGTTCTTCCTGCGGAGCAGGTTCAACATTCTCATTCACTACTTGTACCGGTGGACTCGCCACTGGCGCTGGTTCCACAGTGCCTTGCACTGATGGAAGTAAAGAAACTGGTAGCTCGAAGAAAGGTTCTTGAATAAGCGGATTATGTACACACACCCGCTTTTCTTCAAGATCAATCTCTCGCGCTATCATGCTCCCCCTGATTCTCTTGAATCACTTAGGTATTCTCATACCATGCTCCCCCTGATTACTCCATCTTCTATAAGCCAGTGTATCTTTAAACTTTTCTTATTTGGGTTTATTCTTAAATTAAAACTTTTCTCATATGGCGCTTTAAGCACCGCTTTAATAACTCTAAAACTTGTCCAGTATGAATACTGGCTAACTGCGCTATCTTTCCATCAGAACCATAAAAGGTCCGTTTAGAAATTTAGCTATTTCTTTACTTTAGGGGTATCATTAATATGACCGTTGTACTCCCCCGACGATCACATTCATCTTTTATAGATCACTTAAGATATCTGAAGTGTAAGAGAGTTTCTTTCTTGTCTATCTTTCATTTCTCCCCCTCGAAATGTGGCGTGAACTTTTCTGCCACAATTCGAAAACTTTTCATAACTCTTGTGAATGAGGAACTTTGATTACTTACTTCATCCACATGATTACGTCATGCAAAACAAAGTTATCTCTTAATTCATATGGGAGTACTTTTTCCTCATTTCACTTTAAGAACTCGACAGAGTCCTTTATCATTAGTACTTCTACAAGTCACGCTCGCTTGTCATTCTTATCTTTAGGTTCGTCTCTAACTTTCTCCCGCCATGCAGGACAAGTCCTTTGCCAAACTTTTTTCGCCATACGGAATTGTCTGACATGAGCATTGTTCCAACTTTACCCCGCCATGCGGGTATTTTCTCAAAATATTTCCCGCCATGCGGGTAATTTCTTATATGGGACATAAATGCCAGAATCGGCACTCTTGATTGCCTATGCAATCCTCAAATTCAGAAATAAATCCGAATATTCTTGGATCAATATCCCAGAATTCTTTTCTTTTGAGGCCATTCTTTGCAGAGAACACAGTCTCTCATGCAATGGCCTTCTTTCGTACAGAACTTGCCCTTAGACCTTTTATCATGTGAGTCTCAAGTACCTAACTTATTTTCTTTTTGCCTTCAAGAATGAAAGCAACAATGCTCATTAAACTTTGAAATCTTTGTGTTCTATTCTATATCACCTTTGGGCAGAAATAGAATAAAATATCATCCTTCTACATTAATTCCACATCACCTTTGGGCAGAAATGGAAATAACGTACAAACTTGAACTTTACTCTACTTTAAGAGCATTTCTTAAACATTATCTTTACATTAATTCCATATCACCTTTGGGCAAAAATGAAAATAACGTATGAAACTTTAAACATTTCTCTACTTTAAGAGAATTTCTTGAACTGAAACTTTAAACATTTCTCTACTTTAAGAGAATTTCTTGAACTTTATTTTTACATTAATTCCACATCACCTTTGGGCAGGAATGGAAAAAATGTATGAAAAACTTAATTATCTTCAAAACTTTGCTTCTCAAATTAAATTCTCCCTTTGGTTTGAATTTAATAAGAAGATAATCATTATTACGGCGGAAAACATGAACTTTGCATTGCTCTACTTTAAGAGCATATCTTAATCTTTATCTATTCTCTGACAATTGATCACTTTGATTCAGAATTTATCAGAGACATAAACTATAAACATAAGACTCATTATAATATTGTTATCATCAACTTTGGTCAGAAAATAACAATACCATAATTTTAACTTTAAACAAATGTCTTTCTACTCCTCTAATTAAACTCAAATTTAGAGTATGAAGCCTTTACTTTGCAGCGGAAACTTTAACTCTATTCAGAATCAACATCTCATTAAACTTTACTTTTCTCTAAAACAAACTATCCCTTTGGTTCAAGTTTGAATAGAGTTCAAAACTATACACACTCATTGAAAATGCTTCTGAAAAAGAGTACTACTTGTACAATACTCGTACTGTCCATTCGAGCCAGGGGAAAAACTTGGCCCAAGGCCCCACTTGTGCAACGCACTTGCATTCTACCCAGTGGTAGACTTGGCCCACTGATCGCACGGCCTTCCTTGTCTTGCACGGGTAGCTTTGCACGGAAAACTGCATCCCGCGGCCAGCGCTCAGTCTCAGCACGAGTGGCCCAGCATCCAGCAGCCTGCACGGCGCAGTCCGGCCAGTCTTTATGGCTCGGTAGGCACTATGGCCCATCAGCCTGGACGCGTAGCGCGCCTGCGGCCTAGCGGCTCACTCCAACTGGGCCTTGAGCCCGAGCGCCGACCGTGGCCACTCCAGCTGCCGCGGCCCATTTGCGCGCGCGGCCCAAGGACGCTCTCCGCCTCGCCTTTGCTCGGCCCAGGTGGCGTGCGTCGTCTGGATCGTGGCCAGACCACTTCGGCCTGCCCACTCCCTTGCAGGGACTTAAATCGGTCAGAAGATCTGAGCTGTTCTTTCACAAAGATTCTGATCGGAGTGCCGTCCGGGACTCTCGCCCAGAACAAAACCGACGGACGCCGATCCCTCTGGAAACCTAGCGCAATTCCTCCTGCGCGCAGTCGCAAGAGCAGCGGCTCTTCCCGGGCGCCGGCACCGGCCTTGCCGGTCCTTTCTTCCTCTTTCTGCTCAGC
>CM014272.1:33171728-33195422 GCA_004135705.1 Alloteropsis semialata
ATTCAATCTCACCTCCATGCATTGTAACCAAGAGCTCGTTGTTGTTCTCCGGAACCTCGCCGAGCAGAGCAATACAAGACCCCCGAGCACAGGACGTAGGGTATTATACCTCCGGGTAGACCGAACCTGTATAATCCCTGTGTCCCTGTGTTACCTCGAGCTCCCTAGTCTAGCAATCTCCCTTTGCCTACAAATCAACCATCTGGGTACCCCCGGGTGGACTGCCGGACTAGAACTCCGACACCTCCCGCGGTATGGATTTTGTCCCTATGTACCTCCACCTAGCTCATCCCCTTCCCTTGTATTGATGAAATTTGAGCCTTTTTTGTGGAATTTATATATGTGTATTGATGAAATTTGAGCCCTTTTGTTGAATTTATATGTGTAGTGATGAAATTGAGCCTTTATGTTGAATTTGTATGTGTATTGATGAAATTTTATCCTTATTGTTGAATATATATGTCTAGTGTCTTTAGATTTTGATGATATATTTCATAACACACATTTACTTATTGAACTTGTAGATGGCGGCTGATCGGGCTTGGATGTACAGACAGCCCAGAGTTTGGGAGTCATTCCTAAGCGGGGTCAATGGTTTTCTTGATCAATCAGAGGCGGACATGAGAAACCGGGGGTGCCTACGATGTATTGCCCCTGTTTTGATTGTCTCAACCAGAAGAAGTTCGGACACCGGGACAATATTTTCCATCATTTGATCACACGTGGATTCACAAAGAATTGCACGTGTTGGAACAGGCATGGTGAGGAAGGCCTTAATGAAGGCGAAGCAGGATGCCTTAATGAAGGTCAAGTGCGACGCCATGTTGAAGTCCTTAACGAAGGTGAAACAAGTGCAGAATGTCTTAACTCCTTGATTACTCATTGTTATAGGGTAAAGCAGCAGAATGTCTTAACTCCTTGATTCCCACTATGATTGGTTTGCCAAAGATTGTAGGATCATTCGGTTCGCAATGAGCACAGACGGCGTCAACCCATTCGGTAACCAGAGTTCAACGCATAGCACGTGGCCTGTCGTATTGTCAGTGTTGAACCTTCCACCATGGCTATGCAAGAAACGGAAATACCTGATGCTGTCAATCTTGGTTTCTGGGCCAAAGCAACCCGGTGACCGTATTGATGTCTACTTGAGGCCATTGGTTGATGACTTGAAGACACTTTAGAAGCCTGGTGTGAAGGAGGTTTGGGATGAGTTCCAATGTGAGGAGTTTATATTGCACGCCATGTTGTTCACCACCGTCAACGACAACTGGCTCATTGCAACCTCTCTGGGCAGAGTAAAAGAAAAGGTGCAGCTTGCCCCCACTGCTTAGATGAAACATGCTCATTGTGGCTAAGAAACTCAAAGAAATTCGTAATTATGGGGCACCGTCGTTTGCTCCCCAAGAAACATCCATACCGGGACATGGATTGTCAGTTTGATGGGCAAAAGGAAAAACGAATGGCGCCTCCACATGTGTCCAAAATGGAAGTCCACTTGCAAGTCCAAGGCATCAAAACTATCGAGGACTTACCAAAAAAGACCATCCTTGGAGAAAGAAAGAAGAGACATGGTGAAGAAGAAGATGGGCAAGGGATATGGAACAAGAAATCAATACTATGGGAGCTAGAGTATTGGGAGTTGTTGGATGTGCGTCATTCGATTGACAACACAGAGGGGGAAAGGAAAAGATCATAAAAATGCAAGAGAGGATCTTAAAGATATGGGCATTATGCCGGAGCTCGATGCACAGAAAACAGACATGGGGACGGACCTCCCCGTAGTAGCAACCACATTGTCAAAGATGGCGAGACATGAATTCTGTGAGTTTTTGCATAGTTTGAAAGTACCTTCAGGCTACTCATCAAAATTCAAGAGGCTAGTGTCGGTGAAGGACATGAAAATGAATTTCCAATTGATGAAATCTCATGATTGCCATGTGTTGATGACAGCTCTTCTTCCTGTTGCACTTAGAGGTATCAAGACAGTACAGGTTCGCAAGGCTGTGATGAGCTTGTGCTTTTTCTTCAATGCAATAGAACAAAAGGTGATTGATGAGGATGCACTGTTGAAGATAGAGAGAAGGCATTTCGAGACCCTATGCATTCTTGAAGCTACTTTCCCACCCTCATTCTTTGATCTCATGGTCCATCTAACAGCACATCTTGCAAAGGAGATCTTCTACCTTGGCCCATCTTACCTTCATCAAATGTTTCCATATGAGTGATTCTATGGCTTCCTCAAATCATTGGTACATAATCGGTCATTTTCGGAGGGAGCCATGGTTCGTGGCTATGGTACCATCGAAGCAGTGGAGTGGGCCATGGGTTATATGGACCCCCAAAACCCCATTGGTGTTCCTCATTCAAGGCATGAAGGTAGGCTTGCAGGTGTTGGGACCTTGGGCAAAAAGTCAATCACTCCAGATCAAGATTCCTTCAACAAGGCTCATTTCACCGTGCTACAACAGACCAAGATAGTTACACCATATGTCAACGAGCACATGCGACAGCTACGTGAAGGGAATCCTAACCGTAATGAGCCTTGGGTTTCAAAGAAGCACATGCAAGGCTTTAACACTTGGCTCCGAGATTATATCCAGAACACCAGTAGTGCTATACCTGATAATCTGATAAGAAAACTAGCAGTAGAGGCACTGTTCACTATTACAACATACCAAGCATATGATATCAATGGATGCATGTCCTACACCATGGCCCAAGATGCCAAGAGCATCTATCAAAACAGTGGTGTGCGTGTAGAGGCCGTCGACAACGAAGAAGAGTCCGACACATATTTTGGGCAAATAGAAGAGATTTGGGTGCTTGACTATGTAGGATTCAAGGTAGCCTTGTTTCGGTGTCGATGGGTCAATGGGAAGAAAAGCATGACCAAGGATAAATATGGATTTGTTAGTGTTGATCTATGGGTCTTTGGTTACAAAAATGAACCGTTTGTCTTCGCCAAAGATGTTCAACAAGTGTTCTATGTACCCGACCTTGCAAAGAAGAACTGGTATGTGGTTATGACTGGAAAAAAAAGATTGTTGGGGTTCAAAATGTTGTTGAGGATGAGGAGTACAACCAATTTGATGAAATTCCATCCTTTGACACTTCATACATGCCCCAACTCTCGGCGAATGATAAAACACCATACTTGAGAACCGACCATCGAGAAACAATCCATGTCCAAAAAGCAAGGAAAAAGCAACTTTGATATGTGTATTGATGAAATTTGAGCCTTAGTGTTGAATTTGTATGTGTATTGATCAAATTTGAGCCTCATTGTTGAATTTATATGTGTATTGATCAAATGTGAGCCTTATTGTTGAATTTGAAAGGTGTGATGAAATTTGAGCCTCATTGTTGAATTTGTATGTGTATTGATCAAATTTGAGCCTTATTGTTGAATTTGAAAGGTGTGATGAAATTTGAGCCTCATTGTTGAATCCTAGCTGGTTCCAAGATGCAGCCAGAAAACTGGCTATGTGTTGCATCTCAAGTCTGAAACTGGTTATTCACATCAGTAACGAGCGTTTAGACAGTGCCCGTTACTAATCGCGCATCAGTAACGGGCATTTAGACAGAGCCCATTACGAATAAGGCCATCAGTAAACAGAAATGACAGATATCAGAACAGAACCTGGCATGCCATCAGCAACACAACACATACACAGAACAGAACATTCTTGGACAAAATAATACAGAACATTAATATATATGACACATGACCTATATACACAGAACACTGAAATATACACAGAACATAAATATAGACATATATAAGACACATGACATATATATGTGACATTGTACTTGATTACTGACTACAACACCAGCAACACAAGAACATTCTTGGATAAAACAATTTCCTTGCTGATGCTGGTCTGATCCTAATACTGTTTTCACTAAATTAATTTTGACCTACAACTAACAGCTTCCTAATACTGGCCGCCTGTATCGGCGTGCGCGCAATCTGCTTCTTCCTTTCTTTTTCCTCAGCAAGCTCAGCAGTAAGCTCGCTGATCCTCGTCTGGGATGCTGCCATCTCGTTGTGCAAATCCCAGAAACTCATGCGACGCTGCAAGAGTGGAGTTGAAACCTTGATCAGCACAAAAAATGAATTGAAACTGAATTGAAACATTGATCAGTACAAAAACTTAATTTAAATGGAACTGATCAACACAGTTTTAGTAAAAAAAATGGATTTAAATTGAACTTAAACTGAATTTAAACAAACTAGATTTAAATTGAACACTAATGCATACTAATGAACACTAATGCATCTGCAATTCATGACACAAAGTCATAAATTCATAACACAAATTGGAACAAACTGGATTTAAACAGATTCATAAATTGCAATTTGAACAAACTGGATTTAAATTGAACTTAAACTAAATTTAAACAAACTGGATTTAAATTGAACACTAATGCATACTAATGAACACTAATGCATCTCCAATTCATAACACAAATTCATAAATTCATAACACAAATTGAAACAAACATGATTTAAACAAACTGAGAAAACCTTCATCAGCAGTAAACTAAAAATGCAATGAAAAAACCCTCACCAGAGACTTCATCTTCTTCTTCTCCTTCATCGGAGGCATCTCCTCCTCCTCCTTCACCTTGGCCGCCACCGCCTTCTCCTTCCCCTTGGCTGCCATCTCCTTCTCCTTGCCCTTCCCCTTAGCCGGAGCAATCTCCTCCGCCTTCCCCTTCCCCTTCCTGTTGATGAAACTCGAGGGCCCCTCGTCATCGGCAATGCAGATGCCGATTGACGAGTGACGAGGAGGAGGTGGAGAGCGGTGGTCGCCGCCGCCGCTTGACGAGGAGTAGGTGGAGATGAGCGCCTTGGGGGGACCGGAGGCGAAACGTCCGGTCGCCGGATCCCGGGCTTGCGGCCGCGCTCGGAGAGATTGCCTGGATGGCCTCGTCACCGCCGCAGTCGCCGGAGCTGTCGAGGAAGAGAGGAAGGCGTCGCCGGAGCAGTCGAGGGAGGGAAGACGAGGGGACAGTAGCTGAGTCGAGAGGGAAGGGGGAAGACGAGGGGGCCGGCTTGAACCCTTGGAATCAATTTCCTGGCCGTTCAAGGCCATATCTGCGGGCAAGGTCACAGAAGAGCACCGATACCAGTGGGAACATAACATTCAGTTCCCCTCTGGTGGCGAAGGTAGCAAATAAGGTGAGAAGATATGCAGCTGAGGCTAGCGATAGTTCTTTCACTGGGGCTAGGGAGCATGATGTTCTGAGTGCGGCACTTGAGAATCCAGAGCATCGAGGTCAAGTCCGAGGCGTGTCGAGTTCACAAGGCTAGGGTATAAGATTTGGCGAAGAGTTTGCTGGAATGTACAGGAAGAAGATGAAGAGGAGGTCTGATGCGGACAAGGAAGAGATGGTTGGTGAAGCAACCACTAGAGTTGTGGAGTTGCTAAGAGTTGCAGGTGTGCACATACCGGATGGTCTGTGTAACCCCCAAGCAGTACACAAGAGTAGCTGCGAGGAAGAAGAAGCAAATGAAAATGAGGATGACAGTGTACCTCCATCACTTGAGCCGGACACAATTGATCTGCTGATAGAGCCAACAAAGTGCAGTCTTTTGGATGGCAGCGGGTATAACATGGAGCTCGCATTAGCCACTGTCTATCTAGATCAAAAGACTTGTCATACAGTACCGGTAGAGTATGGGTATGCTGTGGTCAACCTACTTACGTGTGGGCCAATGCGGGGCACATCAATCTGCCAATCCCAGTAGGCGATGAGCTCACAACCCTAGGTGATTCTCTTATGCAACGCATACAGTGGCCAAGGATGAGAATCCTTATGCCACATAGGTCGAAAGCTCCCACATCTGTAGCCACATCAGCTGGTACAGCTTCAGATGGAGCAGCAGCAGCTCAGCTACTGCAGCAACAACAGGCTCAGCTACTGCAGCAACAGCAGGCTCAAAAAACCCTGCAACTGCAGGCAGCCAATGACCAACAGAGCCAGCTGCCTGAAAATGCCAATGACCAACAGCAGCAGCAGAGAAGCAGCAGCAGAAGAAGAAGCAGCAGCAGCAGAAGCAGCCATAGCAGTAGCAGCAGCAGAAGCAGCCATAGCAGCAGCAGCAGCAGCAGGAGCTCATCAGCAAAACTCTGCCTCAGCAGTAGCTTCAGCAGCAGCAACAGCAGCAAGAGCTAACAAGCAAAACTCCGCCTCAGCAGCAGCAGCAACAACAGCAGGAGCCACAGCAGCAGCAGCTTGGCCCTCAACCCCTGCCTCAGCAACAACAGCCACAGCAGCAGCCATAGCAGAAGGTTGCCAATGTTTGGACTACACAGAACATAAAATACAAGCCTAGTGAGCCTATGTTGTCAGAAGAGGCTTTAAAAGCTGCTGGGCCAAGTTGTGAAGCTTTGCATCAGTATGTCATGGCTCAAAGTGCGAATGGTGCTGATGGCGTTCTGGCAAAGTTGGCAGCATCATACTTTGACAGTGATGATAAATTGACCTTCACAGTATCATTCAATGACTTGTATGACCTTTTCAACCTGGACGGCCTGGATATTAGTTTGTTAAGGTGCTGGACATTGTAAGTTCCTTCACATTAAAACATATATTCTATAATTTTACCATAAAGTTCATGCTAACAATTAGTTTATTTGTAGGATTATGATGAAGCAGGCAGAGGATATGAAGTGCAGTGTTGGGTTTTTGGACCCACAGATATTCTCGGCCACAATGGTTCAATTCCAAACCAAAAATGTATTAAACACAATTAGAAAGGCTATGAAGCACGACTTCGTGGTCGGTGCCTACAACACTGGTGGCCACTGGGTACTAGTGGTCATTGCAATGAAGTAGAATGTTGTTTGGTATCTAGATTCTGCCAAAACTTGGCCAAAGCGAAAGTTGAGGGATGTCGTACAAGTTGTGAACTGGTATGACGGTTTTGTTACAAAAATTCCATCTAGTAATGTTTCTAATCAATATTGCTGATCATGCAGGGCCTATTCACAGCACATGGAGAAGGTGAAAACAAAGTCAAAAACCAAACCTAAACTCACGCATAAGACAGATTTCTAAGAACGAGATTTTTTTTGGATCCCTTTATACGTATTTTGTACTGCCTTAACTTGTGTCATTATGGTACCCTTCATGCAGTGCGTTCAACAGCCATCGGGGAGCTTACTGTATGGATTCTATGTTGCAATGAACATGTTGGACCTACTCTCTGACATAAGTATCATGAAAAAGGCTTCTGTAAGTATACATGCTCAGCCTTGTCTCTGCTCATAGTCTCCATTTGATTTTATAAACTAATTTTTACTTGTATTCTCATAATAATTGTATTATGCAGGATTACAAAGTTTCCACCAACACCGTAGAACAAGGAACACTAAGGATGCTCCAGGGGATGCTGTGCGAGTTCATTCTTAAGGAGATCATCGACCCAAAGGGCCGCTTCCATGATGGTCCAGCAGATGCCGTGTGAGTTCATAAACTTGATATTTGTTGCATGTGTATGATGAGAAACTTGGAAACTTGATTCACATGGAAACTTGATTCAGCTTCCATGTGTATGATGAGAACAAACTTGATGTGTAATAGTGTATATATGAGATGTGTATATATATGATATGTATATCAATCTGTATTTGTGATGTGATTGACTGGTGGCTCTGTTTGTGATGTGATTACTGGTGGCTGCCAAATCCTGGTTGGTTCCAGGATGCAGCCAGAAAACTAGCTAGAGCTTGTGGGGGTGGCACAAGTAAAGGTAACGGGAATTAAACAACGCCGATTACAAATTAGGAACAGATGGGTGATGGACTGATGGGTGACGTCTACTTGTAATGGGCAACCACAATAGACTGTTACCTACATAGGGGGTGTTCAATTCCGTGAAAAAATTTTGGTGAAAAATTTTGCAAGAGAATCTTACCATTTAGGAGTACTAAATGTAGACTAATAATAAAACTAATTATAGATCTCGCATGGAAATCGCGAGACGAATCTAATGATGATAATTAATCCATGATTAGTGAATATTTAGCGGATGGTTACTGTAGCACCACTGTTGCAAATCATGGCCTAATTAGGCTCATTAGATTCGTCTCGCAAAGTTACCTGGGGGTTATGGAATGGGTTTTGTCATTAACACACGTTTACTACTCCATGCATGTAAGATTCCCTTGGGAAAAATTTTGGTGAATTTTTTTTGGGGAATTAAACACCCCCATAGAAACAGATATACCAAATTGGTCTCATGAATCAAACCTACATGCAATTGCCAAATCGTTCGTGAGCTTCATGTTTATAGGATGCAGAAGTCTTACCCCAATCGAGATCTTTATAAATTCATGTCAGATTCCTAGTCCTATCTTGAACCCTTCGGTTTGCAAAGCGCACCACCTGTGTTTTCTTGATTTCCACGGAACACTAGCTAATTAAAATTGGTGCTCTAGTTTAGCCAGGCCATCCGGGCCGGGGAACTAAGAGGCCGTGTGCTGAATTTATATGTAGACCCAAGGTTAACTATAAAAGTTTATATTATCATTGCTAGAAATTACATTAGCCAGAGGATAGGGTTTTTTTGCTGGTAAGTAAGGATATGATTTATTGCATGCTTGAAATCACATTTTTTTTGCATATGTGAAAATATGTCTTTGAACTAGCATGTAACTTTCACTTTTCTTAGAAAATGATATAAGCTTCAATTAAAAATACACCACTTACTGAAGGATCATTTTTGCATAAGATGTCAAACCAGACTGAACAACATCGAATGTCAGGCTGATGAAATGAAAATTAACGTATATATAGTTATGTAGTTTTCATGATGTTATATTTTTCCAACAGAATTCTAGTTAACATGACTGAAAAACTAGAATACCACTCAAACACATGAATAGACAAAAGAACAAAAGTAGCAGGAAGTATGAAATACCCAAAGCAATCTAGAAACTACAAAAGGAGGCAGAATAAGTTGATTTGACGCAGAGGCTGAAAAATAAAGAAACTGAGTTTGTGGTGCGCAGAACAGCCTCGAGGTCCGAACTAGCTTCAACAACGCAGCAAGGATCAAGATAGGAGATTGATGATATACATGATATCAATCAATGTTGTTCAAAGAGTTGAATAGACGCTTCTGGGCCTCCAACATACTAGTAGTACTTTGAATGGTAAAAGATTGTAGATGTAATAATGGGGGAGGAGAATTAGAAAGATAGCAGTTATATTCATGAGAAACTAAGAAATGATAGACCTACACAACTCAAATGTCGAGAGGAAGCCGAGGAGAAAGATATATTATGTTGTGCTCTCGTATGAAAGTTCCATGAAGTTTTGATGGGAAATGACTCAGACGATTGTTAGTTCAGAAATCGAATTTGGGGCACCCTTGATTTGAGGGCCCTTAGCAGTCGCTCGCCTCGCACGCGCCTCGGGACGGCCCAGCAAACCCGTGGCAATAATTTTGGATAGATGTCAACACATTAATAGTTCAAGGGAGAAGAGGTGAAGATCTTGCAGAAGGCTAGCTAGCTTCTCAACTACTGGAGTACTCCCAAGCAACAGCGGTGAGTGGATGGAGCCAGCGAGGAGGAGCTGGGTGTGTGTATTCTGTGCACTGTTTGTCGCCTCCTTAATGGAGTCCAAAGGCAAACATCTTAGCTCTTATAATGGAGTTGCACTGGCTTGGATTCACTTTAGTAGCAAGCAATACCACTGCGAGTTGCTAAAGGCACGTATCCCATATTCATTTAACTCGATCTTCTGCCAACAATTTCACTATCTAGATTCCAGTGTTGATCAAACCCTGATATATATACTATCTCATGCGAGTAGCAAATGTAAATGATTGGAATCATTATTGTGATGTGGTGCCGAATTAATATTGTACGTGGTGTGGAATTAACTTGTTGTGAATAAATTATATGTATGGTTCATTGACATCTCAACTTAATATTTTGTTGACGAGGCGTGTGAATGCGAGTAATTATGTGATAGTGCATGATTTCACACCTTCTCTTCTATAGCCAGGGAAGGGCCGGCGCTCCCTCCTTGAACCCTAATCGTTCATCAAAGAGAGCCCGGACAAGGGACGGCCCAGAATCAGCGCGCGGCGATCTTAGGGCAGCAAGCCAGCATCGGACAAAAGAAGAAGCGATATCAGATTTGGCGACCTACTACTCTACAAGACCTAGACGGCATCTCCGCCGTCGGAACGGCAAGGAACCCTACGCGGCAGCGCACACAGTCTGCGTAGTGTTCTCATCCTGAGCAAGGCAGTGTAAAGAAGCGGCGGCGGCGGCGAGTTCCAGTCTCCTCCTTCGACCTCCGATCCGTCTGCGAGGCGACGGCACCGGCGGCACGATGAACATGGCTGGTGAGTTCGCTTCGTGTTTCCCGTGGGGTATTTTTGTTGGATCGGGTTGGGGACGTTGGATCCGTCGAATTTGGGGGGATTTGATCGAGTTTGTTGCGGATTCGGGATGTTCTTGCGCCGATTCGAGGTGAGAATTTAGGGTTTCGGGTTTGTTGCGGATTCAGGGTGTTCTTGCAATCTTGCGCTCATTCGAGTTGGGAATTTAGTGTTTAGGGTTTGTTCATGGGGCACAAACCAGTAGAGAGAGGTGAACCACGCGGGAATTTGGTCGATCTCCCTTTCACCAGTCGCCACTCGCCACCCAGTACAACCCTGCTCATCATTTGGCAACGCTACCCAAGCAGTATCGCACAACACCAGACTAGACTAGGGGCGACCGTGGAGTTTCCTCACAGTGCCTGCTTCTAGCAGGCACACGCGAGCCTGATACAGAGCAGTGTACAAAAGGCTGAGCTTCATGAGCCTGACAACGGCGCACACCAGCACAATGGTGTGTCAGATGTGCATGCTCAAGGAGCTTCACATATACGTCCAGTGTCTAGCTAGAAGGTAAAACGGGGAGGACGACAAGTAGAGTCAGGGGAATGATGGACGTTGGCCGTCGACTAGAGTAACCACTGGAGTTGAGCATGAGAGCCGCTGGAGCTACCTGTGCGTGATCGCCACACTCAACAAAATGATGGCACTCATGGAAGCTGAGCTTTTGTGCTCTGGCCTTGAAAGCTATTTTTATTTTCCCCTTGGAATGACAGGGTTTAGGTGAGGGACGATCTCATCCACACTCTATATGGGTATTTTGTCCCTGTTGTGGTTCTGTTCCCCCAAGGGTGGTGTTACATTCCAATCCCAGCAGGTGCACATGTTGCCAAATGAGGCCTTACTAGGGTGGAAGCTAGGGAAGACAGGTACTGGCCCCCCGAGGGATGACCGCTAGAGTCAGGCAAGCCACGCTGGAGCCACCTGTGCGGTGACTGCTGCACTTGCATTGAGAGAATGATCGATGTGACTCTGTTGGGCCGAGCTTTCATTTTGGCCTTGAACTGCGATTTTTATTTGTCCTTTGGAGTAATAGGGTTTGTGATTAGGGATCACATCTCAGCCACACGCTCAAGACAGGGCTTTTGTCCCCGTTGTAGTTTTATTCCCACTTCCAATTTCCAAATGAGGCTGCGGTGTGACAACCCAATGCTGGCTAATGCACATGTTTGCCAAATAGGCCTCAAGTTGGAGGGTAGGGATGTGGGGGTTAGGACAGGCCTATCTTGACCTGGCCTTAAATTTCTTCAGAAACTTTGATCCGTGACATCAAAAGATTGTCATTTAATAAATATACCATCATCAAACTCTCTTAGCCCTGTTCTGGGCCATTTAGAAATATGCTAACATTTTCCATCAGCCTAGCCTCAAGGCAATTCGGTAAAGTGGTGATCCTTCCGATTTGAGAGAGGCAAGATCCAAAATTGGTTCATTCCACACCAGATTTGAGCAGAAGCATGCTCCATACTATGGTGTGGCATGCGGCGGCATCAGGTCGAGCTGTGCTGGGGTGCGAGTGCGACAGCTTCAGGTGGAAGCGGACTGCTGTGGCATGGATTAATTCAAGTTGAGATGGGATGTGGCACAAAGGCTTCAGGCACAAGTGTTGGGGTGCAGCTGTGTGTGCCAGAGATATGGAGGGGCTACAGGTAGAAAGATGGAGAAGCACAACAATGGAGACTACGATAGTTGGTTGGAGAAATGTCACAAAACCATCTTTTTCCATATTCTATCAATGAAACTTGGCCATATGGGAAATACTTTAGCATATATTTTTTCCTTTGATTTCTTTGTTGGTAAGAAACTTCAAAAGAAATATCTGAGGTATTGAAATGATGTATGCTCTGTATTCTTGTAGATACATATGAGGGGGAATTTCCTGATATGATTGAGGAGTACTTGCAGCATGGAATTATGAAATGTGTCGCATTTAACCGTAAAGGAACCCTTCTTGCAGGTAATTACATTTGTTCCTCTACAAGTAATGACTGCTTTTTAATTATCTTCCTGGTTCATATAATTCATGTTCATTTCTTTTATACTTCTCGATTATTGTTGGTTTAGATTTGTTGAAAGCTTTTTGTTAACAAGGATTAAAGTTTCTCCTAGTCAGTGAAGCAATTTCTTTGTGTCATTTATTTATTATGTCAATACCGCCTGCTCAATTAGGCTGTATTACCGACAGTGCTAGTGGGATTGCCAGCCTCCTGTTGCAATTAGTGAAACAGCTGATTCCATGCATAAAACGATCACCATCATTATATTTTATTTTCTTGTCCATGTGGAATATTTACTCAGTAATATTATGGTATTGTAATAGCAATCGAAACCCATAGAAAGAAACTGGGTTTATGTAAGATTAATTCCATATGAAGTTGGTGCTGCATTGCCTGTAAAAACTTCGACATATGATTGTCAACATTATTTTATGAAATGCACCGTTAAATCTTTGCATGGTCTAGACTATCTTTCAGCTGTGAAATTGTTTTCAATTGTTAATAACAATGTTTGTTGCATGTTTCCAGCTGGATTGTCAAATGGTAACTGTGTTATCTGGGACTTTGAAACGAGGGGCCTCGCAAGAGAATTTCATGATAAAGATTGCAATGCACCTATAACAAG
This sequence comes from Alloteropsis semialata, assembly GCA_004135705.1. Taxonomy (NCBI): domain Eukaryota; kingdom Viridiplantae; phylum Streptophyta; class Magnoliopsida; order Poales; family Poaceae; genus Alloteropsis; species Alloteropsis semialata. The sequence goes on from CM014272.1 coordinate 33,184,762, forward strand.
TGTCTCCTGGTCCAGGTATGGGCACCGTTTGCTTGCCTCCGCTACTGACAAGTCGTTGACACTTTGGGATGTGTCAACTGGGGAAAAGATTGCCCGCACAACTCTTCAGCAAACTCCATTGCGTGCCACCCTTCAACCTGGTTCTCCAACCCCATCTGTTTGTTTGGCATGTCCTTTGTCTTCTGCACCTCTTCTTGTTGATTTGAATACTGGAAGTACCACAGTTCTCCCAGTTTCTGTGTCTAAGAATGATAAACCGCCTGCACTTAACACCCATAATAAATTTGCGGATGGTACCCCACCTTTTACACCAACAGCTGCAACGTTTGATAAGTATGGGGATCTGATATATGTGGGCAACTCCAAGGGAGAAATTTTAATAGTAGATTCGAAAAGCATCCAGGTACATGCAGTAATTCCCATCTCTGGTGGGACCGTTGTTAAGGATATTGTTTTGAGCCGGGATGGTCAATATCTTCTGACAAATTCTAATGATCGGGTCATTAGAGTCTACAAGAATATTCTGTCTGTTAAAGGTTCTGGAGATGAGATTAAAAATATAAGCAGCAACAATAAGGACTATGAAAGCCACTATGATAAGTTAAAAGCAAATGGTGCAAGTTGCCTTATTCTTTCCTGTGAACTTTCGGATGCCGTCACAAACATACAGTGGAAAACACCAAGCTTCAGTGGTAATAGTGAGTGGATAGTTGGTGCTTCTGCAAACAAAGCAGAGCACAGGTTGCAAATATGGGACCACGAAGGGCACCTTGTATCGATCCTTGATGGTCCAAAGGAAGCTCTCATCGGTCTTGCTTGGCATCCTGTTGAACCTACAATTGTTACAGTATCTGCAAAAGGCTTGGTATACATTTGGACCAAGGAGCATGTAGAGAACTGGAGTGCCTTTGCTCCTGACTTCGTACAATTAGAAGAAAATGAAGAGTATGTTGAACGAGAGGATGAGTTTGACTTGAACCCACGCGAAGAAGAGGTGAATCAAAATTTCTCTACTTGTCTTTTTAATAGTTATTCATGGTATGCACTTGAACATTTTGTCTCAATTCTCTGTGTAGGTTGAGGAAGTAATGGTAGATAAGGATTCTGATATTGATGTTGAGACATTTGAGAACAATCCAACGTTCAGTGATGTGGAGGATTCTGTGGATGAGATTGTTTACTTGCCAGCAATTCCTTCCCCAGATGCTCCAGATGCTCAGCCAGAGAAGTGTCTTGGAAGCTCCTCAAAGTTGGAGGATAGCAACCATTCTGGTAACCCATCCTCAATGGATGCTGTACAGAATGGTCCAGCCATTCCTCTGGCATCAAGCCCAATGGAAGGTATAGCACCTTTTGCAACTTCTTGTTTTTGTTGTTATGATTCCGTGCAACTGTATAATCCTTGTGCATATGATTTGTTTCCAATTGCGCTTCACTACAGTGTAGTTGGTTTTGTATTCATATATAAAAAACCTACAGACCATTGTACCAAGAAAACTAAGTCGTGCACCCTCCATGATGAAAAAAATGATGGTATTTGGTTCACAGTTTAGTCACAGAAGATTATGGAGCTATATGTACATGTTGTGAAAGATGTCCATTCACTAACATAACTATATGTTACAGCATGTTTAAAGTAGAGTAAGTTCCATTTACCAGGGATATATAGAATCTTGAAAACCTGAGCATTCCATGTTGTTGCAAAGCTAAGTTTTCACAATTCTGTTTTCAGTTTTTTGGTCTCCACCAAATTAGAAAATTTTGAGGTTCAGTCAAATTATTTGCAAAAAAAAAAATATTTTGAGGTTATGAAGCCTATTATAGAAATTATGTTCACAACAACAGTTTATTTAGCCAGAATTACATGTAGATGAGGTCCTTGGTTTGAAGCCAGTCGTGTTGTTTTAGTCTATTATTTTCTGTGAATTAGTGAGCCCTTCCTTGTCATCAGTTGGAGAAAATGTCGTGAAGAAAAGAGATCGAATTGATCTTTTCTTTTTGGGACTAAAAGAGAATTGATCTAGGGACCTTCCTGGGTGCATGAGAAGTTAGACCACTGCCCTATGACTTAGCATGCATATATTTATACGTATGTTTTTCTGAACATAACTTAATTCAAAAAATTTGAAATTATTTTACCGAAATTAGTTTTTTTCAGTCACCAAATGAAAACGAAGAAATTGGGATGAAATTTTAAACCCTGGTTTCAAGTCTTACCTTTGGTGTAATGCTGAATCTTTTAATATCATGTTTTTGGTTTTGCTCCTAATATTGCAGTGGACAACTCTATTGCTGAAGACCCACCGGAAGGGCCAAACTCAAAGCGGAAGCGGCGACCATCAGCGAAGGGGCTTGAGTTGCAGAAATCTGAGAAGAGCAAAAAGCCTGAAAAGTTCAATGGCAAGTCCACAAAATCTAGTGCCAAGCAGATGCAACCTCCTAATGGAAACAGCTCCGCCTTTGGTGATGAAGCAACTGAGGTCCATGAGGTTAACATTGACAGCTAGATTTTTCCAGACAGAGGACAATAGAATGGGGGAATAGAAAACGCTGTTCTGTATATTCCCCCCTAAGGGAAAAGAGAAATTGTATGCTGAGACATAGTAAACTATCCGTGTTGTTGCCTGTAAGTTGGTATTTGTTGTTTCGAGTTAAACAAAACATATATGCTGTTCTTGGAAGTGTTTTTTGAGATTTTAAGCTTAATAACTTGAAGCTGGGGCGTTTTTTTTCTTTGTTGGGCAGTGGGAAACTCTGGTTTTACCTGTAGGTATGTTGGTGTCTTGGCGGATGGATAACACCCCTTGAGCGATATAACTGTTTCAAATCTGCCTTTTAACCAAGGCAGGTTATTGTTATTTCGATCACATTTTTTATCCACTTCAATATGTGTATAACTCCATATGCACTTTTGACTGGTTTGCCCTGTGGAATTTGTATCTGGAGAAGGCTGATATCTCAATAGTTTGTAGCATGTTTGTTTATGATTCAGTTTTCTCATGAGTTATGATGAAAAACACGGTCATTGCGCATCACCAAAAATGTGAGCCTACACTCTCCACCTTGGACTATAGTAAATTGTGTAAGCATGCACACTTATGACCGTTCGTTAGTTACATCAACTGACTGTGTCTATAGAAATGTAGGGAGACATGAGTAGATATTTTGGTATAGAAATTCACTTAAAAGTTGTGAAGAAAAGAAGATGCCGCTTCTAACGATCATGAGATGAGAGAAACATATGAGCTTTGTCATCCGCGCTAAGCTGCAAGCATCTCCCATGACGATTGGCAACTAACTCCGGTCCCTTCTTGATTCAAAAAAAAAATATTTCATGATCAACACTGCGGGTCGATTTATGACAATATAAAAGCCGTCACACAATTCAACCTTGTTGCTAATTAACTTGACATCATCATCGTAGTCAATCTTTTATGTTGTCCCGCCCTCATCGTCACTGTTGTTATTTTCGCTGCATGGTCCACAGTAGCATGCAATCATCACCCACCTTGTTGCCATTAGTCGTACTCGCCCCGCAGGGAAACACTGGAGACAGACTTTTCATGGTCCCAAATTTTCTTTCTCTAATTCATTTGTACGGGGGTACCGCGACTACAGGGTATGCATAATTTTAAAATTGTTCCTCAAATCTTACGATGTATAATTATAGTTGTTACTCTATTTATTTGCCTTTTGGAGTGGTATCATAGTTTCTTGTCCGACTGTCACGTAGTCATGGACTAAACTACTAAAGGTAGTGGTTTCCTTTTATTAGGTGAACTAATCAAAACTGGTTGTAGAGTTAGGGATGGATATGGATGTCTGAACATCTGAATTATCTATATTTGTATTCGCTAAAAACATCAATATGGATATTCGTATTCGTATTCGATTTTAATATGGATGTTAAATGGATATATCTGAATTTATTTTTTGTCATTCTCTATCTGAAACAACATTCGTATTTGAAAAAAAGTGGAAACAAATGAAATATCCGATATTATTCGTACCCACGAGGGATTAACACGTGATGAAGCCATCTATCCGAATATGAATCCATATTTGATGTATTCATTTTGTATTCGCATCCGATAAGAATGGACAATATTCGCATTCATATTTGTATCCGACAAGATTCGCATACGATGCATATTCGAATTAAAATATGGTAAAAGGTGACATTCGGATTCGATTCCATGCATATCTGATCCGAATCCATCTCTAGAGTTCTTTTACAATACGAAAAGGATCAGTGACATGGAACTGCAATGTTGGACTTGAACAGAAAGCATCCACGACACGTGTCATCCAAGAAATAAAGCCCAGTTTTGTAAAGTAACCCTGAAAAGGCGACATTGTGACTATTCATTGCACGTGTGACAAATGCCGAGCGACTTTGCTGCCCTTCGCAGCCCACTCCCGCCCTTCTTCTTCATCTTCTCTCTACTGCTCGCACTGCTCATCGGACGCTATTGGGTTAGGGCTTCGGGGTTGCCGGCTGGGAAGGACCAATGGTTACCAACCTTAGAAAAGGGGTGGGGTAATAGGAAAAGCTCAGTGGTGAAGGTGGGTCATGGGGCGACGCGGTGTGGCGGCGGGGACGCCACAGGGTTGGCATCAGTGGCTTGACAACTAGTGAGCTAAGGACCGGGCAGGGGCATGGCTCGGCTGGCAGAGGTGGAGGACATGGTGGAGAACTCGCCGGGTTAGGGTGGCAGCATTGGCGGTAGTGAATCCGGTGGCGGGAGTAGCAGGAGGGCAACGCGGGGCATCACAGAGAGCATCCCCGTGGAGCCGGGTTGTGGCAGCAGTGGGTGGCGGCATCGAATTTAGCGGTAGGAGCCGCCGGAGATGGAGCGGGAGGGCGGCGCAGGGGTGACGACGTCAATTTGGGCTGACGCATCATAGGCCACACTCTTCAAGCGACAGCATCAAGGTCATGATGTCTAACCTCCCCCGCCATTAAAGGATCCTATTTCTCATTATGCAGTATGTTATAGTGTGTGACTATGCTGATGTTTAGCGATGGAGGTGGGTACAGATGAGATAACTGGATTGGTGTGTTAAAAATCATATCTTTATTTAAAATTTTAGATCCATACCATAGTAAAAAGGCAGAAAAACCAAACCAAAATGGACTCGAAAGATGAATTGAAAGGAAGAATAAGGTGTGACTGGACTAAAGCTTTTGGTATTGAATACAAACACCCGGGTCTCCTATCTGGCTTCCGCAAGATAGATAGGAGGGGTGGCTTTCAACCCGACAACGGCCCAAGCCTCGTCTTCTTCCTCGGCCACCTATCCCCGCCGCCCCAGCCGGCAACGCCGACACCGCCGTGTTGTGACGCCCTCTATCCACCCGTCCTCCCATAACCTCTCCAACCTCATGCCCCTACTCGCGACCTGGCCCGGCCGCTACTAGCCACCATCCCGATCGGCAGCGCTCTGCCATCTCATCACCTGCCCACACACCACCACATCCCATTGGTCGATTCCTCTAGCCCCCGGCCTTCTTCTCGGGCCGGCGGGCATCGGAGCTCACGAGAGGAACGAAGAAGAACCGAGAAAGAAGAAGATGATGATCCGATGGCTAAGAGCTGCTGCTCAAATCTTAAAGCAAGTAGAAGTTGGATAACTTCCTGGCTTGTGAAAGCCATATATGATTTTCGCAAACACCCAGCCTCATGCTTCATCCCACTAGCTAGTTGCCTAAGCCGGCATGTTAGTAACCCAGTACCTCATTTACCCACTAGAACATTAGATGCGCTTTGTGCATCCTATCATCATTGTAACAATATAAACAAGTATTCAAACATGTACTAATAGCTAAAAGAATTATGTTTCTTTTTATCTTCTAAATCAAGTTCAGGTGTTCTAAGCAACATCTAAGATAACATAATACAAAACAACCTCAAAGTAGGTAAACCAATTTGATTTTTGTTTAAGATATGAAACTGATGCAATGCAGAAGCTTCCAAGACTGCAAATAAATTGCCAAACTTAGGACAATATATACGATAGTCATATGGCCAGGCAAAACTCCTTTTAACATAACTACTCCATACTTTTGGTAATTTTCAACTTCAGTGTTCACTCCACTTTATGAGCCAACCGCGTCATTTGTTTGGCTAAAGGATTCCTGGTGTGGCCAAAAGAGAAGCAAACAACCATGCACATCATGCCAAAAAAATCAAAACTGGCATAAGTATAGTGTGAAACTTGCATGACACTGAAGGTACGACAATTCCTGAATATTAGAGTGATGAGGACATGACAACCATGGATATGGCCATAATTATTTGTTTTAGAGGAGTCCAACATGGATGTCCAAGTCAAGAAGAAGGCCTAAAACTAATTCGGTTCGAGTCCCCAAGGTGGAGGCCCAAAGCAACTCAAGTTCGAGTCCACCTCGGAGTCCAGGAGCAGCCCGCACTAAAATTGATGTCTAGGTCGCATACGGAGTCCATTTTGGACGTTCTTTATATGGATGCAAAGATAATTTCATAGAGCTTCCAATGGAATCAGTCCCATATCAAAATTCCATCGGAGTAAATGGAAATCATCAAAACAAATGGATGTCCAGAATCTATCAGGGTGTTGCGCCACCGTCTTTTGGGCTGTTTGCCCGTGTATCGTGTTGGAGCCCATAAGGGCGATGCACGACCTAACCCTCATATATTCAGTAGCCACCGCCACATTAGGGTTTGGGTTTTGTTTAGTCAAGTTTTCGTAGTCGAAACTATGATAAATTCATTGTAACTGTGACGACAAGTCCGTTTACATTGATCCAGGGCCCGTTCTTGTTCTACATCCTTGTGGCGATTAGTTCTTTGTTGATCAGAGCTTGAACATCATATTTTTCACTTCATATAGATCTGCAATTTCAGATTGCGTGTTTCACTTTCTTGCTTGTGTTCTTTGATTCGCTTGTGGGGAAAGCCTTCTCGGCGAAGTCAATCAAGTTGTGCTTGGTTGATAACCAACAGAGCAGTGGTGTAACGGTTGTAGGGTTTGAATCGTGTTTGATTTGAAGCTGGATCGCCAATGTCGAGTTCTCCACCAATCGAACTTACCCCTTACCTCTCGGAAGATCGGCCAGCGCCTTATCAAGTGGTATCAGGATTCTGGGTTGCCCGTGAGGTATTATCGTGTGCCCTTTAGATTCATCTTGTTTTTGTTTACCTGTAGTCCACAAAAAAGCCCTACAAAAATATTTCCGTTGTTCTATAACCCCTTTGTGCCCCAAAATTTTTTCAGTTCAGTTTGCTTTCCTGAATTTTAGTCCCTCGCTGTGTCTTTGTGTTCGTTGTGTCTAGGTCTTGTTAGTGGTCTTTAGTATCAGCTCTGGTTTTTGGTTTGCTGGTGCATGTGATTGTTGCACATAACATAGATTATAAAGTCAGTGAGAAAAGATTGTTTTGTTTGCACCACCTGATTTGATTATTGCATTTATTAGAGAGAAGGAAAGTCTGAATCATACATATCTGGTTTCCTTTGTTCAATATTAGACGAAAGAGAAAGTTCCATGAAATAGATATATCTTGTGTCTTGCAGCAATTCTTAAAAAAGATAAAGAAAAAGGCAAAGAGGTGCTAAAACAATAAAGAAAAAACTGCACCAAAAAAGAAAAAAAAGAAAGCAAGAAAGAAAAATAAAAGAAAAATTTAGAAGTGCTTGCATCCTTTGAGTCCTTTGCTGAGTTGCTTTTGTTGCTTGCTTCAACTAGGTCCGAGACAAGTTTACGCCGGCGACATAGACTAGCCTGGGACTACTTTTCAGTCTAGCAATTTTGACTTGAATAATTGTTATTCCTTGCTACCATATTATGCCTACCCAAATCTCCACATACATACTTCTGTCAGCACGGGTTCACCTTGCAACTGTTACACCCAAACTTGACAACAGATTGTGCTACCATATTGGCTTTGGTAAGAACACTTGCAAGATGGTGGTAAGCCACTTCAGATATTGCATTCCACCTTCACCACCATCTAGTAGTTGCTAGTTGATAGGGGTAATACTTTTGTGTTGTCTTTTGCTATCTTCTAACAGGTCGTTCATATCCACCAACTTATGATGGTGTAGGTGCTGATGAGTACATTGAGTGGGAAATAGCAATAGATAGCATATTTTCTACTTGCTCTATATGTGCACGGAGAAAGGTTTAGAATGCAGCCAGTGTCTTGCAAGGTACTGCTTAAATTGGTGGGAGTATTTAGTTCCTTTAGATAAACCTCAAACTTGGATTAATTTATGAAATTTCTTATGAGAGAAACATTTGTTAACCCACCTCCTATTTTGCATTCAAATGATGACATGCCTCATATAGAGGATCGATCTCTTGTTCTTCCTCCTGCTGTGCCTAACCTTTTGCAGGGTAATGTACAAAAGCAAGAGCATGCCGTGGAGGAAAATGAGGTGCTCACAACTTCATGTGAAAATTCAGAACCATCACTTCACAATGCACCTATTACTCATGCTGATACTGAGAGCAGTGCAACACTCACGGAAGGTGAGAATTGTACTAATATACTGAATTTTTTGACAAACCATGCTATCGTAGAGCAATTTTTAGAGGAACCATCTCTTTATTTATCTCTGACACATGATGATTTGCTTGATGTTTCCACTATAAGGAATCATGCCTTTTGTGATGAACTATAGTGACAAACACATTTTTACTCACTAATATACGGATCAGCAGTGACAAATAAGGGTTTCTTCACAATTGCTTAAATAATTTGTGACAAGTTATTTTTTCATCACAATTTTGTACATAATTTGTGACAAACATAGTTATCATCACAACTGGAGTTTTTGGTGACCATTCACTTGTTATGAATCACCACGTTATCACTATTTCGCTAGTAAATAGTGACAAAATATTGTGTCCTCACATAGCATTGAAACAGTGACGATACAATGGTGATGATTTGTAAATTGTCACTGTTTAGCATATTCTAGTGAAAAATATTATATCGTCATGCTACTCTATTCGGTCTTGTGATGATCTTAATGTGACGAATATTATTGTTTTCACTATTTTATTCTTATTTAGTGTTGAGAATTTTTATCGTCACCAAGACATAAAGTAGTGACAACTATATACTAACTATTTTTATTTACAAGTAGTGAGGAAACAATGTCATCACAACTAAAGTTTGAGAATAATGACTGAGATGTAAGCAATTGATTCTCACTGATTGGTATGGCCACATGCCTGATGGACATATATGCAAGCCTATGAAAATTGTAGCAAAGAGAAATTATGCCTTTTGGTCCTACTAGTCAGGAGCTGCTAGTGAACTTTAAATGTAGGAAATTGATATTAGTTCTGGGCATTGTGCAAAGTGGCTTGCACTGTATAACTATATTTTAGGACGCCACTCCAAATATGAGTAGCTCAATCAATGAACCATGTAAATATTTGGACACAATTGAAAAAGGTAGCACATGTTCACATGTAATTGAAATAGATGCAGGTACAAATGAATTGTATTAATCACTCTTGCTTGGAAGGAGAAAGTTTATGAATTGTTCAGTCAATTAACTATCATCTACATCTTCACTTTCACTTTCATTGTCACTGTCATCTGTATCCATATACTCACAGCCATCACTTTCGGAGTCTTCTTCCTCGTCTTCTCCCTCTTCTGCTTCATCTTCCCTATTGTTAGCTAGCCTTTTTGGGTTTCCATCAACAGCTTCCCCTTGAACATCTGTCCTCTTTAGAACTTCATTATCGTTGTCATCTATTCTAGTTTCAATGGATGCAATTGTGATATTCTCATTTTCTTGGCATGCTTCAGTACTAGAATTATTTGATACTGTAACTTCACTTTCTTCTTCTTCTTCTTCTTCTTCATCAGGAGGTAGGTCATACATATCACGTGGCTTGGTCTTCACCACAACTAACCACTTTGGTTCTTTGGTATCTTTAACATAATATACTTGCTCAGCTTGTGTTGCCAAAATATATGGGTCGTCAATGCGCAAGGTACGAGAGGTATTTATCAATGTGAAGCCATGTTTATCAGTTTTTAGTCCTCTTGCGGTATGAACATCCCACCATTCACATTTGAACAGAATGACACTATATTTTCCATAGGATAGCTTGATTATGTCTGTTAGAACACCAAAATAATCTTTGCTTCCACTTCCAGCATCACCTTTGACCAATACCCCACTATTCTGTGATTTGACTAGCATGTCTCGGTCCTTTATGTTGAATCTCCATCCATTAATCATATAGCTTGAGTACCTATTAACTCGGGCATCAGGACCTCTGGCCAGAGAGAATAATTCATCTGTAACAGATGGGCATCCATTGGCATAAAGCTCCAATATCTGTGTTCAATTAATTAGTTAACAATATTTAAAAAATGTATTTTCTCTAGAATAAACACTAAATGTGACATCTAGGAACACTCACATGTTGCTTGAACCATATGAAAAATTCTTTGTCATGTCGTCTGTCTATATTGTGGGGGCTCTGGCCGGTAAGATGGGTCTTGTGAGTGCTGTAAAGACAATAATATATATCAGATATAAAGAAAGCAATATTTCTAATAGAAATACATGATGTCATTACTTACTTTGCATAGGCACAAATCTCTTCACAATTATTTAAAATATATCGTCGAGCTTTCTCCAATTCATTT
>CM014272.1:33195740-33262305 GCA_004135705.1 Alloteropsis semialata
CAGTGACTGGTGAGTGGCCCACTGCTATGGATGTTTGGAAGGCAATCTATCAGAAGCCTGATGGAACTTGGTCTGTTCCAAATGGTGAAGAAATATTGGTACAAACATCATATATTTTAGTTTATTCTTTTTACATATAAATACTTTGTTTAGTGCTTACCATTTCTATTGCATAATTTGCAGAACAATCTTCGTGCAGTAGCTGAAACAGAGCAAGAGAAGATCTCATCTGCTCCAGTGCCATTAGTGGAGCATTTTGCATTAGTCCTTGGCAGGAAACCAAACCACTCACGTGGTGTTGGTGTAGCTGCAGTTAACCATGGGGCACAAGAAAGACACAGGCTCCATGCACAAGCTGAAGCTGCCAGGCAACATGCTGATGATGCACAACAACATGCTGCTGCTTTGCAAGAAGAAGTTCAAAGGCTTACCGAAGCAAATGATCAGTTACGTGAAGAGCTGCAGTCTCAGCGTGAAGAACTGACTTCTCAAAGGAGGACTGTTCAAGAACAAAGCCTGGACATGGAGCGCTTGGTGGATCAGAAGCTTGAAGAGAGGATGAGAGCATATTTTACCCGTGTGTCCAATACAGCACATGCTGTTCCTTCTTCAACCCCCACATGTGCAGCAGCCAACCAAGTAAGATGAGAAATATTGTGGTATTTAATATTTACATATACAATTAGTAATGTCTTCCAATCAATAACCTAGTTAAATTATTTAAATTGCAGGGTACCCCAAATTGAGAAGAATGGGTCTCAAGGAATAAAACTTCAAACTTTGGTTCATCTAAGCCAGCATCCCAGACTCTTGCAGAGTTCGATTTTAGCATTGGCTTTAGTGGTTCAGAGGTAGAAACTTTTAGGAAAGTAGTTAATATATAATTTAGGGATTCATTGTCAAGTAGTTATAGTGCTCTATATATGAGCACATCAATTTTTTATTCATTATTATAAAGGATGCTCAGCTATGCAGAAGACCTTCAATTCTTTGTATCCACAGTTATGATTCTCCTTTCAATATTATGATTGCATTTTCAGATAAACTGGATTTAATATTCTTATTCCTGTTCCTCGCTAAGTAATTAGTCAATGTATCACTAAAAACTATAGTTTTTTACTAAGAAAACTGTCACGCTTCCAATGGTTTTAGTCAGTGAAGTCGATTTTATGCGATAATATTTTCACACAATATCTAATTTAGTTAAAAAACTGGCTTTTGTGCCAAATATTTAATCACGTAGGGACTGCCTAATGACAAAATTTGTTGTCACTACCAGACCTACTTTGACACTAATGTGCCTATTTATTAGTGGAAAGGTTTGTCACATGCATATACGAAACTTGTCACAAATAAAATGGCTATGAGTGTTGACATATTGCCACAGAAAGAATTTGATTTTGCCACAATAAGTAATATTACTTGTGCACATACGTCATCACCACTAATAAAATATCATCACTGGAAAACACAAAATTGCAAGGCCATATTCTTCACAATTAGATGTGCATATGTCATGATAGATTCGTCACTATCAGTCAACACAATAGTGATGCCTCGATTGCCACTAGTTATCACTAATTAGTATGAAATATATTTGTCACTATAAACATTTAAGATGATGAATATGGCGTCACAGAACTTAGACACAGTCGTGATAATATCAATTCCTCACTAAAAGCACTGGTTAATAGTGATGGTTTGTTATCACAAAAGCAATGAATATTTGTGCTGAAAAGGAAATCGTCACTATGTTTTTTGTGACACCAATATTAGTGATGACATTGTGACGACTATGGATTTCGTCACAAGGTGGTTATTGTGATGAATAATGGGCATTTAGTGACAAATTTCATCATCACAAAAGGGACGATCCCTTGTAGTGTTCATATGATAAAGATGAATTGTGTGATGATACTTCAGTTTTACATGTTTTGGAACCACACACTTGTGCTGAATCTAAACATGTTACGCATATTGCTAATGCCGATGATGAGCTAAAACTGTTGTCTTCTTTACACACTTTGGGTTACATTGAATTTGATATTTTGTGTAATCTAAATTGTTTGGAAGAGAGACTTTTTAGATATGCTGATTTGCCTTGGTTTGATAAATATACATATCATGTTGTTGGCAAATATGACAACAAAGGACAATATATGATACATAGAGTCTACATTCGTAGCAATATAAAATCTCCTTTTGTTGTGCAATATTGTGATCAATTAGAGGACAGCCATAATAAAAATAGTTTTACATATTCCTCTAGTAGTTTTGTCTCCAAAGAAGGGGAGCATCGTTGGTTGCTACTTATGCTCGCTGATGCTGAAATTTTATGATATGCGACTATCTAGTCCTGCATTGTTTTTTATTAGTACTAATCTTTTTCAGGATAGTTTTGACAAACATTGTGTGTATTTCGATCATGGAGCATACATACTTGCTGACATTTTTATGCAAAATGACACGGTACACAATTGGAAACATGGTATCGTCCCTATTCAGAATAATTTTGGTTCCCTTTATTTTTGCAACCCCATTCCCTTTTGTGTTGTACAGGATAGGTTTTGAGTACAATCAACGCCGAGGATGGCTTTTCATCAAGAAGGGAAGGATGATGAGGACATGACAACCATGGATATAGATATAATTATTTGTTTTAGAGGAGTTCAACATGGATGTCCAAGTCAAAAAGAAGGCCTAAAACTAATTCGGTTCGAGTCCCCAAGGTGGAGGCCCAAAGCAACTCAAGTTTGAGTCCACCTCGGAGTTTAGGAGTAGCCCGCACTACGGAGTCTGTTTTGGACTTTCTTTGTATGGATGGAAAGGTAATTTCATAGAGCTTCCAATGGAACCAGTCCCACATCAAAATTCTATCTGAGTCAGGGTGTTGCGCCACCGTCTTTTGGGCCATTGGCCCGTGTATCATGTTGGAGCCCATAGTGTGGGATATGGGTACCCCTGGGCCCACTACCGACCGGATATGTAGTCGGCCTGGGCCCACGTCTGACAAGGATGTGGGCCGACCCCAGGCCGGCCCACGAGGATCCCCGACTTGATGGATAAGATTGGAGAAGACTTAGCCCGCAAGGCATTCGGCGATTCGTCCAGATCCCGCACTGAGATCACGGAGATTATATTGTAACCGACTTGGATTAGTTTCCTGATTTGAGCCGGACCATAATTAGAGATAACCGACTTGTAAACCCTAGGCCGTCATCCTATATAAGGCGGCCTAGGTCGATCCCCTCATTCATTCGATTCCTAGCCACCAGATCCCTCATTGTAACCAAGAGCTCGCCGCAGTTCTCTGGAACTCGCCGAGCAGATTAATACAAGACCCCGAGCACAGGACGTAGGGTATTATACCTCCGGGTAGCCCAAACTTGTATAATCCCTGTGTCCCTGTGTTACCTCGAGCTCCCTAGTCTAGCGATCTCCCTTTGCCTACCCCTTGGTGGACTGCCGGACTAGAACTCCGACAGTTGGCGCGCCAGGTAGGGGTGATCGCCGGGCAATAAAGCTAGCTCGATGGCAGATCGTCGCTCCGTCATCTTCCCCGACTCCATCAAGAACTGCGCCACGCATCTGGAGGGTATCAGCTTTTTCGCTGAGACTCACTCCGCCACCACCACCGCCTCCGACTCCACCGTGACGCCTGACGTTCCAACGCCGACCAGCTCCGCGCTGACTTCGTCGCCGATCTCCTCGTCAATCGTCGCTCCACTTCAGCAGCGGCTCAATGTGATTGCCATCAACGACCAGGCTCCGGGCCTGGCCGCTCTCCGAAGAATCCCTCCCCCGGATGAGCTTCTCGCCGGGTTGGATCGTGTCCAGGACACGATCGCCGAGTGCATCTCCATGTCGGAGGAGGCCCTGCGCCGACCCCGCAAAGCGCTCCTGCTAGGGTTTCGCAACGCCTCGTCGATCTACTCGGCCCAGGTCCTAGAAGACATGTCTCAGATCCAATCTGAGATCCCACCCCATCCCGCCCAGTCTCCGGGTTGCGGCGAGTTCCAGTTCGCTACCAGCGTGCTCTTGCCGGCCCCGGCCGACTCGAGCAACGACTCAAGCTACACCACGCCTCCGGGGCGTGAAGTCTTCGTTTTCGAGGATTCCGTAACTCGGGATGGAGAAACTGACTTGGCCAGGGATCGCCGACAAGAGCGAAACCAAGGCCGAGCCCGACGGCGTGCCGGAAGCCGCCCTGCCCCTGGCAGCGGTCGGAAACGCCGCACCTGCTGCAGCTCCCGATGATCCCGCAGCCGCCGCCGCTGCGCCGGTGCACCTGCAGCCGCTGTACCAGCCGGAGAGATCCCCCTGGGGCTCCGCAACGACGGCAACCCCCACCTCGGGGTCCCCACGGAGTCGCGCCCCAGAACCTCGACGGTGCATTTGCCCGGGTACCGTTCCACATGCCCCAGGCCAATGTCGCCGCCGCTTTCGCCGAACTGGGTCACATGCCCGACACCCCAGAGGTGCAGAGAGCCCGAGCTCAGTTGGAGGCAGCACAGGAGCAGATTGAGCGATCGTATCGCGCCAGATCCCGGTCTGGGCGATCAAACTCGACTCGTTCTGCAAGTCGCCGCTCTGCTCATAGCAGATCGGATCGGGATCATCCTCACCAGAGGAACCCCCCACTACCCGTCGTTGAAGAAGAAGTGGCCCAGAACCACCATGAGGATGAAGAAGAGGAACGGCGTAACCCGCGCAACGCGGACCAGCGCCGTGAACGCTACCAGGAGCGGCGCCAACGACATCAACAACCTGACGATCTCCGCGATCGCCTGAGGGACTGCGCCCGCGACATCCGCGCCGACCTCGATGCTCGACACCGAGAACGCGACGCGGCCGAGCTCGAGCGTCGCGAGCGGTACAACCGAGACTACGGCCGACCCGACCGCCAGCCGGTTGGCGAGGCAGGTGATGACTGCAGAGGAGAACGAGCGCCGCGTCGTTCACGAGCTCATGGAGCGTGAACAGTATGATGCAAGATACGGCCCCCCGCGGGACGATCGCCGCCATGGGCGCGGTGAACCTCGGCCCCGCGCCGACCAGATCCGACCTCCCCGCCGCGACTACCACAACAACGATGAGGATGACTTTGATGGCTTCGCCGCCTTCTCCGCCTGACTCCGTGCCATCCGCTGGCCCGAGTCCTTCAAGCCAGCACTCGTGGAGAAGTTTGACGGTCGATCCGACCCCAAGCTTTGGCTCAAGACGTACCACACGGTGGTCAAAGCCACCCACGGGACCAACGACCAAGCCGCCGCTTACTTCCCCGTGATGCTGGGCAAGGAAGCACTCTTATGGCTTGAGGGTGTTCCCCGGAACACCATTGACAGTTGGGCAGACCTCTGCCATGCTTTCACTAAGAATTACCAGGCAAGCTATACTCGGCTAGGAACTAGATTCGATCTGGATAACATCAAGCAGAAGAAGGGTGAGAGTCTCCGAGACTACTCCGACCGTTTCTTCGACAACCGAAACAAGATCGCCGAGGTCGAGGACCGGGATGTCATTGACGCGTTCCGGTGCGGTCTTATTGACAATCAGCTATTCCATACGTTGTTCAAAACCAACCTTGTCACAGTCTCTGACCTGATGGAGGTGGTCAACCTAGAGGTTTGGGCCGATCAAGCTGAGCAGGCCCAGTTCAAGAACAAACAGAAGCGCCCGGAAGATGATGACCGGGTTGAAAGCTCGAAGCGCCACGAGCCGTTACGTGGGCGCAAGGCAGGCCCCGAGCCCCTTGTAGCCCTAGCAGAAGAAGAAGGCTGGCCGGAACTTAGGTTCTTGACCGAAGAGTTTCATGACACGCTGAATTATCAGTGCCCCTTCCACAAGGACGCGAAACACAATCTCCGTGATTATCATGCGCTACTCAAAGAACTCGGCGCCCTGCCACCAGTCAAGAAACAGCGCTACAACAACAACGGCGGTCGTTACAACAACAACCGCCGTGACGGCTACAACGCCGACCGGCGGGACGACTATCGCCGCAGAGAAGACCGCGACCGCCGCGAAAACTACCGCCGTGGCGAGCGTGACCGCGATGCTCCGGCTCGCCAGGATGATCAACGCCACCATGACGAAGAACGCCGATTGCCACCACCGCCGGAGGCGCCCAGACGCGACGCCAACGGCGAATTCCAGCGTGCGGACCGCCAGGTCAACGTCATCATCGGGGGGCCCGGCGCCTTCCCAGATCGGCGCAAGGAAAAGCTCCACAAGCGGAAGTGACAATGGTTTCTACCAGGCCGGTGGAATACCTCCAGTGGTCGGAGATGCCCATCGCCTTCAGTCGCGCCGACCACTGGGTTCATCTCCCCGAGCCGGGATCCTACCCACTCGTCGTCGCCCCCGTCGTGGACAGGGTACTCCTCTCCAAGGTCCTAATTGACGGTGGGAGCGCCCTCAACATCATCTTCACCAGCACCCTCAATAGCATGGGGTTCGACTACAGCAGGCTCCTGAGCTCTGAAGATCCGTTCTTTGGCATTGTGCCAGGAAAAGCTTCCTACCCGATAGGAAGAGTCGCCTTACCAGTCACGTTTGGCACTGCCAACAACTACCGCACGGAGTTTCTGTACTTCGAGGTAGCCGACTTCAAGAGCTCCTACCACGCCATCTTTGGCAGGCCCATGTTGGCCCGGTTCATGGCAATTCCGAACCACACCTACCTGGTTCTGAAGATGCCGGCGCCCAACGGCATCCTCTCCATCCGTGGAGACATCAAGACTTCCTTCGAGTGCGACGGGGAGGCCATCAAGATAGCTGAGTTGTCTCACCAACTCGGCAATGCTACCCTGCTGGCAGAAGAAGCCTCTAAGGCAGCAACCGGAGAGCCTGTACTCCCGGAGCAGAAGCAGCAGCCCACCGCGCTGGCACCTGCAGACGCCTCCAAAGCAATAAGCTTGGGGCTCGACGACCCATCCAAGACGGCCCTCATAGGGCCAGGGCTCACTCCAAAATAGGAAGACGTGCTCACCTCCTTCCTTCGGGACAACTGGGACATCTTCGCATGGAAGCCATCAGACATGCCGGGTGTTCCGAGGGAGAAGGCTGAGCACTCCTTGGAATTGAGCAAAAACGCAAAGCCTGCCAAACAGAAGCTGCGCCGATTCGCTCAAGATCGCAAGGAGGCCATTAGGGTAGAACTGAATAAGCTCCTAGCTGCCGGTTTCATTAGAGAATGCAAACACCCCGAGTGGCTTGCAAATCCTGTACTTGTAAAGAAGCAATCCGGTGAATGGAGAATGTGCAATGATTACACGGATCTCAACCGCTACTGCCCTAAAGACCCCTTCCCTCTCCCGTGAATTGATCAAGTCATCGACTCTACATCCGGCTCCGTGCTCCTGTGCTTTCTCGACTGCTACTCAGGTTATCACCAGATAGCCCTGAAGATGTCCGACTAGGACAAGACAGCGTTCATCACCCCGCACGACATCTATTGCTACAAGACGATGACGTTTGGGTTGAAGAACGCCGGTGCCACGTACCAGAAAGCCATCCAAGGTTGCATGCAGAGCCAGATCGGCCGAAACGTGGAGGCTTACGTGGATGACGTCGTTGTCAAGACGTACGACGCCGATTCCTTAATCACCGACCTCCAAGAAACCTTCAACAACTTGCGCCGCTTCAGATGGAAGCTGAACCCCACGAAGTGCGTATTCGGGGTGCCGTCAGGAAAGCTCCTGGGCTTCCTGGTTAGCCAACGCGGCATTGAGGCAAACCCAGTCAAGCTGGACGCCATACGCAACCTCAAGGAACCAAAGTGCAAGAAAGACATCATGAAGCTCACTGGGATGATGGCGGCCCTGAGCCGGTTCATCAGCAAGCTTGGTGAGAAGGGACTTCCGTTCTTCAAGATTCTCAAGAAGGCGGACAAGTTCGAATGGACCCCTGAGGCAAGCAAGGCCCTGGCCGACCTCAAGGAGTTCCTAGTTACACCCCCGGTACTCACGGGTCCGACCCCCGGGGAAGAGCTCTTGCTATACATCTCGGCTACCACTCATGTGGTCAGCACGGCCCTGGTCGTCGAGCGGCCAGAAGAAGGCCATCCATACAAGGTCCAGCGCCCTGTATATTTCGTCAGCGAAGTACTCAGCGAGTCTAAGGTCCGGTACCCCCACCCTCAGAAGCTGCTCTATGCACTCCTGATCACTGCCAGGAAGCTACGCCACTATTTCCAGGCACACGTCATTCGAGTCATCTCGAATTTCCCTCTCGGTGCTATCCTCCACAACAGGGATGCCAACGGGCGAATTGTCAAGTGGTCCGTCGAACTCGGCGAGCACACCATAAACTTCGAGCCACGGGAGGCCATCAAGTCGCAAATATTGGCCGANCAAGATAGCTGAGTTGTCTCACCAACTCGGCAATGCTACCCTGCTGGCAGAAGAAGCCTCTAAGGCAGCAACCGGAGAGCCTGTACTCCCGGAGCAGAAGCAGCAGCCCACCGCGCTGGCACCTGCAGATGCCCCCAAAGCAATAAGCTTGGGGCTCGACGACCCATCCAAGACGGCCCTCATAGGGCCAGGGCTCACTCCAAAATAGGAAGACGTGCTCACCTCCTTCCTTCGGGACAACTGGGACATCTTCGCATGGAAGCCATCAGACATGCCGGGTGTTCCGAGGGAGAAGGCTGAGCACTCCTTGGAATTGAGCAAAAACGCAAAGCCTGCCAAACAGAAGCTGCGCCGATTCGCTCAAGAGCGCAAAGAGGCCATTAGGGTAGAACTGAATAAGCTCCTAGCTGCCGGTTTCATTAGAGAATGCAAACACCTCGAGTGGCTTGCAAATCCTGTACTTGTAAAGAAGCAATCCGGTGAATGGAGAATGTGCAATGATTACACGGATCTCAACCGCTACTGCCCTAAAGACCCCTTCCCTCTCCCGTGAATTGATCAAGTCATCGACTCTACATCCGGCTCCGTGCTCCTGTGCTTTCTCGACTGCTACTCAGGTTATCACCAGATAGCCCTGAAGATGTCCGACTAGGACAAGACAGCGTTCATCACCCCGCACGACATCTATTGCTACAAGACGATGACGTTTGGGTTGAAGAACGCCGGTGCCACGTACCAGAAAGCCATCCAAGGTTGCATGCAGAGCCAGATCGGCCGAAACGTGGAGGCTTACGTGGATGACGTCGTTGTCAAGACGTACGACGCCGATTCCTTAATCACCGACCTCCAAGAAACCTTCAACAACTTGCGCCGCTTCAGATGGAAGCTGAATCCCACGAAGTGTGTATTCGGGGTGCCGTCAGGAAAGCTCCTGGGCTTCCTGGTTAGCCAACGTGGCATTGAGGCAAACCCAGTCAAGCTGGACGCCATACGCAACCTCAAGGAACCAAAGTGCAAGAAAGACATCATGAAGCTCACTAGGATGATGGCGGCCCTGAGCCGGTTCATCAGCAAGCTTGGTGAGAAGGGACTTCCGTTCTTCAAGATTCTCAAGAAGGCGGACAAGTTCGAATGGACCCCTGAGGCAAGCAAGGCCCTGGCCGACCTCAAGGAGTTCCTAGTTACACCCCCGGTACTCACGGGTCCGACCCCCGGGGAAGAGCTCTTGCTATACATCTCGGCTACCACTCATGTGGTCAGCACGGCCCTGGTCGTCGAGCGGCCAGAAGAAGGCCATCCATACAAGGTCCAGCGCCCTGTATATTTCGTCAGCGAAGTACTCAGCGAGTCTAAGGTCCGGTACCCCCACCCTCAGAAGCTGCTCTATGCACTCCTGATCACTGCCAGGAAGCTACGCCACTATTTCCAGGCACACGTCATTCGAGTCATCTCGAATTTCCCTCTCGGTGCTATCCTCCACAACAGGGATGCCAACGGGCGAATTGTCAAGTGGTCCGTCGAACTCGGCGAACACACCATAAACTTCGAGCCACGGGGGCCATCAAGTCGCAAATATTGGCCGACTTCGTGGCCGAGTGGACAGAAATTCAGACGCCCACTCCCGTGGAACGGCCGACACACTGGAGGATGTACTTCGATGGGGCCCTCAACCTTGAGGGAGCCGGCGCAGGAGTACTGTTCATCTCCACGGAGGGGCAGCACCTGAAATACGTTCTTCAGATACACTACCAGGCCACCAACAATGGAGCCGAGTACGAGGCCCTTATCCACAGTCTCCGGATCACGGTGTCGCTGGGCATCAAGCGGCTAATATGCTATGGTGACTCCAAGCTAGTCGTCGAACAAGTTAATGAGAATTGGGACACAACCAAGAAAACCATGAGCGCGTACTGTGCAGAGGTACGCAAACTCGAAGCCAACTTCTATGGGCTCGAGTTCCACCATGTCCTCCGGGAAGACAATGTCGCCGCCGATGTCTTATCCAAGCTAGGATCCACCAGAGCCCAGGTTCCAGTCGGCGTCTTCGTCCAAGACCTGCGCACCCCGTCCATCAAGATGCTTGAGGACGGCAGCCCCGTGCCCGACTCGGAGCCACCCCCGGGTGGCCCACCGACCAGTGAAGTTCTCGTGGTGGAAGCAGACTGGCGCGCTCCCTTTATCGCTTTCCTCATAGAGAACTGGTCACCGGGTACGAAGGAAGAAATCGAGAAGTTAACTCGGTGAGCGACAAATTACGTCGTTATCGGCGACGCCCTGTACAGAAAGGCCGCCTCCACAGGCATACTCATGAAATGTGTCCTCCGCGATGAAGGTATCACCCTCCTGCAAGATATCCACTCGGGCACTTGCAGCAACCACGCGGCAGCCGGCACCCTAGTCGGCAAGGCTTACAGGACAGGGTTCTACTGGCCAACGGCCCTATCCGACGCAAAAGAGTTGGTGCGCTGCTGCACCGGCTGCCAGTTCTTCCAGAAACAAAAGCATCTGCCGGCTCAGGCGCTAAGGACCATCCCCCCATCTTGGCCATTCGCCATACGGGGACTCGACAACGTCGGGCCCTTCAAAACCGCTCCGGGAGGATTCAAACACATCTTGGTGGCGGTTGATAAGTTCACCAAGTGGATCGAATATAAGGTTGTGACCGACACCAAGTCGGCCACAGCAGCCAAGTTCATCCAAGAGCTTACCCACCGGTTTGGGATCCCGAACCGCATCGTGACTGACCTCGGCTCCGAGTTCACAGGCCACGAGTTCTGGGACTTCTGCCAGGACAACTGCATCGACGTCTACTACTCCTCCACGGCGCACCCCAGGTGCAATGGCCAGGTTGAGCGGGCTAATGGTATGGTCCAGGATTCGCTCAAGAAAGCCATGTATGACGAACTCAACAAGCACCCTGGCCGATGGGCCAAAGAGGTTCCTCATGTCATGTGGGGTCTACGCACCCAGAAGAGCAGAGCAACGGGATACACTCCCTTCTTCCTGGTATACGGCTCTGAAGCCATCCTCCCAGCTGACATCGCCCATGGTGCTCTGCGCATCCAGCACTACGAGGAAGGCGAAGCAGAAATCGGCCGCCTGGTCGACATCGATTGCCTAGAAGAACATCGACTCGCCGCACTGATGAGGCACGCAAGACACGAGCAACAGATACGGCGCTACCACGACCAAAACGTCCGGGAATGCTCCCTCAACGTTGGCGACTTGGCCCTGCGCCGAGTCATGTCCACCAAAGACAAGCACAAGCTATCGGCCCCCTGGGAGGGCCCCTTCATCGTCAAAGAAGTTGTTTCGCCAGGAACATATAGCCTCCAGTGGGCTAACGGCGACCCCGTCCCGAACGTGTGGAACATCGAGCACCTCGTCAAGTTCTATCCGTAGAATTTAACAAAGCTATGTATCCTTTGTCTTATATCAATAAAAGTATCTTTGCCTCACTTTGTGGCTTGTTATCAACTTCTTACCCGGCACCCATGCTGATGCTCGAGGATTGGGCCCGACCCAGACTATATTTTCTTCATCACGATACCTGGGGGAGTACCTGCTTACTCCGACTTCCGAGTCCTTGCCCAACCCTATGTTCCCCCCGACGACTACTGAGCTAACCCGACTGGTCCGAGTCCCCAACTGTGAAACCCTGAGCTCCGCGCTCAACCTGCGCGCCCCCTACACATAAGCCTCCCCGCTGAGCAGTGTAGCAGGGTAAGCCGTCCTCTCCGTGAGCAGTGATCAGCAGGCTAAAAAGGGTGCTTAAACGGCACAAGGCAGTGGCCAGTCGGGTGACGCAATGCACTAGTCGGCAGGGAAAAGGGCCCAACAGAACACTAGTGCTCATTCATACTTCAAATAAATCCGGAATTTTATATATATCCGAACACTACAGAGTTTACATGCATAATTATTTTTACAGGCCCAGCTCCGTCGCTACAGTCTCGGCCAGAGGGGCACACTCTTCGACTAACCCGTCGAACTCTTCATCGGCAAGTTCTTCGGGAATGCCATCGGCGATTGGAGCTAGCTCCTACGTCGGGAAGTGTATTCTGAATAGCGCCAGGATCTGACTCCCGAAGCCAATTGCAGTCTGCTGCATCAACTGGGCTGCGCGGTTCGGACCGGCCCTGAGCCGTTCCACCAACATCAACATCGCCGGGCCTGACTCGGCAGGCACCAACGAATTGGCGTTGAACTCGGCCGCCTGCTTCAGTTCCATCTGCTCCGTCCGCAGCCCTGAAAAGGAACGCACATAAGCACTTCGACTTCCTAAAAGCTCCGGAAGACTCGGCAAGGAAAACTTACCATGCATGGCTTGGTCATGCGCGTCCTTTAGGACCTGATTGGCCTCCTTCAAGTGCTCGGACTCGGTCGCCAGGCGAAGATTGGCTGCTTTCAGCCCCCGCACCTCCTCCTCGAGCTTATGCTTGGCCTTGGCCAGCTCGTCTTCAATCTTTTTTCTGGCTCCAGCCAGCTTGTCGACCTTCCCTTGAAGGGCGGCTTCCCTCTTCCTCGCCTCTACAAAGAAATCCCCATGAGCACAGGCTGCTCGGAGAGATGCATCAGCAAGCAAAGGCACAAAGAACTTACCCTCGGTGAGAACACCCATGTCTTTCATGAGGTCCTCATTGGTCTTTTGCAGGTCGGCGAGCTCCCGCTCCCTCTGCATTTGGCACTCCTTGGCGGCTTCAGCTTCACGGACCCGCTCCGCGTGGATTTGCGCCAAGGTTCGGCGGTCCTCCAGGGCCTGCCGCCTGAAGTCAAGATCCCTCGCGGCCCGTGCCGTGAAACCCTGTCATACAACACATTAGCCCCCGGGTTAACTCATGCTTCACATTTACAACAAGGTACCGGAAAGACATACCCGCACAACACGGTTCAGGACGCTGGCTACGTTCTGCAGCTTCCGGAGCTCGCTCGCTTGTGGCGAGATCAAGTTCCATCCGCTGCTCCAGAGTCAGCTCTGGCGCCTGCGGCCCGCCCCCGCGCTCGGCTGTGATCGCACGTGGACACTAGGGTCGACATCCAGGTCCTCCCCAAGGAGTCGGTTGTCATCATCTTCAAGCGGAGGAGGACTCCTAGTCGGCTCTAACACCGTGCGGCCCTCTGGGGCCTCTTCCTCGAGGGCCCCCTCGGACGCTCCGGCCTGAAGATCCTCTACCGGGTCACCCACCCCTGTGAGACGCGGAGGACTCGGTGGGTGCGGCGGCCCTGACATGCCGACCGGCACCTGCTCCAGCACGACCAAAGCTGTGCTGGACCCCGATCCCACCTCCATGGCGGCAGGCCGACTTGGCGGCGCCCTGCCTCCGGCCCCAACTTGGCTCCCGGGCCTGCATCCAATACTCCAACAACTCAAGAAAGGCTCATCAGGAATACACCGGGTTGCTAAGGCAACTTACCCGCCCTTGCGTGGACGCATGAACTGCACACCCCGCAGCACCTGCGGAGGCGTCTGGCCCGGTAGCAGGGTCACGCCTGGCCGCAACGCTAGTTGGACGAACGGGCCCCCGTGGCCCCTTGCAGTCTCCTGCGTGGGCTGCTCCGGCTCAAGCCCCACGGAAGACCCGTCGGCGCCACCTCCCGCGTCACTCGCCGCCTTCCTCTTCCGCCGCGCCTCGGCCTCGGCCCGCGCGGCCTGCCCCAGCTGCTGAGACGGCTTGGGGGACCCCTCTCGAGCCGCCACCTGGGATGGCGTCAGCTTGCGTACGGCTTGACGCACTGGCCTCCCCAGCCCGCCAAGCACCTGGGCCACCGGGTCATCCCCCACCTCGTCTCGGGGAGCCGAGATGAAGTCGGCCACCTCCCAGGCGGCCTGTCCCTCGTCCACGACTTGAGAAGTCCTGGATGCCTCCTCCACCATCATCAATTTCTCAACCGGGACAGTACCCTCAGGCAGGGGTGCCGGGCTGAAGTACTTCGTCGCCCGCTCCTGCAAGACAAAGGCACGCCACAAGCAAAGGGTACAGTCCATCAAACGCCCAGCAAATCAAAAGTCAGTGATGCAATATACAAGGAAATAGAGAACTGACCGCTGGAGGAGGGTTATGCAACGAAAAGGGCATCGGCGTGCCCTCATTGTAGATCCTGCCGTGCATGAAGCCGGAGATCCTTTCGCAGGTCTCTGGGATAGACACCGACCGGGCCTATTCCCGGGTCGGATCATTGCCCCCAGAGAATTCAAACCCGGGATGCACCCGGTCCTTGATTGGCTGAGTCAACCGCCGCACGAAGGATATCATCACAGCCACGGCAGTCAACTTTCGTTCCTTCAGCTCGGCAATCAACCCGAGCAGCTCCTCGGCTTCTTGCAGCTCCTTCCCCTCCGGCTGCGAATCCCAGGTGTCCTTCTTCTCTGGCCGATGGCCAGTCCGGGCAGGCAGAGCAGGGGGATAGTTCGCGACATAGAACCATTCTTGCCTTCAGTTCTTGTTGGAATCGTTCATATCCAGGACAAAATACCTCCTGGACATGCCGACCCTCAACGAGAACCCAGCCCCTCCAGTGATTCTAGCTGGACCCCTCCCGGAACCTTCTCCGATGGTCTTCATCCGATACAAGCGCCACCACAACGGGAAATGTGGCGGGATCCCAAGAAAGGCCTCACACAGATGGATAAAAACTGAGATTCACAGAATAGAGATGGGGTTCAAGTGACTCATCTCAACCCCGTAGAAATGCAGCAAACCTCGGAAGAAGTCCCCCGTGGGCAATCCAAATCCACGCTCGAAGAATGGCGCGAAGACGGCCATCTCTGTCTCCGAGCGCTCCGACGGCCGGGCATCATCGCCGGCGGGTCGCCACTGCAGGACCTCTCGCGGCCCGAGCACGCAGCGACGAACCATATCCTGGAGCCTCTCCTCCGTGACGGAGGATTGACCCCAGGCCGGCTCTTGGGGCGGCACTCCCCCGGGCACGGAGGTCAGCTCCGGGACCTCCTCCGATGGGGCCACCCCCTTTCCTTTGGCGTCCGCCCCGGCGGCGGTCGCCAGTGCATCAGCATCGCCGCCCTCGTGGGCGGCGGCGTCCCCCGCTGCCCCAGACTGGCCAGCGGAGGGCATCACCTCCTTCTCAGTGTCACCTTCTCCAAGGCCCGCGGAAACGCCCGCGTCCGTCACCCTCGTTGCCGGTGGTACTTCCTCCCCCAATGCCAGCGTCCTCAACGTCTCCCTCGAGTACGCAATCTCCGCCGAGGTGCTCAGGCTCGATGTGGACAGGTAGCGGCGGCGGTGGCGTCTGAACTCCGGCGGCGGCGAACGGGCGGCGAGCGAATCGCTTCTACGGCGGCGCTACGCGGCGGTGGAGGCACGAATGCTTCTTGATTTGGAAAAGTAACTGTGGTAAAAGCTGCCGGTGAACAGATCCGATTTATCCCCTTACGCCGATCCGAATTACCCGAATGGCGCCGTAACTAACGGACGGAATCCACGGAAGTCCCGTTAACTGCGGGCCAACGGCTCTCCGCGCGCCAACGGCTCTTTTGCTGCAGGACTCGGCCAGCCCCGACCCTCGGGGACTCGGCGCTCTTGACTCCGGTCAACGGGTCTCCGGACTCGGCCAGCCCCGACCCTCGGGGACTCGGCGCTCTTGACTCCGGTCAACGGGTCTCCAGACTCGGCCAGCCCCGACCCTCGGGGACTCGGCGCTCTTGACTCCGGTCAACGGGTCTCCGGACTCGGCCAGCCCCCTCGGGGACTCGGCGCTCTTGACTCCGGTCAATGGGTCTCCGGACTCGGCCAGCCCCGACCCTCGGGGACTCGGCGCTCTTGACTCCGGTCAATGGGTCTCTGGACTCGGCCAGCCCCGACCCTCGGGGACTCGGCGCTCTTGACTCCGGTCAACGGGTCTCCGGACTCGGCCAGCCCCGACCCTCGGGGACTCGGCGCTCTTGACTCCGGTCAACGGGTCTCCGGACTCGGCTAGCCCCGACCCTCGGGGACTCGGCGCTCTTGACTCCTGTCAACGGGACTTAGGACTCGGTACCTCGGCACGTCGATCAAGAAGACTTCGTAACTTGTTACTATTGTACGAACCTACGACGCCTCTCTCGACCCCCGGGTCCAGGGACACAGATATTGTGTTTATAAGAAACAAAAAGGAGAAAAGATTCAATACAAGGATTATAAATTACAAAAGGAGCCGGTCAAGGGGCCGGTCACAAGAATCAAACACATCAACCGTCAAGATGACGGCCTGGGGCACTCGTCCCTGCGCCTAGTGCTGCATCCGAAGCAAGCTTGGCCCACATGAGCTCCTCGCAAGCTCTCTTGTAGCACCACTGCAGCCGTCGACGGGACAGCACCAATAGAGGGTTGTTAGCGAATGCCTCCGGGTATCCCTTGCTCTACAAAGCATTTCACCCCACATGGCCCGCGTCGCATGGGAATGCAGGGGTGAATGGGACAGCATCCAGACGCTAATCAACACCTCCAGATCTTCACAAGCACTCTTCTAGCACCACGCTATCAAGTCCCCATGATCCTCCCTGGAGGATGAACCCAGTAACAACTCCCCAACATGGTGTGTAATATGCCTATCTTCTAATGACCGCAAGGCTCAGGGCCTTGGCGTATATTTATAGCCTCGAGCTAAATGATAGCATGTGACTCCAGTTGCATTGTTCAGCGCGTGAGCTCTGTGCCACGCAGCAGCTCCTCTCTTCGAGGTGCTCAGTCCGCCCTTATCCTTTTTTGGCTTCATTCAACCACGGGAACGCTCTGTGCGATCATGTGAATACTGTTCTTGTCATGACATATGACAAGCTTATCCTTTGGGCGGCCTGACTGCCCCGAAGTTTGGAGATCCTTCTCTTTTGACCATTAGCCCGACGTTTCTAGTCGGCCCAATGCTCGGGGACTACTCCATATGGAGGGCCCCATCAGGATGTGTCACTTTTCCCAAGTGGTGCAGCTCCTCGGCGCCCGACTCGGCCACGACTCGGCGCTACGCCACTCGAGGCTCTGCCCCGGGTCCGCCCAGGGTCATCCCCGGATGGCCTGCGGTTTTCTTTTTTGAGCACTGCCCACCCTTGTGTCGGCTTGCCGACCAAGATGCTTTAGCCGACCTGGAAGGCTTCGTTTCTTCATCGACAGTCCGACACGCGTCTGCACGTTGCTCGGGGACTTGTGGGATATGGGTACCCCTGGGCCCACTATCGACCGGATATGTAGTCGGCCTGGGCCCACGTCTGACAAGGATGTGGGCCGACCCCAGGCCGGCCCACGAGGATCCCCGACTTAATGGATAAGATTGGAGAAGACTTAGCCCGCAAGGTATTCGGTGATTCATCCAGATCTCGCCCTGAGATCATGGAGATTATATTGTAACCGACTTGGATTAGTTTCCTGATTTGAGCCGGACCATAATTAGAGATAACCGACTTGTAAACCCTAGGCCGTCAGCCTATATAAGGCGGCCTAGGTCGATCCCCTCATTCATTCGATTCCTAGCCACCAGATCCCTCATTGTAACCGAGAGCTCGCCGCTGTTCTCTGGAACTCGCCGAGCAGATTAATACAAGACTCCGAGCACAGGACGTAGGGTATTATACCTCCGGGTAGCCCGAACCTGTATAATCCCTGTGTCCCTGTGTTACCACGAGCTCCCTAGTCTAGCGATCTCCCTTTGCCTACAAATCAACCATCTGGGTACCCCCGGGTGGACTGCCGGACTAGAACTCCGACACATAGGGGTGAGTCCAGGGGGTCAAGCATGATCTAACCCTCATATATTCAGTAGTCACTGACACATTTGGGTTTGGGTTTTGTTTAGTCAAGTTTTGTTGTCGAAACTATGATAGATTCATTGTAACTGTGACGACAAGTCCGTTTACATTGATCCAGGGCCCGTTCTTGTTCTACAACCTTGTGGCGATTAGTCCTTTGTTGATCAGAGCTTGAATATCATATTTTTCACTTCATATAGATCTGCAATTTCAGATTGCGTGTTTCACTTTCTTGCTTGTGTTCTTCGATTCGCTTGTGGGGAAAGCCTTCTCGGCGAGGTCAATCAAGTGGTGCTTGGTTGATAACCAACAGAGCAGTGGTGTAACGGTTGCAGGGTTTGAATCGTATTTGATTTGAAGCCGGATCGCCAATGTCGAGTTCTCCACCAATCGAACTTACCCCTTACCTCTCGAAAGATCGGCCAGCACCAAATCATAGAGTGGGTAAACCTTGTAAGTATACTTAAATTTGAGGATAAAGGTTCAAAAGGGAAACCATCACCAAATGGCACAGAGCAACAAGAACATAATTCAAATCCAAAAGCAGAGTGCTAATTTAGAAAAATGAAGAGGAAAGGTCATAAACCGTCTAAAAGTGACATAACGGGATGTAGTCATCAAAAATCAATTAAGAAAAAATGAGAACTGTAATTCAATCATAAATTAAAAGAGTTCCTTTAAATACATGATAGTTTATTTTCAAAAATAATAGTTTCAGCAGACACCAAACATTAAAATAGATTTCACAATGGAATGTCAAATTCTTTCTTTCTTTATGACCTCATCGAGGGTATTGTGTAACTCTAAACTATAATAAAGAGAAAGTTCGTCATGTACAGAGAAAAACACAAATAAGAAAAAATAAATAAATCTCACTACCACATCTGTGTATTTCATGATCCACAAGTAGAGAAGCTTTTTAAAAAGAGATAAAAAATTAAGAGGAAGCATGTACCGCTTTCAAGTTTTCTTCTTGTTTCGGATTTTCTTATATTTCATCCACAACAAAGAACATTTTATTCCACAATAAATTAATACTAATGAATTGAAGTCACAAAAGGTACAAGTAAATGAAAATATAGAAGATATGACTATGTGACAAAGGAGACAACAAAACTACCTAAATGTTGGAGGAGACAACACTAAGCAATACATGAATGTTGTTATACTTAAAGACATAATTTTGAGAAAACAAAGTGCCTTTTTGAAAAACCTTACGAGGAAAGCTGGCGGGCATGCGAGGTTTGAGTGCTCTGGTGCAAGGGTGGGGCATCGGTCTTTGAGAAAACCGATAGCTCAGCTGAAACGGGCAGATTTTCTTTTGTTTGATGAAAGCTAGCCCATAGCTCATTTACCCATCAGACAATATGTCCATAACTATGATTCTCAATATGTTATTTAGAACAAATAGCTCACAATCTCAAACCACTCAAAATTTTTATATATAGATGAAAAACAATTTCATGCAATTCTCCAACATATATGATATGATTGTGGTACTTTTTTCTTTTTTTGCTTTGCTTGCATATTCTTTGTCTTATTTTTCTCATTTGTAGTGTTAATTCATTTGGATTCTCACGTGAATATTATGTTTTTAGAATACTTTTATTTTTCATAATATATTTTGAATCATCCTTGTTGTATTGTTGTGTTCTCCATGTAGAGGATTTAATTCTTCATTTACATTGATACCATAGGTGTTCAAATTTGTGTTCCACAATTCTAATGTGTTGAACCATTCATGATGGGTACTAGGGTGCCTAAACCCTGCAATTGAAGCATTGTGTATCCTCTAGTTTTCAATAATGTCCTACTCGGATGATTTCGCCATGAAGACTATGTCCTGCATGTGAATCAAGTACACAAGCAAAACCAAGGAAAACGCAACTCAATTTGCAGAAAACCTTGGATGTAGCACACGTATTGGGGTCTTATGAACCGATGACCAACAAAATTGTTCAATGACAAAATAATTTAAGCAAAACTAAACTCTAACTTGGGCAACAGCTACTAAATATAAAGTCTAGGGTCAGCCAAAGGCCCCCTAGACACGTCCCTAATGGACTTGAACATGGTAAATGGCCCAAGGGCCCAAATATGGTGGTGCAGCATCTTGACAGAATCTGGATGTCTACAGGTTTCAATGATTCCTGATGAATCAGAAAAAGATTAGCATGGGGCTAGTTCTATTGGAAATATTATCTACTTAACTTTTCAACCATATGTATAACGTCGAAATTGGATTCCATATGTGACATAGGCGTTGGTTTTATGATGGACTACTCCTAGACTATGAGGTGGACCTGAAGTTGACATGTGTTTGTCCTTCATGTGACTTGAACGCCCCTTGTTTGTCCTCTCCTCCTCCATGATTCTCCTCAAGTACTCCCTGGTCCTCTCCACTATTCCTAAGTACAATAATGTCATTTGGTAGTACTCTAAATTCAAAATCATTGAAAAAAAAGTACTTAGGAACGAGCTCAGCCATTGATTCAATTGTCTTGCTTAAGCTCTAGTAACAGGACTTTGCAAAACAATTGGAATATTGTTGTGTGTATCCAAATGAGTGATGTCCTCATCAATTTGAACGAACATTTGTTTGTCTTTATGGATGGTTTATTCTAGTTGTTCAAATTTTATTGCTCCAATATTGTTTTATTCCACTTGAATACATTTATGTTTCACAAGACTAGATCACTTGTTCTAGGTGTCCAAATTTTTGTTCCTCCTACACAATGTTTTGTTCCACAAGAATAATTTTTTGTTCCTTGAGTTTGGATAATTTGATCTAGGTGTTTAATTTTTTTTTTCTCTTGTACAATATTTTTTCCACTTGAACAAAATTTTGTTCTTTGAGTTCGATTGCTTTGTTCTGTGTGTTCATATTTTTGTTTCTCTTGTACAACATTTTTGTTTCACTTAAACAAACTTTATACAGGACCCTGGGTGTGCACAAGGGCCCATTCTGGGCGCCCTCCTCCCCATTGAACCATATTTTATTTCAAATAATGTAGTTTCAAATGTACCGGAGAATATTTGTATGTAGGGACTAACTTATAGGAAATAGGGAAGATTGGGCCCATGGCCTAGTAGGCAGACCGTACTAGAGAATATTTGTATGCAGGGACTAACTTGTAGGAAATGAGGAAGATTGGTCCCATGGCCTGGTCGACCAACCTCCATGGTTGGCCGACCAGGTACAAGGCCCAACCAGATCCAACTTCAACTAGCACAAAGAAGCATAACCATGGATGATCTCAACCGAGGATTCAAGGTCTGCTGAATCAAAGAGATGAGATGAAGCCATGTGGATAAACCATGGATTAGGTGGCCCACAACTTGAACTGCACTTACTCCAATCTGGCCAACCCGGCACGTACACACAAGAGGACACACATGACAACCACCCAGGAAAAATTGGGTCTGAGGAGAGCTAGGACCAGGTCGGCCGNACAGGAACACCAAACCACCCCCCCAGCATCCACGTGGCATTCACAACTGCCTTCAGGAGGAGTCCTAAGTCAAGGCGGTGGATCTTATGTTTAATTGACCCCATAGGTTGGCTGACCTAGGTGTTAGGAAAATAGGCCTAGTTAAGGATTTTTTGTGATTTAGGTGATTCATTCAACACAAACCATGTGGACTAACATTGGTTTCTAGTGTACAAGGACTTAATCTCATGGATACAAGGCGATATGGACTAGGGTGAACAAACACCTCAAAGGTCAAGTGAACATGATGAAGACATAAAGGACCTTAAATAAGCATAAGACATCATCAAAGTAGAGCCCAAAGAAGAACCATGAAGAAACAAGGAAAAACATGAAGACCAAGGTGCACCACAACAGTCGATTACTGAAACACCGCAAAAATGGCGACCTTAGTGTGCTGCGGGCAAACAGAATAGTGACACCGACTATTGTGGTTCTCACTTGAAGACACCACCGCAATAATCGGTGATGATGGGCTAAAGAGAGAAGGTGTCTCTACAACAATGGACTACTGTGGTGCTGCCCAAAAGCAAGGCACCGCACGTGGTGGCGAAGAAGTTGTAAATGAATCTTTTTCGACATACCATTACAGTGGTCCTCCAATAACCAGCACCGCAACAGTCGGTGGTCAACCGTGGAACTAGTGTCACTGGCCCAATAGCTACGTGCACTGTATCCACAGACTATTGTGGTGGTATACAGTAATGTGTAGCCCCCACAATCCAAAACCATAAAACCCAAACCTTAACCAATACATCTATGTATTGCAGGGCAACTTGGTCGACCCTAATCAGCACAACTGAGTGTGGTAAGGCAACATGGTTAGCCCTAATTGGTACAACTGTATATGGTAGGGCAACATGATCGTTCATAAGCAGTACAACCAAGTATGGCAGGACAACATGATCGACCGTCATTAGTACAACCGTGTATGGTAGGGCAACTGTGCATAGATACTAAACCCTATAGGACAAAGTAAATTTCTTGGAGGATAAATTTAACCTAACTTCCACGATACATACAACTTTTACACATTACATTTTTCAGACAACTTATGAGAGAACTAATTTTAAGCACGATTTCCACAAGAATGTTATCAAGAAGATTTTTCATGGGATTTTTACCCATAAGTTCACCGTACAACTTTTAATAACTTCTTACAGCCACTTCTAGAATAATTTTCATTACCTATTTTCTAACATTTGTAAAATATCTAAAAAAACATTGTATAAGATAAAGAAGAAACTAATAAAAATATAATACTTTGTATTATCAAAAGTCTCTACTCCTAAAAAGAACAAAGTAAGGACATTTTTTGTACGCCAAAAACAACCCCACATTTTGATCGTTCGCCCGTGGTTAGGCCACGGAATGATTCTGTGCATGGGATCACCTCTTGACCCCTTTCCCTCGCCGATCGCCCCTCATCCCTGCCCCCCACCCCCGGTTTCCGGTCGCTCCCCCATCTCCCCTCAGTTCGAATCACAGTGCCTCCAAACAATCCAATCAAAACAAAATATATATAAATTTTAATAATCTTTAATTTTTGTTGGATGCTATAATCAAAAGGTAACCCATTTTATTTTGATCTGGTATGATAGTAAATTTATATTTTATTTAAAATTATTCTTTAAAACTATATTTAAATTGTCAAATGAGCTGTTTACCGTCAAGAAAGTTTTCAAAAATCTCAAAACTCTGTAAACAAATACTACAAATCAAAAGTCACCCATTCTACAAAAATCTCAAAACTTTGTAAATAAATATTATAAATAAAAATGAACCATTTTACTTTGATTTGGCATGATAGTAAATATAGATTTAAAAATATTTAAAAGCCATATTTAATTTTTTAGGTTTTGTGTTTACATTCTAGATGGTTTTTAAAAAATTGAAACTTTGTAAACAAATACAATAAATAAAAGGACCCATTTCTCTGTGACCTCGCATGATGGTACCTTTGGATTTTATACTAAAACTTATTTAAAAAATTATATTTAAATTATCATGTGAGCTGTTTATATTCAAGATGGTCTTCAAAAATCTTAAAACTTCATAAAAAATTATCTAAATCAAAAGAGACCCATTTCAATTTGAAGTGGCCTAATAGTAAATTTATATTTTAAGTTAAAAGTATTTTAAAAACTAAATTTAATTTGTGAGGTGAGCTGTTTACGCTCAAGATAGTTTCTAAAACCTTAAAATTGTGCAAACAAATGCTATAGAGAAAAATGACCCATTTTGTTATGACTTGGCATATTATAGCAACATTAGATTTTAAACTAAAATTATTCTAAAAAATAAATTGCCATGTGAGCTATTTACAATTAAGATGATTTTCAAAATTTTTGAAACTATAAAAAATACTATGAGTCAAAAGCGACCCATTTTGCTTTGATGTGACAAGTTAGTAAATTTAGATTTTAAATAAAAAATATTCTAAAAACTATATTGAATTTATCAGTTACACTCAAAATGGTTCTTAAAATCTGAAAACAAGGTAAACAAGTGCTATAGATTGAAAGTGACCCATTTTTTTATGATCTGGCATTAAAGTAACTTTGAATTTTACTTAAAAATTTATTCTAAAAAAGAAATTGTCTAGCATGTTGTTCATATTCATTCAAAAATATTAAAACTCTAAAATAAAATACTATAAATCAAAAGCGACCCATTTTGCTTTGACGTGGCATGATAATAAATTTAGATTGTAAATAAAAAGTATTCTAAAACTATATTTAATTTGTCAGTTACACTCAAGGTGGTTTTTAAAATATCAAAACAGTGCAAACAAATGATACAGATCAAAAGTGACTTGATTTGTTATGACCTGGCATCATAGCAACTTTAGATTTTAATTTAAAAATTATTTTGAAAAACTATATTTAGATTGTCATCAAGATGGTTTTCAAAATCATAAAGTTCTATAAAAAAATACTATAAATCAAAAGTGACACATTTTTAATTGATCTGGAATGGTAATAAGTTTATATTGTAAATTAAAAATTATTTTCAAAATATATATTTAATTGGTGAATTGAGTTGTTTGCACCTATAATGGTTTTAAAATATCCTTAAACATTGTAAAGATATTCAATAAATCAATAGCGATCAAATTTACTTTTATCTGGCGTCATAACTATTGTAAATTTTAATTTAAAAATATTTTCAAAAAACTATCTTAAATAAACTATTGTGTATGTAACAGGCTGCCGCACCACATGCATCATTGCCTATGTAGCAAAATAGCAAAAGATGAGCTCATTGTCGCCCATATGCACTATCGCCTCAACCCGTGCTCTGATCACCGGTCACTATGCTACTACATAAACACTGAAACTTATGTATTGGCAGCTTAAGCAAATTGCATATAGAAATTTACTCTCGTCTAATATTAAACATTTCGTAGCCGCATCACTGGCCAAAAAAAAAATTGAGTTGGTAGGACTCAACTTGAATCTTGGTATTCCGTCCTTGTTTTTGAGAGAGGCAGCGGTGGTTTGTTTGAATTATTCAAAATTTAAAATATTGTCACTTTGCTTAAATCATATCTGCAGACTATCATTTTATTCTCTGTTGGTAATTTTGGTGATCTCAATATATGTGTTTTTGCTATTTTGTCGCGTTTGTAATTTGTTTTTGCTCGTGTATAAGAACGCAGAAGCTATAGTAAATAAATAAAGAAAAATAAATAAATGAAACTGTCGTCCGTACTGGATTGGCACGTGGGTGACCGCGGTCGTCGTCGCGTTGACGCGCATGTGTCAAATTGGATTTCCGGCTATTCACCCCTCCCCACAGTTGGAGCTCACTCCTCACACTCAGCCGGCGAAGCTGCTTGGTGGCGGCACTTGACCTCCAGGGCCTGGATGTTTTGTCGTGGGATAAGGGTACCCTTGGGACCACCACCGACAGGTGTGATAGTCGGGTTGAGCACATATCTGATAGTGGTGTGGGCCGACTCAGTGCCGGCGCACGAGGATCTTCGAACTTGATGAACAAGACTGGTGATGACTTAGCTCGCAAGGCGTGCAGCGTGAAATTCGGATCCCGCTAGGAGATCAAGGAGATTATGTTGCAACTGATTCAGATAGATTTCTTTTGTTGTAGCCGAATAGTATAGAGATAACCGACTTGTAAACCCTAGGCTGTCGGCCTATATAAGGCGGCTTAGATCGACCTCCTAGGGATACGCTACACTCTCCCCTTGTAACCGCAAACTCGTCATTGTTGCCCGGAACTATGCCGAGCCAATCAATATTAGATCACCGAGCACAAGACATAGGGTATTATATCTCCAGGTAACCCAAACCTGTATAAATCCTGCGTCGCCTATGTTATCTCGAGCTTCCTAGCTCTGCGATCGCCCTCGCCCACAAATCTACCACTTGGGTACCTCTTTTGGACTACCGGTTCTTAGGTCCAACAGATGGCGCGCCAGGTAGGAGAGATCGCAGAGCATCGACAGCTAGCTCGATGATAGATCGTCACGGTCCTCTCTGCAAGTTTGATGGCAGCTAACACGTACTACACCAGGTGAGCCGTTCCTAACCTCACCTCCGATCGTTCTAGTTGTTCGATTAACTAATCCTGGATTGGTTTTCGTTTTCCGGTGTCGAATCCATGATTCGCTGAGTCCACCATCCATGATGCGACATGTCAAGTCGAAGTGGCCAGAGGCAAGTCGGCCGGACTGCAGGAAAATCCCGGATGCATCATGCATGTGCTCACGCATACAGATGCATGTGCATGGCCTCCGAATCCATCTACGGTGCATGCGCGTGCTACGGCGGCATGGAGTTTTTCCTATATTCTTCGATCTGCTGCTTTGTCTTGACAAGCTAACAAGGATGCATTCTTTCCTCTTCTATTTCCAAGTTCCTTTTCCAATTAAATCAGCCAATGGTTGTTTTCATCTACTAATCAACGTGTGTCCTGCATGTATTCATGTCCGAGTTGTTGTTTTTGACCGCAGACTGCAGATCGAATTGTACCGCTTCTACTCGGATCGAAGGCTGAACCTTCCGTGGATGATCATGGCGTGTACGTACTGGCCATCATCCGAGTACGCATGGTTGGAGCGCCATCGCCTTTGCCTGCCGATCCACGAGGACAATGCGGCGGGTTGACTAGGTGATACGCCGGCAACAACTCTGACTACTCGGCCGCGCCCTAGACACTAGTCGGGCACACGCGAAGGCCACACCATACGCACTGTGTGTGTTCGCCTTTGCTTATTATACACGGGAGGAATATATCGGATCAAGCAAATTTGAGAGGCATGCACCTGCTGCAAGCCCGGGCGCTTGGCTTCCAAGTGCACCACAACGCCAACTCTTCGACATCATCGACAACCTCGTCCGCTCGGTCACAACGACAACGATGCCTGAGGCTTTGTACCAACATTCGACGGCGACACATCGATTCTTCCACTCGGATGCAAATCAAGCTAAGTCATGTTTTAATATTTTCTTCAATATTATTTAAATGTCCGGATACTACCCATGTGCCTCAATGGCAACCGCCAGCTATCTTAGCTATATCCTTGATTGCTCATATAGCTCCGTGCTTGCAGTCGGGCCTACACCCTATGGGTGCAGAGCCCACGCTCTTGTTTTTTTTATAGCACATGTTGTTTTATGCTCAATTTTCGTATAGCCCTGCTGCTTTGTGCTTTGCATTCATGTCTTGTATGTTTTCTCTTAATGGTTGTGAAAGTACTCGGGTAGCACACACCTTCATCCGTGAAACCTGATTCTCATGTGTCGCGCTCCCTGCTAAGCACACTCGAGTCTGCTTGGCAGCACCCCGGCAGGGTCAGGTGCTTAAACGTAACACGCTAACTACTCGGAGAAATTACATGGCCTAGCAAAAGCAAGACATACAAGCATTTATGTTTACACCTGATATTAACATATATTGCCAACTACTTTGGTTATCCTATCATAGTATTTGTTACAACATATACTACTATCTTTTGTGTTTTTATTTCAGGGCGTGCTTGGACTCCGAGCTGGTTTCCTATGCTCGGGGGCTGGACCAGCCCGGCATCATCACCAACCGAGTACTCTCGCTAGTCAGTGTTTGGGCTGGTGCCACACTTCACAAGAATCGACAACCGAGTACTTTTCAGTACTCGGGTTGGCAATGCGCATCACGAGGATCACCGGCGGAGTACTTTTCAATACTCCGACTAGCGCTACACTTTACCAGCATTGCTAGCAGAGTACTTTTTCGTACTTTAGCTGATGCTAGGCTTCACCACTTGGACATGTTCTACGGCTCTGCTGGCTCCCATCCTCGAGGACTGGGCGCCATGATTTTGGTCAGCGCATCTCCGCGACTCTACCAGCCCTCACGCTTGGGGACTGGGCGCCATGACTTTGGTCGGCGCGTCTCTGTGACTCTGCTAGCCCTCACGCTCGGGGACTGAGCGCCATGATTTTGGTCGGTGCGTCTCCGTGACTCCGCCAGCCCTCATGCTCGAGGACTGGGCACTACGATTTTGGTCGGCGCGTCTCCGCGACTTGGCCAGCCCTCACGCTCGGGGACTGGGCACCACGATTTTAGTCGGCACTCCTCCATGACTCTGCTAGCCCTCACGCTCGGGGATTAGGTGCCACGATTTTGGTCGGCGCGTCTCCACGACTCTGCCAGCCCTCAGGCACAGGGACTGTGCAATGGCCCCTGGACTCGACCCCTATTTATAGCACGGTGCTCCCTGTGGGCATGTGATTCCTATTACACTGTACGACGCGTGAGCTCTGCGCCGCTCAACCCCTCCCTTTGACGCGTCAGACAGCCCTTTATTTGCCTTTAGCAGCACTTTCGCCATGGGATTGTCATGCACACCCATGGGTGTACGGTTTCTGTTTTGGCTTGCTCCGGCAGGTGCGGCGGACTTATATTCTAGGCGGTCTGGCTGCACCAAAGCTTGGATTTTTCTCTTTTATTAACCATTGGCTCGATTATACTAATCGCACCAATGCTCGGAGACTACTCCATGTGAAGAGCTCCTTGCATCACCCCCCATATGCCCCATCAGGATGTGTCACTTTTCTGTGCAGAATGCGCCACTCGGCATCATGCAGTATCTCGTGGTGTCCGACCCGGTCACAACTCGGCACCGTGCCACTCGGGGCTTCACCCCCGGGTCTGACCAGGATCATCCCCGATGATTTCTTTTTTATTTGAGCACCGCCCACCCTTGTGTCGACCTGCTGACTGAAATGCTTCAGCCAACCATGATGGCCTTGCCACTTTATCAGCACTCCACCACGCGTCTGCACGTTGCTCGGCGACTTGTGGGATAAGGGTACCCCTAGGCCCACCACCGACAGGGGTAATAGTCGGCCTGAACCCACATCTGACAGCGGTGTGGGCCGACCCAGGGCCGGCCCACGAGGATCTTTGAACTTGACGGACAAGACTGGTGAAGATTTAGCCCACAAGGCATGTGGTGTGACACTCGGATCCCGCCCGGAGATCACGGAGATTATGTTGCAATTGATTCAGATAGGTTTCCTTTGTTGTAGCCGAATAGGATTAGAGATAACCGACTTGTAAATCCTAGACCTATATAAGGCGGCCTAGGTCGACCCTCTAAAGGATACGCCACGCTCTGCCCTTGTAGCCACAAACTCATCATTGTTCCCCGGAGCTTTGCCGAGCCGATCAATCTCAGATTACCGAGCACAGGATGTATAGTATTATACCTCCAGGTAGCCCGTACTTGTATAAATCTTGTGTCGCCTGTGTTACCTCAAGGTCCCTAGCTCTGCGATCGCCCTCGTCTATAAATCTACCACTTGGGTACCCCTCGTGGACTGTCGGTCCTTAGATCTAACATTTTTGATGCATGCAAACAAACCAATGCAAAATGGCGTGATTGTTTCTCCCGCCTCCTGTTCTTCCGTCGCCGGTAAGTTGCCCCAGCTTTGGCAGCGCTGATGATGGATGAATATTGGAGCTCGCCCTCGGCCAGGGAAGCAACTTGGTGGCGGCGCTCGATCTCGAGGGAGCCCGGGGCTCACCCTTGGAGGCTTGGATGGAGGAACCATGCCGCGGCGGCGCACAATCCCAGCTGATGAGCCCACGCAACGGCGGCTCTCAATCGTGGCCGCGAAGATCGCACGCGGCGGGGGCCTCACGTGGAGTGCTCTGTTTTTTTACGCAACGGCGGCTCTCAATCGTGGCCGCGAAGCTCGCACGCGGCGGGGGCCTCACGTGGAGTGCTCTGTTTTTTTCTTCATTCTTTTTTTGTTTTTATATTAATTTCTTCCTAGGAGCTTTAAGCATCATATCTAGGTAGAGGCCTTGCCACATTCAAAAATTTCCTTAAGCTTCATAGTATTTTGTTCCTATTTAACGTTTTGCTCATGCAGGCAGTGCTCGCACACTTTGTTCCGAAAGAGAATTTGCACATGTTTGGTGTTGTTGGTTGCATACTATGTGTGGTTGGTTCCATTGGTGTAGTGTTGCATGCCCCAAAGGAGAGAAAGATTGATTCAATGAAGGAAATATGGCATCTTGCAACTCAGCCAGGTAGCTATGAAATCACCTCCTCCTGTCACTATGGAGTTCAGTAGTATTTCTTGGTCAATGAGAAAAACTTCACTGGATCCTTTAACTTCTTCCTGTCTGCACTTGTTCCATTTTACTGGACACTCCATGTTGACGTGCACACATCATTTCTGACTTATAGGTTTTATTGTTTATTCATGTGTGGCGGTGGCTTGTGTTCTTTTTTTGATATTTCAGATCGTCGAACGCTCTGGACACAGATTGTTCTTGTTTATATATCAATACATGGACAAATAGAGATGAGGGAGGGATAGGGACCTTTACCAGGACTGTTACATGGATAAATAGAAAATAGTTGTCTTCTCAAATTGCTATTCTGAGTAATCATTTGTTGACTATCCATTTATATATCTTGGGTTAACTAATATGTGAACTTTAGGTTTCTTCATTCCCAGAATTATTTGTGCAACAACATGAGCAGGTTGTGAAATTGTTGTAACTTGCAATTTTTTATTACCAAGATTTACAATACTGAATAAAGAAACTCGGTAGCATCAGTGAGAGGTATCTGGAGAGTCCATATGTTGGGTTCATAGGTTTTATTTTGGTTATATGACTGGTGCAAAATTTGTGTTGCATGTTTCTGTTTCATTTTATGTTTTGGCATCAACTTTTTTTTTGTTTCAAGTTATCTGATCATGGAAGATAAGTTGTATCTCACCAAGTTCAACCATGAGACAACCACTCAATCTAAAGAGGGGATCTAGACCAATAGTGGAACAATTGATACATCTTTTGCTACAATTTTTAAATATTGTGATGAAATTAAGCTGGATTGTTTTAATGCAAATTCTTGAATATGATGGGTCATTCCAATTTTTATATATATGCAGCCTTCACAGGAGCAGATTACAAAATTGATTTTTAAGAGCCACTCAATTTTTTGAATAGTGGAGATCAGCAGCTGCAGAGCTACTGCTTGGATCATAAAGGAGAGATTTCCCATTGCAACACATGCACTTATGTCATTAGCTTTTGGAAAATGACGTAAGGCTGCATAATTCAGAGTATACCGTAATTGAGCATCCCCTTACCCACCTCGCATATCCGCTTTCAATCCCACGCCCAACATCGGTTTCTTTCCTTCTCCATCGTGCCGCCCCTCCTCTCCCGTTTCTTTCCTAAATTACTTGTATTAGTTCTTGGATGGATTTATAGATTCATGGCAATGAGGCATTTTCATTCGTACTATAACGTACATATGATGAAAATTATAATATATTCTAATTTTCAATAAATAATTTTAGTGATTTTTTGATTTAACTCGTGCGTGCCGCACGTGCACCTTACTAGTTTCATAAATAGTCTGAGTAATATGTGAAACAATTTATGAAAGCCCTAGAAAAATATTCTAGAAGAGTAAAGTCCACCGCCGGTCCCTAAACTTGTTGGCATGTGTCACCCCGGTCCCCAAACTCAGAAAACGCGGAATCAAGCCCCTAAACACTGTTCGGGTCTCATTAACATTAATTCCGGGTCTTTACCCATAATCCGATGTCGACGTGGCTGGTCTACATGTCGTCGAGGTCAACAAAAGCGTTGTTGAGTCAAAATCCCTAGCGGCTTCCTCATCTATTCCGTCCCCATTGGCTCAGGGTCATCGAGCGCCACCGCCGCCGCCGCCATCGCCGCCACCGGGCAGCCTCATCGCCTGTTGTGCAAGCCCCATCCCCCACGTTGCATCGCGGTCACCGCCGCAGCAAGTCCATGACGCCCAGCTCGCCAGGTAGTAGTTCCTCTGCTGTGCAAAGGGGGGCGCAAGAGGCCAGATCTCTCGCTCATCACTTGCAACGAGTGCGGACGCCACACGGTACTGGAGCTCGAGGTGAAGAAAGAGGAGAATGGGAATTAAGACCGCATTTTCTTCAGGTGCCCTGCTCGAAAGGTTAGTGGTCTTAATCTGTTCATATTTGAAGTAAATGTGTTTGAAGTCATTTCCAAATGTGTTTTTGAATGTATTTGTGGCAGCGTGATGGAAGTGGCTTCCCATTTTGGTATTGGGAGGAGGATTATGCTAGCCTCGTAAAGAAGATTGCTGAGGAGAGGACTGCTAGGAAGATCAGTGCTGAGCAGGAGAGGAATGCTAGGACTGAGGAGCTGAAGCGAAAGAAGAACATTGTTGAAGAACAAGATATGGATACTGAGATTAGAGCTCTAGTTTGTGTTGGAAGAGAAATTATAGTGCAATTAAAGTGTTTAGTTGTTGTTTTCT
Organism: Alloteropsis semialata; assembly: GCA_004135705.1. Lineage (NCBI taxonomy): Eukaryota > Viridiplantae > Streptophyta > Magnoliopsida > Poales > Poaceae > Alloteropsis > Alloteropsis semialata. The sequence goes on from CM014272.1 coordinate 33,228,117, forward strand.
GTATGGGCCTAATTCTAAGTATGTATGTTACTATGAGGAGTTAGCTTATGGTTTCTGAATGTAATGCTATGTGTAAACTGATGCTTAATGAAATGGAATGAAAATGCCTCTTATGTGTCAACTTTCAGGTTACTGAACTCTATGAAAATGCCTCTATGAACAGCCATTGCAATCACCATTAGCAGAAGCATTGGCACACAGATTTTAGATATAGAAATAGCCTTGCTGCATCACCATTAACAGAAGCATTAGCACACAGGCCATGTTGCATCACCATTAACAGAAGCATTGGCACACATGCCATGTTTCATCAGCATTAACAGAAGCATTGGCACATAGGCCATGTTTCATCACTAGTAACAGAGGTTTTGGTGCCCCCCTATTATACACAAAAGCAAGAGATCCTTAAACTTCCATTTGCCTAAACTTTCACTATTATACACAAAAGAACAAAAGGTTGGACATTTCTCTCTCAAAAGCATCTGACAGAATAGCTTCACTTCTTCTGTGGTCTTTCCCTTGTTCACTCTAGTAGACTTGCTCTTCTTTGGAACTGCAGCATTTCCATCCTTGGTTGTTGATGCCTTCCTCTCTCTTGATGCAGCTGCCCTACCTGCCTTGGTGCTTGTTGTCAAGGGGACAGGTCTTGCCACTGTTTGGTTTGACATGATGTATGAGCTGTCTGGCAATGGGCCTTGAGGCTGAGAGTGCATTGTAGATTGAGTTTCCTGAGACAACATCTGACTTAGCAAGGTAGTAGTAGCTTGTGTCATGGGCATTTCTTCAAGGCTGATGTCCTACAAGATGATATCATTTCTTCACGTAGCAACTAATGATAAAGAGTGAAGTTGCTGTAAAGCAATAATGGTGAATGTACCTGGTTAAGAGGATCAGTTGAAGTGGCAGCCGGTTCTTGTACTGATTCAAGTGGCTGCAATAGAATCTTGTTCAACCTGAAGTTGCTGTTGAGCTAGTTCAACTGCCACCATTTTCTTGGCCTCTATAGAACTGATACCTTGCTTCTTCAGTTTGCATCCTCTACTATTGTGTTCTGTCTTGGAGCAATGACTGCAGTGCATTGTTACTCCATGCTTAGACAACTTGGGTCCATACTTTCCTTGTATTTCTTGAGGTTGCTTCTTCCTTGACTTAGGTGGCCTTCCTACTTTTTTCTCATAATCTGGTGGTAGAACCTCTGGTCCATTTACTTTTTCCCAATTCCTCTTATCCTTACATGGCCAAATGTTGAATCCATAAGCTTTATTGAATGAGTCCACTGAATAGCAGTTAGGAAGCACACTTTCGGGTCTAATCCTCTCATGCCTTAGACATGCTATGGCATGGCAGCAAGGCACACCAGTTAGTTGCCATTTTCTACAGTGACATGTCTTTGCTTTTATGTCAACAATGTGACTGTATTCTCTAACTTGGACCTAAAACACCCCCTGACCTGAAGGCAAAGCATAGCATAAGTTTGCAAACTTTGCATTTTTGGCCACCTTCTTTATGATCTTTGGACAGAAGGCTCCTTGTATGTCTTGTGCCACTTCATTTTGCTTGTTATAGTCCCTGGTCATCAGCTGGCACTTGATCCTTTCAAACATGATGAGAACAGGAAGCTCCCTTGCATCCAGAATGTACTTGTTGAATACCAACACAGTTGTTGTTCAACAAGATGTCACATTTGGGGAATTCAGAAAATATGCCCTCACCCATGTGTTAGGAGCCATCTTCTCCAACCAATTGTATGCATCCACATCTAAAGATTTCATCTTTTTCATGTTTATGGTCCATTGGTCAACTGAAGATGACCTTGCACATGTGTTAGGAGCCATCTTCTCCAACCAATTGTATGCATCCACATCTAAAGATTTCATCTTTTTCATGTTTATGGTCCATTGGTCAACTGAAGATGACCTTGCACATGCCCACAGCTAATTTTTTAGTATCTCACCCTTGTTCTGACTCAGGGAACACCTGTTGTACAGCTGGTATTAGACCATTTTGCTTATCATTCATAATGGTCCAACGATATGTGCTGTCTATATTGAGGTCATCCTTTAAGGTCTACAAGAACCACTTCCAAGAAGCCAAGGACTCCACCTCTACAACAGCCATTGCAATTGGATAGATGCAATCATTTGGATCCATTCCTACTGCTGTCAACAATTGTCCTCCAAACTTTGTTTTGATGTGACACCCATCCAAGCAGATGATAGGCCTGCATCCTGCCATAAAACCCCTCTTGCAAGCATCTAAAGACATGTAGCATGTACTGAACAAATTGCCATCAAGCTTCAGAAAAAATGAGCTCCCAGGATTACTCCTTAACTCATGTCCATAGTCCCATAGGGAATTGTACTGTTGGACCTCATCACCATGGATGGCTGCAAGAATAAGCTTTCTACCTCTAGCAAGCTTGCTCCTAGATAGTGTCAAATTCCAGTCCTTTTGAACAGTCCTCCCAAAGTTGGTTATACTCATCTTGTCATTTGCTCTGAATGCATCAACATACTTATCAACTAGCCACCTAGATGTACATCTCCTCAAAACCCACTCCTTTTGACAGTTGTGTACATCATAGTATGTCTTCACCACAAATGACTTAACTCTACTGTCCATTTAAGCATATAGGTTCCATGGGCAACTATCAGCACAATGAGATCTTATCCTTCTATTATCATTCCTGGGCTGCTTGATTTCAACCCTGTTCCTGACACTATACTCAGTAATTGCCTTTCTCAACTCCACAACAGATGGAAAGACCTTTCCAATAGAGAAAGCTAGATTCTGCATGTCCTCTTCCCTCCATGTTTTCAACCTGATCCTCTCTTCTTCTTCCCCATCTTATTCTGGAAGTTCCAAGTCCTCATCTTCAGTATCTTCATCATCATTCAGTACTGCTGGCCGACTTGTTTCATATGACTTGAGCTTGCTTCCTTTGTCCTTTTTGTTATCTTTGATCCCTTTTCCATCAATGTTTACAACATCTTCAAACAAATCTTCATCTCCATTGTCTATCTCATTGTCGCTATCAATGAATTCCTCATCCTCAGTCTCATTGGCCTCACTATCAGCTTCATTATGTTTAATGCTAGGACCTTGCTCAACTCTTCCTTTCTTCAGGTCTTTATAGAACACTGGCAACTTCTCACCTGCTCTCCTTTGCACATACTCAACCTTCCTTGGGCTAATAACCTTTGGAAGGTCAACCACTGGATTTGCAACAACATCATCCCAATCAATACCTCCCATGCCGTTCTCATGATCAACATACATCACTAAAGTCTGGAACTTGTCAACCACTGATGCCACAACAATAGTGTCATGATCAGACCTGATCACTCTCAGTCCATCAGCTAATGATTTTCTTTGTAACAGCCAATAAAACTTAAAGCCTCCAATGCTCTGATATCCTAGTTGTTGCATAAAGTCTTCAAATCAAAGTGGTGACCATGTATCAGTCTCTATCCAATCAAAGTTGTCCACTTTTCTACCTACATATGACCGCATCTCACCAAATCCAACAAAGAAACCGCCATGATGAATCTCAAGTGTGAACTCTTCTCTACCATCACCTACATTGCACACACATAGCCACAGCATAAACTCTCCCGCAACCAAATTTCCTCCAACTCTACAATCTGCGATGCCAATTTCAAATACCCTGTCCCCAACATAGACCTACAACTACAAAAACAATATGGCTCAACCTACAATCCAAAAAGTGAAGGGGACGATTGAACTCACCATAATTTGTTGCGGAATATTTGGGTTTCCCCTCCTTGTTTTGTTGTGGAATATTTGGTTTTCCCCCTTGTTTGTTTCGGAACATTTGTTTTTGTTCCAAAATATTTGTTTTTTATTTAATTGATTTCTTATGGAACATTTTTTCCCATTGATATGTTACAGAGATTTTATTTGGTTCCATTGATTTATTGTAGAACATTTTCCTTTTGTTGGCTGGTGGGCTGGCTTGTCTTTGTTTTTTAGCCTAATGGGCTTGTTAAAAACAGACGACCTACATAGGAAGCCTCGCCACCAGGTGGTGGGAAGCACCTTGCGGGTCGGGCTCGCCAATTGGATCCGATGATCATGTGAACAAGTCTTAAATCGAATTGGATGACAATCAGATCGGATTCGAATGGTATCAAATCTGGATAGTGCCTTTTACCCCATATTAAATCGAATGTGAATTCAAAAGTTCTCGAATTCAAATGGTAAATGAATAGCTCGAATGCGGATAATATTCGGATATCCATATTTAAGTTCAGCGATAGCATTTAACAAGTATTGTTTTTATTCTTTTATGATTTTGGAAGAATAAAATCATCATAAAACATACCAACATCGATCAAATACAATATATGCATAGGGCTGGACAAAAAGTTCATGATTCATTAGCTCGCTCGGCTCGTGACGAACTCGGCTCGTCTCAGCTGGGCTTGATTTATTAACGAGCCGGCTCGAACAACCACCTTAGTTCGTTAGTATAATGAGCGAGTTTGAGCTGGCTCGTGAGCCAAACGAGCTATAACATTGTAGCTCAACGAGCTGCAATCCTGCTCATGTGGATGATTGTATACTTGTGTTCTGTGTTCATTTGAGTACTTGCTTATTAGAGCTTATCTGTACCATGTGGATTGTTGTGTACTTATATTTATGTCATTTATGTGAATTATGAACACACATGGTTATTTATTTGTCAATAATTGTATTATATTAGGGATGAAAATGGATCGGATACGAACGGATATGCACAGATACGAATACAGATATTTATTTTTTTCTCAGATTGGATTCAAATACGGATAGTGTAAAATGTGTCGGATATGGAACGGATATCGATATATGTTACATATCTATAAGAAATATCCAACTTTGGGTCGGATTCGATACCAATTAGATATTCAATCTCCGAATTTGAATATCGGACTATTCATTTAATGTCTAAATCCCCTCGGTCGGACGGACGGACGACAAATATCCATGTTTCATCCCTATATTATATGTTCAGCTCGCGAGCTAAACGAGCTGGCTCGAGCCAAGCCGAGCTGCCTTTCCAGCTCGTTAGGATAACAAGTCGAGCCGAGCTAGCTCATCATCTTAACGAGCTGGACCGAGCCGCGTTATCCAGCCCTATATGCACACAAGATTATTAGTTGAAAATATTTTTCTCATAAAAATTTTTTAATAAAAATGAAAAAATATAAATAAATAAAACATATAAATATAGTTTTCATTACTAAATAAATTATTTTAAGTAAATTAAGTCAATGACTATATTGTTTTAATGTAAATCAAAATAATTTATCTTTATCTTTATCTTTTTCTTTTTCTAAAGAGAGGATCGCTTCTTCCTAAATTTTAGTCCGTCGTGACATGTGGGTCCGCATATTTCATGCAAGTCTAGCTTTGTCCACAGAACTGGAATCGAAACCATCGGCTTTGGTGGAAAAAAAAGACCGCAAAACCAGACTTACCAGTTTGCCCGTCGCCGGCAGAACCGGAATCGAATCGGACTTCTGTTATGTTGGAAAAAAAAATAGAAGCTAAAAATTTCAAAAATATATTGAGGTTCGAACCTGCCATCTCAATCTCCAATGGAAAGATTTCCACCACCTAGGCTATGCTTCAGTAGTCTACATAAACACACAGCATCAACAGATTTGAAGATCCATGCGAGCTACTCGAACTCTCACACCTAGGGTCCCTGTGAGAGGGTTAACCAGAGCTACTTCCCACCATGGATCATCTACTCATCTATGAATTAAATCCTTACCATTAGTTTATTTACTTCGTGTACGTTCACTTCGTGTATGTTAATCATACCCTTTCTAATTTAGTAGTATACAAAGAAATAAGATTTTCTTTGTCCAGATGCCACATATTTAATTATTTTTAAAAGTACAGAAGCAACATGAGGTTTAGGGTTTAATTAAGCCCATGATCCACACAGGATTAGGGCCAAGAAAAATTCATAGACCGATAACTATATCTATTTCTAAAGAAAGAATTGCTTTTTTTGAAAATTTTGTTTCTTCAAATGTGTCTCTCAATCGGATTAGCCATGCTTTATCTTGTCTCCCAATCGGATTGTAAAGTGGTCCGCCATACGCATCTGCCGATCGAATGCTTCTCGTCTCCTGATTGGATTATATAATCTATTCCATAATAATAAAGAGACTTGTTCGCCTTCCGCCAGAACGAAAACCGCGTGGAGCTACCTGCTGCACTAGACGTGCAAATCTGGGATAATCTGTACTCTTCAAGAAATAACCGCATTTTTCACTGGCAGCTAGGCCGATGCGCCCGTAGTTGGCCTCTCTCGCGCCATCGACACGATGCGCTAGGCCAGCCTACCTGGTCCTCCCACTCGCGCACAGGTGTGACGTGAACATGCACGTTTTCCACCTGTGTGACCACCTCCCTAGTCATTACTCGTGAGTTTGTGGCCGAGTTGAGCCGAGCTTGCTCTAGCATTATGCTCCCATGCGGGCCGGCAGCACCTGCAGCTACAAAGGCCAACTAAGCCAGAAGCTAGCGTAGCATGCCACTAACTTCATAGCCCAAACAAGATGACGTTAGCGTCTCGATGATTTTTGGCAATTGATCGAACTTTGAACTAAACATTAGCATGTTAGCTTTTGATTGTTTCCACGAGCACATGACCATGATATAAAATATTTTAATATTCCACTCATTTCAAAAAATAGTTCACTTTTGCTTGTTCCGAGTTATATTGATTCTAACTTTTACTACGATTATTGAAAATGAAATAATATTTTTTTATAATGCATTTACTTGGTATTATAGATGTCAGAATGTTTTAAAACAATTTGGTTCAAATTACGGCGGTTTTAACTTAGGACAAAACTAGATAAACTATAATTTAGAATTGAGTGAATATTATTTATCACCATCTACTATTATGAATGAGAACAAATTTTTTGTCATCTTTCATCTGTATATTATAAAAGAGAATAAAATTTGTTCCAACTATTCAGTTGGACAAAACGCGCCACCAAATCGTTCTGAGTTAACTCACCACCCCCAAACACTTCTTTCGTGTCACACTGCTTGTATGCGCCACCGTAGGCCTGCAAACTAACACTATCGATGCCATCCACCTTGATCACCAATGCACGCTTGCATCTACAATCCTCGAGCCTATGTCCTCTCAATATTGACAAATATTTCAATACCGTTGAAGTATTTTATAACCAGTAGCAACGCACGGGCACTTTGCTAGTTTATTACAAAGTTTAGAGAGATGTTTATGCTCGAATGCGGATAATATCGGATATCCATCAATATCCACGTTTTATTATTTTTACGACGAATTCGGATAATTGGAATATTCACTTATCACGAGCCATCCTACAACTACGGGCCTGCTTGGATTGAGGCCACGGAAATCCACGCCATCAGGTAGCTAGGCCACAAGCTGTGGCGCCCATAATCGGCGCCACACCCGCCACAACCAAAGCAGTAGAAAATCAAATCATTTACTGTGGCGTACGGCCCAACCAAGCAGCAGCTATTTTTGTGTGGCCGTTACAATATTGTGGCAGCGAAGCAAACACGCCCTGTAGTACCGTTTGAGGCGGCAGGCTGAGTGGAAAACGCCTTGCGCGACGGTCGGTGGGCGGGAGCTGTGGTCAAGTCGTCGTCCCCGTCTGAACGCACGTCCCGCCGTCCCATCGCCATTTTGTCAGCGAACTCAAAAGCTGCAGCTGGTGCAGGTGCAGCCGCATCCGAATCGAGCTGGGGCCTGTTTAGATATTGTTATGTACAGTGTTTTTATGTATTGGGTCGTATGTCATAAAGAGGAAAAAATGCATTGAAAACGTGTATTATGCAAAATGGAGGAGAGAGGGGGTGTTTAGTGTATTGGGTCGTATGTCACAAAGAGGAAAAAATGCATTGAAAACATGTATTATGCAAAATGGAGGAGAGAGAGTGAACTAAACACCCCCTATTCTGGTGTAGGCTTGTCTGACGTCAGTGCTTGTTTAGTTCTTACAACAAACTTCACTATTCATCTAACTTCACTATTCATCAAAGGGAATCTTACATGCATGGAGTATTAAACGTGAGTTAATGACAAAACACATTCCATAACCCCCTAACTTTGCGAGACGAATCTAATGAGCCTAATTTGGTCATGATTAGACAACGTCGTGCTACAGTAAACAATCTCTAATGACGGATTAATTAGGCTTAATAGATTCGTCTCGCGATTTTCCGTCCATCCGTGTAATTAGTTTTATAATTAGATTATGTTTAGTCCTCCTAATCTTAGGTTTAGAATTGCTACAGTAAAAATTCAAAATAGTTGCACCAACTAAACAAGCCCGTTCATGCAGCTGACGCCTGAAACTTGGCGTATCAGCCCAGGTACAGGGGTATCCTGGTGTAGGTAATCATTGTCGCACTATCCACATTGTTTAAAAGGTAACTCTGACTGGGGAAGGTAGCAGAGAGCAAAAAAATTAGAACAAACAGACTTGCAAAGTTTTGTGAGCTATGCTCCATTAAACTTCGCGTGCACCAGTTCGATGCTTATCTAGATGGTCGCAAGGAATTGGGAGTGGTTGGTCCTTCTACGGTTGAAACTATTTTATGCTAGTTGCATATGCAGCGGGAATCCCAGCTGTCGAAGGTCGCGTGGCCTCATGTGCCTGGCTTCCGTTTGTTGGCACGTCTGGAACTAGATTATGACGTTGTGCCGCTTTGGACATTTTAGTTCTTTGTTTGTTGCTCACTAAAGATAGACGAGAGAGTGCGACAATTTTGTCACTAAAAAAAGTTCGAGACATCATTTGACCTTGTCTAAGAGGAAGGAGCAACAGTCTGCAGGTACTGAGCTCTCTGTTCGGCCTACCATGAGTAGGAAATAGATCCTCGCTGAAAAAGGAAAAATTGAATGGCCAAAAGGTTCATTTCCCTTTAGGCTTTGTTTAGTTGGTGGAATTTGCGTGAATTTTTCGTAGAAAAAGTGTATTGGGAAGTGTGTCACTAGAGGGAGGCATGTTTTTCAATGCGTTACTTTTGCGCAAGCGAAACTTTGAAAAACTTGCACGAACTAAACAGGGCAAAACTGTAGCAAAGGAACGAAACACAAGTATATGCAGGATCTTGTCATTTTCAGGGGGTGTTTAATTCCGGTGAAAAATTTTGGTGAAAAATTTTGCAAAGAGAATCTTACCATTTAGGAGTACTAAATGTAGACTAATAATAAAACTAATTATAGATCTCGTCTGGAAATCGCGAGACAAATCTAATGACAGTAATTAATCCATGATTAGTGGATGATTAGCGGATGGTTACTGTAGCATCACTGTTACAAATCATGGCCTAATTAGGCTCATTAGATTCGTCTCGCAAATTTACCCGGGGTTATGGAATGGGTTTTGTCATTAACACACATTTACTACTCCATGCATGTAAGATTCCCTTTAGTGAAAAATTTTGGTGAAAAAGTATGCAAAATTGAACACCCCGTCATTCTGCCCTGTTTAATTCAGCAAGATAAGTTTAGGAGATTTACTGTAGCAACTAAATCGAAGATTAGAAGGGCTAAACATGATCTAATTATAAAACTAATTACACGGATGGATGGAAAATCGCGAGGCGAATCTATTAAACCTAATTAATCCATCATTAATCCACGTTTAATACTTTTAATTAGTGTCCTAACATTTGATAAATAGTGATGAATAGAGAAAACTTATGAAACTAAACAGGGCCTAGTGTAGCAGAGGCAGAGCAGGGCTGCAGGGGCATGCATGTCTGGTCAGCTGGGCCGTTGAGATTATCTCTTTCCTCTACGAACTTAAAGACTGTATTTGCTTCTTTTGTGCAAGTCAGTGTGAGCAAGATTTGTATTCCAACCTTGTTAGGGGGGTGTTTAGTTCACCCCCTCTCTCCTCCATTTTGCATAATACGCGCTTCCTAATACACTTTTTTCTCTCTGTGGCACGCGACCCAATGCATAAAAACACTATGTATAACAACATCTAAGAGGGTGTTTAGTTCACCCCCTTCCCCATCTATTTTGCATAATACGCGCTTCCCAATGCACTTTTTCCTCTCTGTGGCACGCGACTAAGACTGCTAATGGTTCAAAAACCAAACCAAAACAACAACCAAACTGTTGAAACCATACTACATCTTAGAAACCAAACCAAACCAATCCATTTGTTTCTCCATCCAAACCAATCCAAACCATTTAGACTCATTTCTCCAAAAGAAACTAAATCAGTTCAATTTAGAGTCCGACTTTGGATGTAGAGCCCACATGTAGACATGGCTACATCAACATGCACGGAGTAGCGGACCGTTATTTTGAGGCACCTCCAACAAATTTCGGTCAAATCCGCTAAAATGTTAAGGTGTGAACGCGAGCTTTTAGTTTTAGGGTTCGACTTTGGACGTGGGGCCTACATGTATATATGGCTACACCGACTTGCACAGAGTAGCGGACCGTTATTCTGAGGCATCTCCAACAAATTTCGGTCAAATTCGCTAAAATTTTAAGGTGTGAACGCGAGCTTTTAGTTTTAGGGTCCGACTTTGGACGTGGGGCCCACATGTTGATATGGTTACACAGACTTGCACGGAGTAGCGGACCGTTATTCTGAGGCATCTCCAACAAATTTCGGTCAAATCCGCTATAATTTTAAGGTGTGAACACGAACTTTTAATTTTAAGGTCTGGCTTTTAACCGACACATAGCCTTTATAATTGTTAAACTATTCTAAACCGTTTGACTATTAAACCAAACCATTGTATATGACAACCCATTATTCACCAAACCAACCTACTCCAATTAAAAAACCAAACCACTTAAACCGGTTTCAAACCAAACCATTACCAGGCTGAGTCGTCGTTCCTGGCTCCGTGCATAAAAACACTATGCATAACACCAACTAAACACCCGCTTGATAACGCATCCACTCGGATCAGAATCAGATTTGCTGAGAGGGGAAAATGCTGCAGCAGGAAAAAGGACATGGCCTTTTCCACCTCGATATGCTCTCAACGACACTCATCACAATTCACAACTACTAGATCTCTAGAAAAAGAGCAGAGACAGCACGAGAATCTACAAAATTGGGACTACAAATCAAAATGAAAAACTGCACAAACCCTCAGCTTCCATTTCTGGTTTGAGCGAGCTGGACCCCATTTGCTGCCCCTCCGTTCTGCTGGTCGGAGTGGCCGGAGCTGTCTGCTTGTTTGCCCCTCCTGAAGAAGCACGACACCGCCACATGGACCACGAAAAAGGCCAGCACGGCGATGACGAGCGCCGACACGTACCCGGCGGTCGTCCACGACCGGCTGGAGCCGGCAGCGTAGGCGATGAGGAGGCCGAGCAGGTCAAGCACGATGGTCGTATTCATCACACCGAGCCACCACTCCGAGCCCCACCTCTTGTGCAGCGACGGCGGCAGCAGCAGGACGACGACGACGACGGACGCCACGAAGGAGACGGAGTTGCTGTAGAAGAAGGCCAGGTACCGGTGCCGCCGGATGTCGTGCATCACCGGGTCGCCGGCGGCGTACCCGCCGGCGTTGGTCTGCCAGACCCCGCCCGGTGGCGTCAGCCCGGCCTGATACGTCACGCTGGCCACCAGGATTCCCAGCAGCATCAGATACTTGCGCTTGCCATTGAATTTCTTTTCTTCCTTGTCCTCCTCTGTCTCTGGGGTCTGCTCCTCTGCTTCGTTCTCGGCTTGGATGCCATTCTCCATGTCCGCACTGGATTTCTCTAATCCGTTGCCGGCTTCCGTGGCGTTCTCGATGTCAGCAGCTCTGGTTTCCGTGGGTAGCTGCTGATCTGCTGTCGCCTCCTTCTTCTTGTTAGCTTTGTTCCTCTGCTTCTTATGGATCGGCAAGAACATTACAAACGCTAAGACTACAGTGAGGAGGAACGCCGACAGCGCGAAGATATAGATGGATGTCTTGATATGCTGCGTGCTCCCTGCACCGTAGGCGCCAATGAGACCGAACATGCCGGCCGCCGTGCAGACAGACAGCGCGTTGCTCCGGATCGCCGGCCGGTACAGGTTGGGGTTGACGAGGAGGATGATGAGCGCGATGGACAGCATGAAGCTCACCGAGTTGCAGTAGAAGAAGGCCTTGTACCGGCGCGGGTAGTTGTTGAGCAGGACGGGGTCGCCGGCGCGGTGTCCGGTTGTCTGATCTTCGTTGTTCAGGAAGCCGCCCGGCGGCGTCAGGCCGGCTTGGTAGGTGATGGTGGCCGCCAAGATCGCGAAGAGGAGGAACCGTTTGCGCCTCTGCTCCACCAGCTCCTCGCGCCCTCTCGCGCTGCCGTCCCCGTGGTAGATGAAGACGACGTGGATCACCACGTAGACGAGCACGGCGCCGGCCAGGCCCATGGCGTGGATGGACGTGTTCACGTCGCGGCAGCTCCCGGCGGCGTACGCGCCGATGAGGCCGAACAGGTCCAGGATCATGGCGGCCTCCAGCGCGTTGTGGCGGTGCAGGGTCTTCATCCGGACCAGGACGATGGCGACCAGGGACGCCACGAAGGCGACGGAGTTGCAGTAGTAGAAGGCCTTGTACCGCCTTGGGTTCGTGGTCAGCAGGACTGGGTCGCCGGCCATGTAGCCGTCGCCGCCGACTTGCCAGAGGCCACCCGGCGGGTTCAGCCCTGCTTGGTATGTGATGGCCGCCGCCAGAGTGGCCAGCAGCAGGACAAGGGAGCGAGCCCTCTCCAGCACTTGCTTCTCAACACTGATGACAAAAGAATCACAAACGAACAAATCAGTCTAAAATTTGTAAATTACTGAGGAAACAGAATTGAATCCCAATCTGAAAGCAAGAAGGAAATGTGCTATGCTCTGTAGGTAATACCTGACATTGCCATTGTCAGTGTTTGCATCTTGAGTGCTCTGCCCCAAACAAGATGGCTTTGAGTCACGCAGCCATCCTGACACTTTTGCACGGATGCGTCTCTGAAGCTCCCACAGGCAGCTCTTCTTTATGGCGTCTTCGCAGAACTTGACAATGGCCGCTTGAACGAGAACGAAAACAATGACGGCGCCGACGAGAGAATTGACATAGATGGTTGTGTCGGTGTGGCGGCAGCTGCCGGCGGAGTAGGCCCCGACGAGGCCGACGAGCGTGACGGCGATGAAGAAGTAGAGCTCGAACGACCGCACGTTCTGGCTGAAGGAGAGCTTCTTCTCGAGGAGGATGACGATGATGAGCAGCGACGCGACGAAGGCGGTGGTGTTGAAGACGAAGAAGGCCTTGAGGCGCGCGTCGTGGCTTCCGCCCTTGAGCACCGCCTCGCCCGGCCGGTGGACGCCCTCGACGTGGTCCCAGAAGCCGCCTGGCGCGCTGAGCCCGGCGAGGTACGTGACGCTGACGGCGAACGTGGCGAGCAGCATGAGCACCTTGCGGAGCTTCTCCGGCGCGCTCTTGTCGTCCTTCCGGTCCGCCCGCCAGGCCATCGCCATGTGGATGGCGAGGTAGCCGACGACGACGGCAAGCAGAAAGATGGAGTAGGCGACCGTGAGCCGGTCCTGGAACGCCCCCGCGGCGTAGGCCACCATGAGGCTGAGCAGGTCCAGCACCATGACGAAGCGCAGGGTGCGGAGCGGGGCCAGGCTGGTGCTCCCCCGCTCGTGCAGCACGGCGAGGACGAGGACGAGGACGATGACCACGAGCGAGGAGGCGAAGGCCGTGGCGTTGCTGTAGAAGAAGGCCAGGTAGCGCCGGTAGCTGGTCTCCCGGAAGATGGGGTCGCCGGCGATGCGGTCGAGGGCGGGGACGGCGTCCTGCCACACGCCGCCCGGCGGGTTGAACGCCGCGCCGTACGTCACGGTCGCCACCAGCGTCGCCAGCAGCAGGAGGTACTTGCGCAGCCTGTACTCCCACGAGTCGCCGCCTCCGCCTCCGCCGCCGCCGCCACCGCCGCCGTCGGGCTCCGCCATCGCCGGCCGCCCACCAGCGTGCGCGCAGCTCACTGCCAAGCCTGAGCAGCCGTGGGACTATAGCTTACTTAAATGTGGCGGCCGGCGGGCCGGGTGCGTGCGGAGGCGGGAGTTTTATATGTCGTCTGACGAAAACTTGACCTCGCCGCGCGCTCTGCAGCCGCTGAGCTAGACGAAGGTGCCTCGGCTCCGCCACGAAACTTCTCTCGCTCCGGACAAAGGCGCAAAACCGTGTGTTGTCGTCGTGGACTTGGCCCCCGAGGTCACCATCAGGAGCCCCGTCACGCTCCGAGTGGGATCTGCAGGATGCGTCAGCTCGGGGCGCTAGCTTGTTTCCCCAGCTGCAGCCTGCTGCAGAGAGCCAGAGACTCTGGGGAGGCGGGGACCGCCGGAGATGGCCCGGCACCAGCGCCGCGTCGTTGGTGGCTCGGCACCGCGTGCGCGTGCGCACGGGATGCCTCGCGGCAGTCGCGGGAGTGCGTAGGAATCTAGGGTCGTCACATTCGGAATCCACATGATACATGGAGCTGAGAATCGATAGATTGCGTACCAAACTGTCGGGATGTGCATTCTTATCATAAATACTTGAAACCTATTACTTTTGCTAACTGTATTTGGTGTCCGATTGCTTGATTCTGAATTGTTACAAGGAGGACGACTGTATCTAATTGCCAGCTCTGGCGGAGCGGTCACCATTCAGGACAAGAACAATCTATGGGGCTGCTTGATTGGTGGCCTTTACCAGCCACACCACGCACGCCTCGGCCACAAGTTGTGGCGCACTTTCCGGGCGCCACAGCCATAGCTTCCCTTTTCTGTTTACTGTACCATGGCGGAGATATCCGTGGCGTGGGCTACAGTCACATGGCAATCTGTGGCGGCGAACCAAACAGCCCCTATAATATTTGGTTCTTTTTCAAAGTAAGTAGGTTAGACTGTGACTCCAATTGAATACGACGATAGCCGGCAGAACAACATTTTTGTTTGTTTTCGTTGTTCAATTACATGATTCCTGTAGCAAGCTTAATCGCTATGCGCAAAGTGATTATTAAATTTGCGCTCAGACGAACTGCACTGATACGCCAATGTTGTCTCACTTTCAAAAACGACGTAAGAGCCTCTCTAGCGGCATTAATATATTAGATTGTTATATTAAAACCAAAAGTTTTCTAAAAGTTTCTAAAGTTGCTCCAACATCAATGCTATAATAACTGCTAACCCTAATTCTTCAAGGTTATGATCTATTTTTTTTCTCACCCAAATATACTACCAATCCAACCACATAAAATAGATCCTAACCTAAAATTGCCCACAACAGAAACTGTGATATCTTGCTTTGTGCCCATGTCCTCCTCTGTGTGGCGCCATGTCATAAGAGCATCTCCAGTAATAACCCCTACTTGCCTGAGTAGGGACTCTCCCTACTTTCTAGGAGCTTATATTTTATAGTCAACTCCAGCAGCAAGCCCCTCAATTTCAGCCCCTACTTTAGTTATGACAAGTAGAACCCATTCGTCAATGTCTGCTTGTATTTTTTTTCCTCATCTCCTTCCTCTCGTTCTTCGCCACCGGTCCGCCCCCTTTGCCCGCGACTATGCGCTCTGCCTCGGCACCAACCGGCCACCGCACCGAGGTCACAGATCCTAGGCGGGGTGCCCCCGAGACGCCGTGCCCCACTACCGCCACACCAACCGCGTGGAGGATGTCCATCGCGAGATCCTCGGATGCGCCACGGCGAAGGCTGAGGAGCGCCACGCGCAGGTGCTTCAACTGCGCGAGGAAGAGGTGGTCTGCAGTCTTCGCTCCGACATGGCCACGGCGAACGACACGAGGAAGAAGCGCAGCACTTGCGGTGGCATGAGGAAGAAGGCAATGCAGGGATTGCTTGAATCGGATGGTCGACGGCGAAATTGGATGAGGCGGAGCACTTGCGGGGGTGGCGGGCGGAGCTCGAATCGGTGATGAGGTGTCCCTTCTTCCTCTCCCCCTCCCTTCCCTTCCTCCTCCACCAGCAATGTCCGAGCTCCGCGGGAGGCCAGGCTCACCGCCCTGCGGGAGGCCCCCAGCTAGCCGCCCCACGGGAGGGCAACCTTGCCGCACCGCCCCATGGGCCACGGCCAGGCCGACCTCGCCTTCAACACCTGCTTCTAGCTGGAGCTCGGAGGGGTCATCCACCTCCGTGGCATCCGGCGACGGTCGATCCGCTCCACCTTCGTGGCATCCGGCGAGGGGCCATCCGCTGTGGCCTGTGGATGCTCTTGCTCGGGGAGCAGCGCTTGGCACAGGAGGTCCGGACGCGCGGGAGGTCCAATGACTGCAACAGTCGGGCCTCCCTGCTCGCCTGTGGGAGAAATAGCTGGAGCGGGAGAAGTGGGGCCTCCCTAGAGTAGGGACCCAAGTGGGGTCCGTGCTGGAGTTGTGTTTTTCTCTCTTGGTCCCTACTTTTTTAGTAGCGGCTGAAGTAGGGTCTCCGCTGGAGATGATCAAACCGACCTACCAACATGCATGGTCCACCTGTAGACACCCAGTTCTGCCACCATTGCTCGTCGTACCTCCTGGCGCCGCCCTGAGGGCGAGCTCTGTCGCGCGGGGTCATAGGCGAACTCTTGAAGCAACAAGATGAGCGGGGTCATGGGGCGAACTCTTGAAACAACAAGATGAGCTTGTAGTTGTGCAAAACTCCAGCATGGCCCTAGCCCCACACAGTTGTTGCAACCTCTTGGGGGAGCTCGAGCCCTCTGTTGGCATGCCCCTGGCCCTGCACGACAGCTTCATAGCAAGCCAATGTCCAATAACACATGCTGCACTATTGGAGAACTAGCCTCATACCCGATACCAATGAGGTTGCGCCTCATTGGTACTAGATTTTACCCCCACATGAGCCCCTCCCCCCTCTATATAAGTCTTCTTCCTCCCCTAGGGTGACTCATGGCTAATTTATTCATCCCTTATTGAGCTCGGGTAGGGGAGGTGCTGCCCTTTTTCTCCACAAAAATTGGAGATTTCACCATCAGCTCTCTAAAAGGTTAGCAACTTCATTATCTCTCTTTTGATGGTTACCATGGTTTATTTTTTCTCTATGTAGTGAGAAGTTGAGGATATTTTATAATGGAGACAACGAGGAGATTTTAGAATTATATATCCATTTTATTTTGATTTTGTTTTACAGGTGGACCAAGGGAGTGTTGGGATAAAAGTGAATGATGATGTGGGTACATACTTTCAAACTAAGAAAGGGCTACGACAGGGAGATCCATTATCCCCCTTGCTCTTTAATCTTGTAGTACATATGTTGGCAGTACTAATGTCCAGAGCCAAGGAAGAGAGGCAAATAATGGGTTTAGTGCCGCATTTGGTTGAGGGCGGCCTTTCTATATACTCTTTTTGGAACATGATTTTGAACAAGCAACAAATATGAAATTACTATTGTGTGCCTTTGAGCATTTAACTGGGCTCAAAATTAACTTCCATAAGAGTGAGTTATTTTGATATGGAGATGCAATGGAATGTGACGATCAATATAAACAGATTGTCGGATGTGGAATGGGGCGGTACCCATTTTGATGTTGGAGTTGTTTGCTTCCAATAGATGAAAAATTTAATACTCGATTTTGTCTGGCATAATTTGCTATTTTTTGTTCTCCTAAACTATCAACGATTATGCTGAAACTTTGTAACAAGGTGAACGCTGTGCGCGTTGATGCAGAGGTGGGAATGAAATTCCATTTTCTAAAAAAAAGAATGAAATTCCATTTTCTAAAAAAAAAATGCAAGGGTTTCATCTTGCATGGTTTAGAGATCTAATATACAACATGAGTTATGTAGCCATATGCAAATGTTTGAATTACAACTAGAAGATGCATTACCATACACCACGCTGAATCCAGAGAGCCATGTGAGGATGAAATGGAGTCCAGTGCAGGTTTCACCAAATCTTATCTGTTTTCTTCTCTCTTTACAAATACCCATCTAATACTTTGCAGTGTGTATGGCTCCCTCCGGCCTGGAATATAAGACATTTAAGGTTTCAAAATTTGTCATCAAATACAACGTATTCTAAGACTTTTAGACAAGTATTAAAGAAATTCGTTTATTTCTTTTTTATCTTCACTGCATTCTTACCTTTTCTATCCCTTCCTGTACTGGTTGCTAAACGGGAAAGATCTTTTGTCACCTCTTTTAGTCTGTTTTAAAATTGTCATAATGCCTTATATTATATTCCCATTGTTCCAAATTGTGGTTCATTATTGGCTTTCCTAATGCGCATTTTATCATTCGTCTTATTCAAAAAATTTGCATTAGTATCATTTACTCCCTCCAGTTTTTTTTACATGTCGTATTAGTTTTGTCCTAAGTCAAAGTTATCCAACTTTGACCAAGTTTATACAAAAATATAAAAACATCTACAATATCAAATTTGTTTCGTTGAGTTCACCATAGAGTATATGTTAATAGTACATATGATTGATATTATAAATGTCACTATAATTTTCTATAAATTTGGTCAAAGTTTTATAACTTTGACTTAGGACAAAGCTAATACGACATCTATTAAAAACCGGAGGGAGTATTTTGTTATTGCTTGTTTGATCATAAAAAATACTTTAAAGTATGACTCATATTTCTATTTACTTGTATAAAGTTTTTGAATAAGATAAATGGTCAAAAGTTGTATTACAAGAGGCACTAGTAACCTACCATTTGAAACAGAGGGAGTAAACATCGAACAAACTTGGAACAAAATGGCTAGACAAGCCCAGCCCACTTCAGCCTGATCCATCGCTACGCGGAGCCCTTTGACTCCCAGTCCGATAGAGACGAGACCAGATCACTCAACTGTTCGCTTCCCCATTTGCTCATGGAGCCGCCCATCGCCCGCCGCCGCGGCGCGGAGGACCTCATCAGCGGCCTCCCCGACGAGCTCCTACACTGCATCCTCCTCCGCCTCCCGTCAATCACAGCCGCCTTGCGCACCAGCCTCCTCTCCCGCCGCTGGCGCCGCGTCTGGGCCCACCTGCCCGAGCTCATCTTCAGCGGTCTGCGGGACGGTGCGCTGGCCTCCTCGGTCTTCCTCGACTCCGTCGACGCCGCCCTCAACGCCTACTCGGCCCCGACCCTCTGCCGCCTCGAGATCCACATGGACATATGCGACCCGTGCCACGTCCCCGCCTCCCGTATCGCCCGGTGGATGCGCTTCGCCTCCCGGCGCCTCGCGGGCAGGTTAGATTTCCACCTGTCAATGCTTGGGGACGAGGAGGATAGTGACCAGGAGTTCGATCTGCCTGTCTGGGAGAGGGCGACAGAGATCAAGCTCTTGTTCCGACCAAATGTCATGATCCGGCTGCCGCTAGGCGGCTCCTTCGCGGCGCTGATCGATCTGCGGGTAAGCCTGTTGACCATGAATGGCCGGGACCTGGGACGGCTCGTCTCGTCGCAATGCCCACGCCTCCCGAAGCTTGCGGTACTAGTCAAGCTGGCCGCCGACTGCGATGTCTCCATACGCTCCGAATCTCTCGTGTCTCTCTTCTACTACGCGAAAACGGGCAAGCTAGAGGTCGTCGCCCCATTGCTGGAAAAGATCTCTGTGTCTCTGGCCACTGAGGCTTACATCGTCGCCCCGAATCTACAGAAGGCTGTTTGGCATGACGACGCCTACGTTCCCAGCCGTCACCAGTTTGCTGTGGTCAATCGCCATCTCCAACGGCTTTTCATCAAGCAAACCTCTATGCTGCTGATGAGGCGATTTGATACTGTCAGCATGTGTTTGGATTGGGAGCCAAGTGGGTTGGGTTGGCTCCGACCCAATTTTTTGGGTTGTGATGAACCCATCTCGTGTTTGGTTGGGAGGCTCGATTCAACCTAGTTTTTTTTTTGTTTGGTTGGAGTAGTTGAGAGGATTGGACTGGATGGCTGTTTAACAGCGTTAACCCATGTGTCATAAGTGGGTCCACATGTCATCCACAACATATTTTTTCTTTCTGCTTCTTATCTTCTTCCTTATCCTCACGGAGCTCGAACCATGGGCGGCCGCGGTGAGCTCGGCCGCCGGCGGCCCGGACCCTGGCCTGCCGCGCGAGCCGCATCTCCCTGGCGTGGACCGAGCTGCCGCCCCTCGCCCGGCCATGGAGCCCGGCCGCCCCCTGCCCTTGCTGCCCGCCACGGCCATGGAGCTCGCAGGCTCGACCGCCCCTTCCCTACCATGCCGCCGCCCCTTCCCTGCATCGCCGCTGCCGCCCCTTACCTGCATGCCGCCGCCCCTTACCTGCATCGCCGCCGCCGCCCCTTCTCTGCATCGCCGCCGCCGCCCCTTACCTGCATCGCACGCGCCCTTCGGCGGCCATGGCGAGCTTGGTCGGCCGCGGCCCCGGCCCTGGCCTGCCGTGAGAGCTCGGCCACCGGCTTGCCATGCGAGCTCGGCCGCCGGCCATGGCCACCGTGCCCCACGAGGATTCTGCTGCCGCTCGGACAGGAGTGGGAGACGTGAGCGAACGGCGTCCATGTGGGTCGGCTGCGTCCGCTCGATTTGGAGGAACGACGCCAACCCACATCTAAGGGGTATATTCCCTTCTGGGTTGGACCTAACCCCATAATTTTTCAACCAAACCCAGGTTCACCTAGGTTCGACCCACTCCAATCCACTCCAACCCCCAAACCAAACGCAACCTCAATGAGCTGAGGCTGACTCTTTCAATTTTGCAGGTATGTCTGTATTCTCACAGCAGACTAGAGCCCTGTTTGTTTCAGCTTTTGACCGATTTTAAAAGTCCGATTTTGGGAGAGTCATCTGACTTTTGGATCTCCCAAAATTGGGCCATCAAAATCACCCAAAAGCTGAAACAAACAGGGCCTATGAATTTTGGTACTACATCAGAGCATGTTCTTAGTTTTTGCTTTTTTTAAAAATACAGTTTCTCGGGGGTAACTAAACAAAAGCAAAATCAAAAGAAAGATTTGAATTCGATACCAGAAACCCACTAAAATGTGGACGTGCGTGTCTTGGTGAAAGCTGCTGTGCCCATGCCACTCACTCATGCACCTGCCTGTACTCTCTTCATCATCTTTCTGTGTAGCTGGCAGCTGATATTGTTTACATCAGTTGAACCCCATTGGTGCTGTTGAAATCAATGGAGCGCATTCCAGCTAAATGTGTAGGAGATTCAGTTTATGTATCATTTATTGAAAAATGGCACTGATACAAATGACATTGGAGTGCATAGAAAATAATTGCTGAGAGGCAGATGCATTTTTTATGTGCAGTATATTTTGATTGTTGCCAGTGTTTTCAATCGTAAATCGAGTCCAGTTTCTTGAACACCAACTAGACGACTAGTGATTAACTATTGTGATTAGTTTTGTGCTAGTTGACCAGTTAGTCCAAGGCAGCCTATAGATTAGTTGTTTGGTTATCCCTGAGACCCTGATTGCAAATCTTGTAGAGTAGGATAGAGTAAAACACAAAGATCAGGGGTTAGTCATATAATTGGTTTGAGCCAACATGTACACGTTCATTGTGAGTTACTTTGCTTGAAACTGGGAACCAACAGCTTGCAAACGGATCTGTCATCTTTGTATATATAATTGGTCACCAGGCTGCTGTGGGCAGGGTCTCCAATACCACTGGGCTCAAGCCAAAGTTACTGCCTCTAGAAGCTACTCGTTTTGACCAGACAGCCGTATTCGTCACCAATCAATGATCAATAGACTGATAGGTCAACTAGCCAATATAATCCAATCAAATTGCCCGATCGATGTCCAGGGGTTGATTTCTTGGTTAATTGTGATAAAAATGCAATTAAAAAACAATTACTGTTGGGTTGGGAATGTCGATGGAGCATCCATAAATCAAGTTATTGGACACCTTATTCCAAGCATTACTAAAAAAAGATTAGGTGCCTAACTTGCTACCGCGTCATTATTGTAGATAACATGATCGTATTCTTATACCCTGGTTAGACAATATATTCCTTGCTTACTACTAATCGCATTTATCAAATACATGTTATGTAGCTGTAGTATTTCCCTTTTGTGTTGACTCTTGTGTCACTTTGTGTGAGCAGGGAACTGAAGGATACCAGAGCTTCCTAAAGGATACAGACAAGGTTCCTGTATGTGAAACCTTGTGGGTTGAAATATGGGCAGATCACCATGCTTTTGCACCAATCATGTTGCATCTACTTGGGAGATGGAGATCTATAAGGAAACTGAAATTATTTGTTGATCCACGTTCTCCCTCCATGGTAATTTGCATGTTTTAAATTTTATTCAAAATTGTAATTTACTGTTTCTAGAATATATATTTTCGAATCATGTGATTACTGTACGAGTAGTATCTTCTATAAGCTTATCTATTGAGACTGCCTTAGCAGCACCTACATAGCAAATTTCACTCCTTTCTGCTTAAGGATGAATACGTGTATCTTGGCCTTCTCTAAAAGCAGTCTTTGCTGCTCATGTTTCTCTTAACTGTATGATAACCAACTGAAAGTAATCCACTGTTCCAGCGATCCTGCTTTATTAAGCTTAGAAAAAATTTCAACTATAACTTTATTATTGATAGCAAAGGACTGCCTACTCACAACATTTTGCTTTGTATGACCTCATCGTTTCATCTATTAGATCATTGAACCCTGCTGAACTAGGTATCCAAATTTGTTCCCAGATGCACTTTCTGTTGTTTGGGACATGTAGAATCTTTTTGTCCAGAATGCTCTGCTAAACATAAAGATGTAACCTAAAACATACAAGTTCATCACTTTCAACACTCACCAATAAACTGAACTTGTTTTAATGGAAGGATATTAGAAGTTACAACTTCTGGATCAGTTGTTCAGCTATATAAAATAAATTGAACCTTATTTGTTTAATATTTTGTGTTGGACATTTCTAATTAGATGTGCGTTTATTTGTAAAGCTTGGAAGTTTCTTTCCTTCCATGTTCAGGCCTATTTGGCAGCACTCCCAACTCCTGGATTCATGGAGGATCTGGAGTTTATAGACTAAAGTAAATTCGTTAATCCTGTAGTTGAAATCTAAAATGTAGGGAAGTTAGCTTACTCAAACATCCCCAGTCTAGTCCTGGTTCTAGCTCCAAAAAGATTTTGTTTTATCCAATTCCTAGAGCCGGTTATACTACCAAACAGGCCCTAACTTTCAAAATGCTAAAAGTATGAACTATATAGGTTGTTTCTGAAAACCATTTGTCTAGCTATCCATTTTTCTCTGTCTTCCATACAAATAAGTAATAAATACTTTTTAGTTCTAATCACTGTTGTTGCAGTGGGCCTGATGTTAAGATGTTTCTAGAGAGTAGGCTAACTTGGATATAATTGTATAGCTCAACAAATTAAACTCTTAATAAGGAAATGCTTACACATGCTTGATATATCACAACTTGATGTGTGCATATTAACAGAGTTCTGATATCGCTCAAGTGCAACCTTACAGATTTCATTATACAGTACACATGCTTTCTTGTGCTAATGCTATTTTTACTGGTGTTCAGATAGAGCGTTGCAGCATGTTGGATTGCCCATGTCGTCTGCCAGAGAGTCACAGGGCTGGCAACATCACCTTTGATTCGCTTGAGGAGATAGAAATCGATAACTTCACAGGTTCAGGTGAACAGGAGAAATTCATAAAGTTTCTGCTGTCTATATGCAATGCAGAAATACTAAACAGTTTGGAAATTACCATGTCATACTTGTTTGTTTCTTCTGCGATCAAGCGGGTATGCGAGGAAATCCACAGCATTTGCCATCCAAACAACAAAGTCAAATTCTATTTGGTGGGTGAGATGGGGCGGGAGCCATTTCTGTTTTAAAGTGATATCCTTTTTCCCCTCCTAGTTAAGAGGATGGCCTTGCCCTCTAGTTATGTACTCCTTTGAACAGTGCTGAGTTTAGGCTTACAACTGTAGGCTGGCAAGCCATTGAACGGTGCTAAGTTCATGAACAGCAAGGCTACTAGGGCGAACCTAAGTTACTGCAGCATTCTATTAATATAGGTCAATCTGATTTTATCTGATCAAGTTTTGGGATAATTTTAATTCGTTCTTCTGTTTGCGACTGCATCAGTGGCTTTTCACGGTTTGTTCTCTGGTGCTATAGCTAGAACATCAGATGTGTTAGACGTTCTTGAGCCCTCATGCATTGCGTCTGTTGTCCGGTGTGCTCATAAACTGCACAATCCTAGATCACCGGAATATCTGGTGCTTTTTGAGCACATCAATAACAATGCTTTGGCATGTATAGTCTTAAGTCACTGGATTATCTGGTGTGTATAATCTTTATTTTGCTACCATTTTGGAAGTGTATAATCACCAGACCATTCGGCATATTATGGGGCTTGTCCAATTCAATCCTATTTATTTCCCAGCTTCGGTACAACTTCATGTGACGTGTCCATGAGTCCTACAGACATGTATTCTTGACAAATGTTTTAGTTCCATCGACTATATTTTCACTCAATTATTAATAAAATATATAAAGGTGTGCCTAAACTACTGAAACTAGGGCCATGCCTTTGCAAGCCTACAGTTGTCCAAACTAGGCTTGCAAACATTTGGAGGGACAAAAATATACTACAAAGTAGGCAGAATCAATAAGGCATGACTACATTTTCGTGTTTCTGCCATGAGATTCCAAAGAGAGAGAATAGTACACTTGAAAGTCCTAAACAGTTTTTTTTCCCTCAAAGTGGAACTTAATTAAGGAATAACTAAAAGTTGTAGAAGACGGGGGCAGAAAGGCGAGAGGAATCAGGAATATAATCTTGCCTAAAAAAGAGTCAGGAATATTATCTCGCCATGTCCGATCCACTGGCACCAGGCGTCTGAAACCTTTTGTGCCAATTGAGCTCCAGATTAGTCCATGTGTTGGTCCATGATGGCAACGTGTGCTTACAATAACTAGTAAAATACTAAGCATGCTATCTAGTACTTTTGTAATCTTGTAACGAGTTGGATCTTATAGATATATTTCCATAAAATCTATAATCAAAGTTACCCGTATTAAATTATTTTAACATAAGTGTCGCCCATGTAATTATTGAAAATGATCCTTAATTTTAAAAGATCTCAGTGTGATGATAAGCTAGACTTAATGGTCAAGAATCATGGGTTGAAATATCATTTCCTCTCTCCTCAAACAAGCATGTGATAGTTATTTGCGCTTATAAATTTGAGAACATCGAGAAAATGAGCAGCCAATAACCATGCATTCGCGGAGCAACACACATGTGCTAGATTACCAGTTTACCTACACTCCTATACCATGCCTGCGTGCTGTTGCATGTGGTACAAGCTAGGGCTGGACAAAATGCTCGTAGCTCGTTAGCTTGCTCGACTCGCGGCCAGCTCGGCTCGGCTCGGTGCAATTTTCTAACGAGCCGAGCAAGAGTTTTTGCTCGTTACTATAACGAGCGAGTTCGAACCGGCTCGCGAGCTTAACGAGCTGCGACACTGTTAGCTAGCAAGCCTAAAGTGCACCCAAAATATGGCCCAATAGGTCCAATACTCCTCTCATCCATGCCCACACGAGTGACCCAGTGCTCCCCTCCGCATCTTCTCGTTCTGGTCCACACACATCTTCTCGTTCCTCTCCTTCCCCCTTCCCCTGGACTCGCATCCTTGCGCCGCCACGGCATGGCGCCGTCGTGCCTCTCGCTCTGCTCCCCCTCTTCTTCTCCCTGCAGATCCGAGCCCTCCCCTTCAGCTTTTCATTTCATTTTGCAGGTCGTATCGCAGGTTCCCCAATCCCCAGATGAAGCCCCAATCCCTGCTCGAGCGACACATCCCAGGCTGCTATGGGAGCCCGCGCCCGACCTCCGTCCTCTGCTGCCGGGCCATAGAGGAGAGAAACCACCATCGCTATGGAAGCTCCATGTATGCTGCTTGTCAGTCTCCCACTTCGGTCTTGGTAATCCAATCGACGACGTCTTCAGGCTATATTTGCATTTTCGTTGATCTGTAGCTACTGCATGTATGCGTCCAACTCCAATCCTTCTTTTATGCTGATTTTTTTTTGCATTTGTGTTTGATCTTTGCCTCTTTTAATTTGTGCGGATGCTCGCTGCTCTTGCTCGCGAGCTGCTCGAGCGTGCTCGCGAGCTGGACCGAGCCGAGCCGAGCTTGAATTTTTGCTCGTTACGTTATTGAGCCGAGCCGAGCCAACTCGTTTAGATAACGAGCTGTGCCGAGCCGAGCTCGCTCGTTATCCACCCTAGTACAAGCGTAGCAAGCCTTGCACGAGGTGAGTCGATGCGATGGTTGCACGCGTGGTTTTTTTTTTTTTTTTTTGCTTTTGATAAGGGCCATGCATATGACTTAAATGCCGTCTGCTCTATATTTATTCTTGTGTGTCGTTTTTGCATGATTAGAGTATGAATGCATGAATTTTTTGCTGAAATAATTAAAAGCACACACACAATTCCTTGCAACAAGCGCTGACAAGGGTCGAATGGTTAATTGGTTAGAGCATTCAGCCAGCTTCCTTTGGATTTTAGAAACATGCAAAGCATCCTCCAATGGTGCCATATCAGCTAGCTTATAGAATTAAAATATAATATTTTATCTAGATAGAAGAGAAAAAGAAAGAAAAGGCATAAGCTAAGAAAAGGCATGAGCTATCTCTTGATCAAGAGATAGTTCATACACACATTTCAAAATTATGTGGGCTGTTATACGGGTATATTTATAATTTGGGCTATGTGCTTAGAGTTAATCATTGGACAAGTTGTCTCTTATGCTATTTTTATTGGTATGAGCTAATGATTGACTCTAACTGTTGAATGAGATGTAAGTCAGCCGAGGCATGTGCATGAGAGGAAGTGAGTTCTCTAATCACAGAGAGAATGAGAAAGGAGGAAAGGATGAGATCGAGGAGAAAAAGAAATAAAATATCACTATTAGAAAAATGGTTTTGGTCCGGGACTAGTCCTGGTTGGATTTCAAACCGAGACTAATGTGGGTATTAGTTTCGGGTCCAACTGATAGAGGGACGAGTGCCACTTTAGTCCCAGGTGGTGGCTTCACCTGGGACTAAAACTCCCCTATTAATCTCGGGTGGAACCATCACCCAAGACTAAAGAGGCACACACCCTTTAGTCTTGGTTGGTAGCATTCACCGGGACCAAAAGATGGGTTTTAGTCCCAAACAAAACAACCACCCAGGACTAAAATCGACCGTGTCTCTTCTTTCCAGATATTTCTAAGTTCTCGGTGGCCTCTCTCTGTCCTCTCATTTCTGTGGGATATGGGTGCTGTAGGATCTAGGATACCGACTAGAGGGGGGTGAATAGGCGGTTTTAAACTTCAATCACAAAACTCAACAAGTTTTATTAGTAACACAAGGTGAAACCTATTTCTACCAAGTCTATGCCTATGTCAAGGTTTGCAACCTAGGGTGACAAGATACAAATTAATCTCTAGGAAAGTAAATTGCTCAAATTAAATGTGGTAAACAAGTAGAGCAAAGAAATAACCGAACAAGAGAGACGAATTTTATCCCGTGGTATCGATGACTTGCCGGTCACCCCTAATCCACGTTGAGGTGGATCCAAAGCTTCAACCGCTCCTCTATCAAGACCTCTCTTGATGTATGAGCCGGCTTGAATCAATGAACCTCTCCAAACCTCGATTCCACTAGTGTTGCTCTTCCCACTCCGGTGAGGTGAGCACAAACCTCTCACAATCAAGGCGGGAGCAACTTCACAATCTTCTTCGAAATGCTTCAACCGGCCACAACCACCAAGCCGTCTAGGAGGCGGCAACCTCCAAGAGTAACAAGTCGATGACGCTTGCTTGATGAACTTCTAGTGCCCCAAAGCTCAAACTCTTGATGCAATGCACTAGAACTCTCTCACACTCACAAGGATGCTACTCTAAGCAATAGAAGTGAATGAGAGGTGGAAGAAGGCTCAAGTATGTCAATTATGCTTCAGAAGTGCCAAGAGAGCTTCTCCCAACCCGTGGGTGGAGTATTTATACTCCCCCACCTCCAAACTAGCCGTTACCTTCAAATCCCGTGAAAACAGGGGACTGGCGGACCGTCCGCTATCCACTTGGCGGACCGTCCGCCTAAGCCCCAACGGCTACTGTCCAAAAGTCAAACGTGTCAGAGATAACCGTTACGCAGCTGGCGGACCGTCCGCCCCCCCCCCAGGCCGGACCGTCCGCCTCAGAGTTAGAAGCTCAGCTCTCCACGCGACTAAGGACCCAACATCCATAACTGCGGACCGTCCGCCATACAAAAGAGGCCTGGAACCCCCAGAACACGTTCCTGCGTAAACGGTCCGCCACCTACGGTCCGCTTCACAGAACATGACAGGCGGACCGTCCGCCATTCCCAACGGACCGTCCGCCTTCAAAGTCTCGGCAGACCCTTCCAACACTTAGTCAAATTCTCAGAAAGATGGTTGACATGCGGACCGTCCGCTTGCCACCGGCCGGACTGTCCGCCACCCGCGGACTGTCCGCCAGTAGCCTGCGGACCGTCCGCAGTACCATATTCAGCACACGTTCTTTCTCTTTTCTATTCCCACTTTCTCAACGAAGTTAGCTCTCATGCATGCAATGCAACCATTTGAGCAAAGTGGCACTAGAAATTCATCATGCAAATGAAATTGACCCCTCTTGATAGTACGGCTATCTAGCCTATCAATCCAGTCGAAAATCTTCTCTAAACACCTCATGACCGGTAAAAGAAAATATCCTATCTTTTACCTTTGCCTTGAGCTTCGTTGGTTCCAACATGCATATCCAATGTTAATTCACCATTGAAGCTCAACCATCTCACCGGACTAACCTATTCTCATATCCTCAATGAAATAGTTAGTCCAATATGGTTATCATTAATTACCAAAACACAATTAGAGGGTCTAGATGCTTTTAATCTCCCCCTTTTTGGTAATTGATGACAACCATTGAAAGAAGTGATAAGAGAAGGTTTTTGAACTTTGAGAACGCTTACCCATTTCAATGAAACCGATATATAAGAATGGATAAAAGAACTCAAAATTCATTTTGTAGAGAAGAACTCCCCCTACATATGTGCATATAATTTTGCATTTGGAATATCTCATATGCATTAGATAAGAAATTTCTGGAGTTTCCCCTACAAAAAGGCAATCGAGGCTACACAAGATATATATAATATTCAATGAACATAAGCGATAAAGGGTTAGCCTCGAAAAACCACAAGAACTAGAACAAGCCATATTAAGCTAAAGAAAAGCAATTACATCCAACAAGGTTCAACCACAAGTTCTAGTTCCACATCACAAAGCATAAGATATTACAAGCACACAAGTAGTTCATGCAAAGCGAAAATTAAACATGCATATGCAATGTTTCCATGATCCCAAGCCCAAAGCTCCCCCTATCTCCATGAATCTTCAAGGAATCACTCCATCGCTCCAAATTCTTCTCCCCCTTTGTCATCAAAGACCAAAAGAGGGTCCTAGTCATCCTGAGGCGGCGACGGAGGATGATAAAACGACTGGTGAGGGTGAAACTGTGGAGGAGGCACTGGAGCCGGATAATATGAGTAAAAGTGATCAGTGAAGCCTGAGAAGGTAGTCTGAAAGTTGTCAAAGCGAGTCTCAAGCTGCTGCTGCCTATCCATAAGCTCCTGATGCTGCTGATCAAGGCGAGTCTGCATGTTCTCAAGATTAGCATTCATCTGCTGCCCATATGCCTCAAAGTGGGTGTTGAAACCCATCTGCATCTGCTCAAATTGATTGATCATGGACTGCTGCATAGAGGCAAAGTATGGATCAAAGTAACCCACTGGAGGAGCCCACTGTGGCTGCTGTGGCTGCTGTGGAGGAGGTGGAGGTGGCATAGCCTGTGCATCGGCATCTTGAGCATCATGTGCTCCTCCTTGCTCATGAGGCACATATTCCTCCCAAGCCTCATTTGCATCCACATCTAGATACTCAGTCACATCCCTCTCAAGAAATACTCTGTCATTCTTGAATGGCCTGAAAGGGAGATGCTTCACATTGCAAGGTCCTCTGAACCTTGTCTTGGCAAGAATGAGTGACATGATATAGGGAGCATGGTAAAGGTTGATCTCATAGTTGGTTTTCTTTTCATTAATTTGATACATGATGAGAGTCACCACATCCATCTTTTGATTTGACATGACATGCTTCACAAAATTTGGTGCCCATCCAATGAAAGCATCCTTATAGCCACTCTTGGGAAGAACAGTGACCCTAGCAATCTTGTTTAGCACAGCTGGATGGTGCCTTAGCCCTGTAGTCTTGCAGTACACTCTAGGAATATGAGTTCTTGCAGGCTCATAGAAACGAGTGATGTCATGGAGGTTCAAGTGCAATTCTTCAGTGATGTCAAAACTCTCATTTCCAGTGATGGGATCATAATTAAGCTCATTAGCCGCTGCAAATTCAGCAAAGGTAGCAGAGTACCTATTTGTGCCTGTCATCCATTCAAGCTTCTTCTCCTCCATGTTCACCTCAGCTGTGGCATAGAACTGACGAATGACAGCCTCATTCCATTCACACCTGTGCTCCATAAACTGCCTCAAGCCAAGATGCTCAAGCTTTGGAACAAGAGCACTCATCACAGGTTGATTAGCCATGTAAAAGAAATCAATGGTTTGATGCTTGTACACATTCTTGTGAACCATGTGACCATAGAAAGCATCTTCCTGCACCCGAGTATGAAAGAACAAGTTTGAAGTGTCACGGGGCAAACCATACTGATAAGGAGCCCTTGCATCTCTGTATGAATTCTGGCTCCACTGTCTCCCTGCAAGATTTACCGTCTCATCTATCAATTCATCTTCAGCCTCCACCTCAACATCAGTCTGCACATGGTCTGACTCACTGGGCAAATAGTCATCCCCTGAATCTGAGTCATCTACTCTAGGCCTTTTAGATGAACTTCCCTTCTTCTTCTTTGCCACAACCTTCTTGGGACGACCACCAGCACTGCCATAAATATATTTCAATTATAAGTGACAACATTTAGAAATGAAATCCAAAACCAATAGGCTACTGTCCCAGCCGCAGTCACAGGCGACTGGCGGACTGTCCGCCAGGGGGTGGTGGACGGTCCGCAGGTCACCTGGAGACCGCGACCAGCACAGTAACCATCCACTAATCCAATGCCCGATCTCTAAGTATATCCAACAAAACTGCACCAAATCATAGCCATAACATCCCCTTGACTTGCTCAACATATTCCCCAACTAATTTCTCAAATCCATGGTTGAAATTGAAATCCCCATATCAAACCCTAACCAAGAATATGAATGAAATCCATGAGAATCACTGAGGGTTTTGACAAAATACCGAGAAGACATGATCCTTGAGGCGCGGAAGGTCCGGGGGATGAGCTCCGGTTGGTCCGGAGATGCGCCAAAAATCTCTCCCTAAGGTGTCCTTGACTTTTGCTTTGGAGGAGAAAAGAATGAGAGAGAGAGGTGGCGGCTGTTCTGGAGAAAGAGATCGGTCCTCTGTATACCCCTTCGGTCCGGCGCGGGTCCACTTCCGCCCGACCGTCGCGGACTGTCCGCCAAGAGGGCGCGGACGGTCCGCCTCTGTCCTTTATTTCTGATTTTCCATATCCAAAATAATATTCTGAAGAATATTCCACACAACCTGCGGATGGTCCGCCCTGTCCTAGCGGGCGGTCCGCGACTCGCGGACGGTCCGGTCAATGTGTGGCGGACGGTCCGCAATACCAGAGTTTGCAGCTCAAGATTTACTGTCTTTTGTCACTTTTTGAATTTCTTTCCTGATTTTCTTATCAACTCTTTTCACAATGATTCCACTGAGATATATATGATTATCAATAGTATCTAGTGAGAACTTTGGACCAAGAATCATGGAATTTGTGCAATGAAGTGGATACTAGATAAAAATGCATAAGTAAATTGCATAAAAATAGAGTTAGATAAGCAATAAACATGTGAGCTAAGTTTCAAGCCACATTTGAGAAGTCAATAACATTGAGCTCATTTCTCAAGAAACAAAACCTTTGTTCATCCAATGGCTTGGTGAAGATATCCGCCAATTGATCCTTGGTGCTAATTCCATCAATTATGATATTCCCTTTGCTCACATGATCCCTAAGAAAATGATGCCGTATATCAATATGTTTGGTTCTAGAATGTTGAACCGGATTGTTGGCTATCTTCACGGTACTTTCATTATCACATAAGAGAGGTATATTCTTGAAATCCACTCCAAAATCAAGAAGAGTTCGCTTCATCCACAATAATTGAGCACAACAACTTCCCGCCGAGATATATTCCGCTTCGGCGGTAGAGAGAGCCACTGAATTTTGTTTCTTTGAAGACCAAGAAACAAGAGATCTTCCAAGAAATTGACAACCACCGGATGTGCTCTTCCTATCAACCTTGCATCCCGCATAATCCGAATCCGAATACCCAACCAAATCAAAATAAGCACCCTTGGGATACCAAAGACCAATATTTGGAGAATACTTCAAATATCTTAGGATGCGCTTGACGGCGGTCAAGTGACATTCTTTAGGTGCGGCTTGAAACCTTGCACACATGCACACACTAAACATAATATCGGGCCTAGATGCGGTAAGATAAAGCAAACTACCAATCATGGATCTATAAAGTTTAGGATCTACCGGTTTACCTCCCTCATCAAGATCAAGATGTCCATTAGTAGCCATAGGAGTTTTGATAGGTTTAGCATCTTCCATACCAAACTTCTTCAATAGATCCTTCACATATTTAGATTGGCAAACAAATGTGCCTTCCCTCATTTGCTTGATTTGAAGACCAAGAAAGAAGCTCAATTCACCAATCATAGACATTTCAAATTCATTTGACATCATATCACCGAATTTCTTGCAATAATCTTCATTGGTTGAGCCAAATATGATGTCATCAACATAAATTTGGCATATGAATATGTCATTTTCAATCTTTAGTGAACAAGGTATTATCAACCTTTCCAATTTTGAATCCCCTAGATATGAGAAAGTCCCTAAGCCTTTCATACCAAGCACGAGGTGCTTGCTTCAACCCATAGAGAGCTTTAGAGAGCTTGTATACATGATTTGGCTTGTCAAGATCTTCAAAACCGGGAGGTTGTTCAACATATACTAGTTCACTAATCTTGCCATTTAAGAAAGCACTTTTGACATCCATTTGATATAGCTTGATATTGTGAGAGCAAGCATAGGCCAATAAGATTCTTATAGCTTCCAATCTTGCCACGGGAGCAAATGTTTCACCAAAGTCCAAGCCTTCAACTTGAGTATAGCCTTGAGCAACCAATCTTGCCTTGTTTCTCACTACAATACCATCTTCATTTTGCTTGTTCCGGAATAC
This sequence comes from Alloteropsis semialata, assembly GCA_004135705.1. Lineage (NCBI taxonomy): Eukaryota > Viridiplantae > Streptophyta > Magnoliopsida > Poales > Poaceae > Alloteropsis > Alloteropsis semialata. Next base: position 33,261,427 of record CM014272.1, read on the forward strand.
CCATTTTGTGCCAATCACATTATAATTCTTGGGTCTCTCTACTAGCTCCCAAACTTTGTTCCGGGTGAAATTATTCAATTCTTCATGCATTGCATTCACCCAATCCGGATCATTTAGTGCTTCATCTACACGGTTAGGTTCAACACAAGATACAAAAGAGAAATGTTCACAAAATGAAGCAACACGAGATCGAGTTTGAACACCCTTACTAATATCACCCACAATTTGATCAATGGGGTGATCTTTGGCGATGGCATGATGAACTCTTGGTTGATCAATAGATTCTTGTGTAGAGGTTGAGGGTTGTATAGTAGTGACAACTTGCTCACTAGATGAAGTTGCATTGACATCACTTGCTTCACCATCATCTTGAGTTTGAACATTATCACTTGTGGTTGAAGTAGAGGGATTCACTCCAATAGAGATTGATGGACCATTATCATTATCTTCTTCTCTTCTAGGTCTAATATCACCAATAGACATGGTCTTCATGGCTTCCCTCAACTCATCATTTCTCATATCTTCTAGATTTTCTTTCTCTTCTTGTGAACCATTTGTTTCATCAAATTCAACATCATAGGCTTCTTCCACAAATCCCTTGGACTTGTTATACACTCTATAAGCCTTGCTACAAGATGAATATCCAAGAAGAAATCCCTCATCACATTTGCTTTCAAACTTTGATAGTCTAGTGCCTTTCCTCAAGATATAGCATTTGCAACCAAAGACCCTAAAATATGAAATGTTCGGCTTTCTTCCAATGAGAAGTTCATATGGTGTCTTGTTGAAGAATCTATGACAATAAAGCCTATTTGATGCATGACAAGCGGTATTGATAGCTTCGGCCCAAAAAGAATCCGAAACATTGTACATCTTTGA
>CM014272.1:33263946-33280398 GCA_004135705.1 Alloteropsis semialata
CCAATTTCATCACACTCATAACACTTCTTGTCTTCAAAAGGATTTTTCTTTGTGGATTGACCTTTCTTGTCGTAGTTCTTCTTCATGATTCTATTGAATCTCTTCACAAAGAGAGCCATTTCCTCATCGGATTCAACCTCATTTCCTCCTTCGTCATCATTGGTTTCTTTGGTTGACTTGGCCTTGAGAGCAATGTTCTTCTTGTTGTCATCATTTGCTAGTCCATGAGCTTCTCTTTGAGACTTCTTGAAGATATCATGAGTAAGTACTTCACCAAGCACCTCGGTGGGTGTAAGTTTCTTCAAGTCGGATCTCACAAGTAGTGTCACAATGGTGTCATACTTTTCGGGGAGACACCTAAGGAACTTGTGAGAGAAGTCTTGATCCGGGACATCAAATCCAAGACCTTTGAGCTCATTCACAATCTCATTCAACCGGTTGAACATGGTGGACACATCTTCATCAATATTCATGACAAACTCATTGAATTTTCCTTTGTATACATATAGCTTTGCTTCTTTCACCGTGGATGTTCCCTCATGAATTTCCATGAGCTTCAACCAAATATCTTGAGCGGTTTCAATATTCTTCACATGGTTGAACTCACTAATGGAGAGAGCCTCATAAAGCACATTCATTGCTTGATCATTGAGTGACTCATTTGCTTCATCTCTAGGAGTTTTGTTGGCTTTATCAAGAATGACAAAACCATCATCCACTATTTCTCAAATTCTCTTGTTCATTGCCTTGAGATGAACCCTCATTCTTGTTTTCCAATAATCATAGTTGTTCCCATCAAAGAATGGTGGTTTCCCCACATTGTTGAGGTTGATTGGCTTTTCTTCACCCATTTTATCCTACTCCGGGATGGTTAAATCCTTCAAATATGGAGTCCTCGGCTCTGATGCCACTTGTAGGATCTAGGATACCGACTAGAGGGGGTGAATAGGCGGTTTTAAACTTCAATCACAAAACTCAACAAGTTTTATTAGTAACACAAGGTGAAACCTATTTCTACCAAGTCTATGCCTATATCAAGGTTTGCAACCTAGGGTGACAAGATACAAATTAATCTCTAGGAAAGTAAATTGCTCAAATTAAATGTGGTAAATAAGTAGAGCAAAGAAATAACCGAACAAGAGAGATGAATTTTATCCCGTGGTATCGATGACTTGCCGGTCACCCCTAATCCACGTTGAGGTGGATCCAAAGCTTCAACCGCTCCTCTATCAAGACCTCTCTTGATGTATGAGCCGGCTTGAATCAATGAACCTCTCCAAACCTCGATTCCACTAGTGTTGCTCTTCCCACTCCGGTGAGGTGAGCACAAACCTCTCACAATCAAGGCGGGAGCAACTTCACAATCTTCTTCGAAATGCTTCAACCGGCCACAACCACCAAGCCGTCTAGGAGGCGGCAACCTCCAAGAGTAACAAGTCGATGACGCTTGCTTGATGAACTTCTAGTGCCCCAAAGCTCAAACTCTTGATGCAATGCACTAGAACTCTCTCACACTCACAAGGATGCTACTCTAAGCAATAGGAGTGAATGAGAGGTGGAAGAAGGCTCAAGTATGTCAATTATGCTTCAGAAGTGCCAAGAGAGCTTCTCCCAACCCGTGGGTGGAGTATTTATACTCCCCCACCTCCAAACTAGCCGTTACCTTCAAATCCCGTGAAAACAGGGGACTGGCGGACCGTCCGCCTAAGCCCCAACGGCTACTGTCCAAAAGTCAAACATGTCAGAGATAACCGTTACGCAGCTGGCGGACCGTCCGCCCCCCCAGGCCGGACCGTCCGCCTCAGAGTTAGAAGCTCAGCTCTCCACGCGACTAAGGACCCAACATCCATAACTGCGGACCGTCCGCCATACAAAAGAGGCCTGGAACCCCCAGAACACGTTCCTGCGTAAACGGTCCGCCACCTACGGTCCGCTTCACAGAACATGACAGGCGGACCGTCCGCCATTCCCAGCGGACCGTCCGCCTTCAAAGTCTCGGCAGACCCTTCCAACACTTAGTCAAATTCTCAGAAAGATGGTTGACATGCGGACCGTCCGCTTGCCACCGGCCGGACTGTCCGCCACCCACGGATTGTCCGCCAGTAGCCTGCGGACCGTCCGCAGTACCATATTCTGCCCACGTTCTCTCTTTTCTATTCCCACTTTCTCAACGAAGTTAGCTCTCATGCATGCAATGCAACCATTTGAGCAAAGTGGCACTAGAAATTCATCATGCAAATGAAATTGACCCCTTTTGATAGTACGGCTATCTAGCCTATCAATCCGGTCGAAAATCTTCTCTAAACACCTCATGACCGGTAAAAGAAAATATCCTATCTTTTACCTTTGCCTTGAGCTTCGTTGGTTCCAACATGCATATCCAATGTTAATTCACCGTTGAAGCTCAACCATCTCACCGGACTAACCTATTCTCATATCCTCAATGAAATAGTTAGTCCAATATGGTTATCATTAATTACCAAAACACAATTAGAGGGCCTAGATGCTTTCAGGTGCCCATGGGCCCATCACCGATAGGGGAGACAGTCAGCCTGGACCCACATATGATAGCGATGCAGGCCCACCCAGGGCCGGCACATGAAGATCACCGAACTTGATAGACAAGACTGATGATGACTTAGCCCGCAAGGCACGCAGCGCGTTACTGAGGTCCTGCCCAAAGATTACGGAGATTATATTGTAGTCGACTCATATTAGTTTCCTTGTAAAGCCGGATAGGATTAGAGATAACCGACTTGTAAACCCTAGGTCATCGCCCTATATAAGGTGACCTAGGTTGACCCCCTAAGGTTGATTGAACTCTCCCACCTTGTAACCATAAACTCGTCATTGTTCTCTAGAGCTTGGCCGAGCAGATCAATCCCAAATCACTGAGCACAGGACGTAGGGTATTATACCTCCGAGTAGCCTGAACCTGTATAAACCTTGCGTCTCCTGTGTTACCTCGAGCTCCCTAGCTCTACGATCTCCCTCGCCTACAAATCAACCACTTGGGTACCCCCTTGTGAACTACTGGTCGTTAGATTCAACAGTTTCTTTCCCTTGTCTCTCTCCCTTATCCTCATTCACACAGCAGACAACAGAGAGAGGGAGAGAGAGAGCTCAGCAAGCGCCACCCCTTGCCCCAGCGAGCGGCTAGCGAGGCACGCGGCCCGGCGCAAGCGGCTGCCCGGCTGGCGAGCCGCCGCAGTTGTTCGGTGAGCATGCAGACAGTCTCGTTCGTGGATATTTCATTTACAAATTCGTTTGTGAGTGATGCGTGTTGATTTGTTTGTGAATGATTGTGTTGTGATTGTGCTTGTGAATAATTGTAAACACCCAAAATCCATCACAAACATAATGTAAGCAACTTTGTGTTAAAGAATTTTCTAAGGACTTAATAAATTTTTAAATTAAATTGTGGCCTTTAATTATTTAAAGATTTTTTGAATTAATTTTAGATCAACAAGTGCTTGATTTCATTCATGCTCTTTGCATTTGTTTTGTGTTTGAGTGTTGTTTGCAAATCAATCCCAAATCAAACCCAAACAAAATGTTCAAACCTTTTCCTTTCCCTCCCTTGTTTCTAGCCCATCCGGCCTTTCTCCCCCCTCTTGGCCCAGGCCACTCAGCCCAACTCACAAGCCGCGACCCAACAGCTGGCCAAGGCCACCTCCGCCCTCTCTCTCCCTCTCCCTCTCACTATCGAGCGGGGCCCACTCGTCAGGGTCTCCTTCTACTTCCCTCTGTCGTCTCTCTCTCTCTCCACCGAGCCAAGCAGGCCATGGCGAGCCCGAGCCGCCCGGCCTTCGCATTCCCGCGATGCTCGCTCTCCCTCCCCACTCCAAGCCACCATCAATGCGCAGTGGTGCACTTGCCCGACCCTTTTACCTTCCCTCTCCCTGTAACGGCCGCACCACCGAGCCATCAATGGCTGGCCACCGCTCCACCGATTCCTCTCCACCAGAGCCGCCCCGCTCCTCCCCATCACCTATAAAAGCCGCAGCGCCTCGCCCCGAACTCCACTCGTTCCTTCCCCGCTCCAAAATCCCCACCGGAAGCCCCTACTTGAGCTCGCCATTCTTCGCCGACTGCCGCTGCTCGCCGCCGAGCGACTTCGGTCCTCCCCCGACACCAAGAAACCACTAGGTGAGCTCCCCATTCTCCTATCTCTCTCTCTCTCTCCAGTGCAACTCCTGTGGCTTCTAGCACTCTCTAGCGCCATGCAGGGTCGATGTCGGCGAGCCCCGCTGCAGCCCACGGCAGCGGCGCTGCCTACTACTGCCGCCAGCCGCCGGACCTGATCCCCGCCATCCAATTTCAAATGAACGGCTGAGAACAAGTCCCTGAAACTGGTAAACCTTGGTCAAACCCGCCATCCCTAGCACTTTTGTTAAAGAGCACTTGAGCTTTTCAGTAATCAACTTGCCATCCACCTCCAGTATAAACTATTTACAACCATGCCCTTCCCTTTTATGCTTTAAACCCTGAGCTTACAAAACATATAACTCACTGTCCTCTCTGCTCCTTTTATGAATCTAACCCTAAGTTTTATGATTAATTGTGTATTTGCCCTTAGTTTTATTACAAAATAACCCAAAACCTTAGGTTTATTTGCATATTAGCCTCTAAACCTTAGAATTAGTGTATCTTCGGCGCTTTAAATCTGTTTTGAGAAATTTTTGCGTTCACGCGATCTTCTCTACATAAACTATAGTTCTAGGTGTTTGTTCTAAGATTTTGAAACTGTTTGATGTATTGTTTCTTATTTTGTTTATTGTATGCTTGTTTGATCGTGTAGACGTTCCGTTCGAGGAAGACTAGGAGCAGCAATTTCAAGAAGAGCAACAGTTTGCTGAGGAAGGCAAGTGGCCTCATTCTTCATATTCTCAACCTAGTAACAACATTCTAATCACATTTACTTTTATGTATTGCATAAATTTGATGGGTGGATATACCTAGTTTTTATTCCCTTAATCTTGAACACCGGGTTTTTGTTAAAAGGGTTGAAATGCTTAGTTGCTTACCTTGGGATGGTAATATCAAAACTTTTGAGAATGATAAACATGATTGATATACATGGTTAATTACAAGATCATCTTGTTTAAATGAACATGGAGAACCACCCAAGAAAACAGTGCAACCACAGTATCACATGGCTCTGATCTTAGCTGATTAATTAGATGTATGGTGGCCTTACTGAAAGGGCAAGGAGGGGGGAAGGTGTTGGGGGTATAGCCTGGTCCTCTTGGAGTAGTAGCCTTTGCTAAGATGCTGACTCATTAGGGAGGGTTATGGCCCGCACCGCTACTAAAACTCTAGTGGGCTGCTAGTGATCATTGTGTCTTTGTAAAGGCTTCGTAGTGAACCCTCGCCACTCACCAAAGAAAGTGTTTAAGGGCCTTGCAAACCCAGGTGATTTGGGGAACACGAGCTGTGGGAAAAGTGTACAACCTCTGCAGAGTGTAAACTGTTATAACAGTCGTGCTCATGGTTATGAGCGGCTTGGACCCTCACATGATAATTGAACTTAAATATGAAATTAAATCATGGTTCCTTGGTTTTTGGAAAATGTTGGTTCTCTTCTGCTTAATTGGGTTGCTATAAACTTATACCTAGTAATTAGGTGCTTGCTAATAAAATATAACCAACTAAAAGTGCTAACCGCTTTAATCCTACCAGCATCTCTTTGATGGCCTTGCATTTCCCCCACTTGTTGAGTACCAACCATAAGTGTACTCACCCTTGCTTAAACAATTGCTATTCAGAAGATAATGCTGATGTGGAGTACTTCAGCGACTATGATAAGTTCTAAGGCGTGCGTCAACCAGTCAAGTGCCGGTGGAAGAAGCCGTTGAAGCAATTTCGTGTTAAGTTATTGGTGAAGCGATTAAGGCCTTTGTGTCTATTATCGCAGAGTGTAATAAAGTTATGTAAAGTCTTTCTTTCATTTTGAACATTGTCTTATGATATTTTCAATGATAACATCAACATATGTGTGAGAACGGATCCTGGCACACATATGCTATGCATTCGATTTTGTCCTAAAAATCGGTGTGACAATAATCCTCTTGTGCTATGAATCAATTCAAACTCAAGTGTTGGGAATCAGGTTTGTGCGAATAGATTGGTTGTTGATGATTTGTGATGAGTATGTTTCATGCTATAATTTGTGAAGTGTAGATTGTTTCTTGCTCTGAATTTGATTTTATCTTTATGGTGAAGTTGGAGATAGAGGAGGCAGTGGTGGTTGAAGCGGAGCGAGCAGGCAGAGCAGGCAGGTCTGACGGTGTTGACACCAGCGGTGGAAAACAGAAAGTCCGCAAGAGCACGTCTATAAACCAGGTATCGAATCCATGGGGAACGTGAGGACACTGTCTAATTGCTAAGGTTGGCCGGATCGATCGAGTTTATATGAAGGCTGGGTAGAGAGGATAACTTAGCATTAAGTGGAGTATATAGCTAAGAGAGTTCTCCTATGCTTGCTTTGCGCACCGGGGTATCCTAGGCCTCTAGGAAATTGCCGGCCAACAGCTCTACGCCGTATCTGAATGTGGAGGATTACAATGGATGGACAGGGCTGTCATCACCTGCCACCTACCTCTACTAATCCATGGGGTTACGAGGCAAACGAGGGCAGATATATTCCAAAGCACCACGCTTAAGATAATATCGACTATCCTAACCTTGATCAGAGATTAAGATACTTTACGAATAAAGCAACGAACCCACAAGCAAAATAAAGAACTAAGCTTTCTATACTTATACTTAAATACTTAGTAGAATATCCCGGATACTTACTAAGGAGCTCGTATCCGCTGAGGTATATGTGGATGGTCGCCGACACGCCGAGATCCTCCAGATTCTCCTCACTCTCTCGCTATTTCTACTCTAATATGAGGAGGGCTTCACCTTGACTTCTTTGCTCCAGCTCGACGACGATTAACACTGCCCCGAGCTTAGGTATTTATAGGTAGCAAGGGCGGTTTGGAGTCGGTGTGCAAAGGTTGAGGCGGTTTGGAGGTGGGCCCAGGTCGGCCGATCCCAAGGGTCGGCCAACCCTTGGATCCACCGTCCTTGATCGTGTAAGGCCTCGATGTCTTCCTGAAGGCGGTTGGCAGGTACTAGTCAAGGGAGGGCCAAGTGGGGCGCGCGCCCAGGTCGTCCGACTTGGGGGGTCGACCGACCTGGAGTTGCCGCCTCTCAGGCTCACTCTTCTCTGGATGGCTGCTAAGTGTGTCCTGAGGTCGGTTCCATGTGGGTACGCCTCATTTGCGTGAGTTTGAGTTGAGATGTGGGCCCTTCAATCCATGTGAGTGACATGTGGAACATCTCTCACCCTTGGTGCAAACCATCCTTGAATCAGTGGTTAAGATCTTCACTGAGTGTGCTTCTTCTGCATAGGATGTAGGGGAGCTTCATTGGGCCTTGGACTAGGTCGGCTGACCTGGTGAGGTCAGGCGATGTGGCCCTGGGCCCACTTTCCTTCCTATTTTTATACTTTGTTCTTGCAGGTACATATGCACCAAAACTCATGGAACTCATTAATAATAAACCCTATATTTGTTCTTTTTAGCATTCTTTTATATCCATGTTGATGGTAAAAGTTTATCATTAAGGGCCGTCAACAAACTCCCTCACACTTAACCTTTGTTCGTCCTCGAGTAAAGACAAAGGATTATCACAAGAATGATCACAAATAAACATATAAGTTATTCCCAAACATTCAGGCTTAGTGGATTTTTTCTTGGTGGCTAACATGTCTTCTTGGGTTATTGCAGAAAGGAACAACATGTGCAAGGATAAGATAAATCTCACCTTCAAGTACTTGGGCTTTTAAGATTTTGCAAAGAAAAGCATTGCCTTGCTCCCCAAAGAGTTTTTCACTAAGTCTCTCATTTTAAGTATTTGGGAACAACATTCATTTCCTCTCCAAGATGACACATTGTATGTGGAGCTATTGGATACATACCTTATTTGCTTATGTTGTCACTTCAAAATTAGGATCCAAGTTAGAGACAAGTCATGTAATCAAGTCAAGATGTGCAAGTGTGTGGTACAGAGGAGAATGAAATAATGGTCCATTTTGTTGTGACCTTCTCCCTTTTTTCCTTTTTAGATGTGGGCTATTGCTTTCTTTCTCCTTCCCTTTTTTTTCATGCCCTTTGGCATTAGTATCTTTTTTCTATGCATGTAGCCCACATCTTCTTTTTATACTTTGACTGGGAAGAAGGTCACCTTAGGAGCATTTATTTATGAGTACAAGATGGAAGGCATGTTTTCACTTTACCCTCAGTGTAAGGGTTTAGCATCTCATGATGGAGTGTACGTGATCTTGACTTTAAAAACATGAAACATCTCTAACAAAGGGTCACACAACCTTGAAATAGCTCAACGCTCAAAGGTAATGTATGAGATGTGGATAAATGTGGTTGTCACTCAAAACTCATGAGGACCATGGCAAGGCCAACAAATTTTTAAAACATTTTATAAACTCCAAGTACTTGATAAAGCAAGAACATCTTCCATGCTTAAGCCATATCTCAAAATGCAATAACTTAGATGACATGAGTTCCTAATTATGTGAGGATATCCATAGGCCAAAAGATATAGGGAATAAAATATATGTAAGTTAATCAAATCATTCATGTGATGGGGAAATGTAAAGGTGTTGATTTTATTCAAGCATTAAATCCAAGATCAATTTTCATCAAGAATAAACTGAAACTGTGAAAAGAAGAGTCAAACCAATGTTCAGGAAGAAGTGGAGGCCACACGGGGTCTATGTTAAGTCGGTCGAACTAGTGGGGTCGGGCGACCTGGTGGTGGCCCCTCTGGTCTTGGTCTTTTTCATGTACTTTGTTTTTCTTTATGCAGTACTGTTCCAGGGCGCGTCACTCTGTTTTCCATCGGTCTTTTGGTGAAAAGAGTTCCCCCACACTGTACCTTTATTCAAAACCAAGTGGAAACACAAAAGAGCAAACCTACTGTACTAAATCTTTATTTTATTAATGATAAACTAGAGGCACATTACAGAATTCAAATGAAGGAATAAATCAAATAATTAAATAAAAGACTAATGTGCCTACTATTCTAAAGCCTAGTCCCTCAAGGGGCATTGAATAAATCCCTATCTCCCAAGGCTTAAGCAAAATGCTTGAGTTTGACAACCGTTGCCTTGCGCAACATATCAAAATCGTCCTGCAAACTCAAGTGTGCAAGTCACTCTTCAATGAACTTCTTCTCTAATTTAGCATTGTCACGAGTGAGCTTTTTAATGAGCTCAAGCAACTCTGCATTGGAGGGGGCCTTGGGGGTCTTCTTCTCATCATCACTCTCATACTGATCCGCCGGCCTGCGAATCGGAGGAGAGATGTGTCTCTTAATCCTGCCAACAGGAGAGGATTCCACTGACTCCTCCAATTCCTTCCTCTCTTCCGGCGTGAGAGGGGGAAACAGCCGCTTCCCATAGCCGCCTCTAGGTTTCCGCTCCCCAAAGACCCAGAAACGCTACTCGGAAGTGCTCTTGGGTGAGTAAATGGAGACATTGGACGTATAATGATACGCCACGACATCATCCCACTTGTTCTTCACCACCTCCTTGAGCTTCTCCACTGGTTGGAGAGTTCGGAGGCCATCCCCCTTGGTGGGAACGACCCCCGTTGCCTTCTTCAGTGTCAGCTGCCCCGTCCTCAGCCTTCTGTACGGACTGGACGCCCATGCATCATGCCTCGGAGGCCTCCTGGGGGAGTGAGAACGCGCAGCCGAACGGGGCACCGAGGGGCCGCCAGGGCCCGTCGCCCGACCTGTGGGATTGGCCGACCTGCTGCTGCGGCCTCTCGTGCCCTCCTTTGGTGGGATGCTTGCCAAGGTGGGACGACGATGGCCATGGCTGACTCGATGCTAAAAGGGACAAGTTGGTTGGCCAGGGTTGGTGAGGTTGGGCTAAATTTGCTGGCCATTTTGTGGATGAGGAAGAGTTTGGCTCAAGAATTTTTAGAATAGGGGCGAGGAAGAATTGAGATGAGGAAGGAAGAAGAGGGTCTGTGAATTTTAAAGAGAAAAGGCTCTTTCTCGGTTCAAACAAAGGTAAAATTGCTCCTCCATCGTGGAACGGCCTCAAGGACGTTGGGGAGGAGCGTGCGCAAAAGATAAGATTGGTCGGGCTCAAATGGCCGTCGGCTAACCTAGGCTTAAGCCCGATCGCCTTCATTTTTTTGTGTTCGCTTCATGTCATGTCCCTATTGCCCTGAAGTGTGCGATAGGGGTGCAACAAGGGCTTAGGACTACAGTGAAGGATATTTATAAGTAGGAATTATCCATGACCAAATTGATCACATCAAATTCCTCTTCTACTTTATTATTGGGTTCAAAGAAAACTTTTAAACGTTGACCATTTACCTTGAAGAGGTTACCTTCATCGTCTTGGAGTGTGATGGCTCTGTATGATGAAGTCTCCACAATAACGAATGGTCCTTACCATTTGCTTCTAAGTTTTCTGTGTTTGAATAGCTTCACCCTGGAATTAAAAAGTAATACCTTATCTCCCGGGTGGAACTCCTTCACTTTGATCATCTTTTCGTGCCATCTCTTAGTCCTCTCCTTGTAGATCCTGGCATTGTGGTATGCCTTGTCCCTCCATTCCTCTAGTTTTGACAACTGCATCTTCCTCATCTGTTGGGCTTCTGGGAGATCCATGTTCCATTTCCTTATTGCCCAATGTGCCCGATGCTCTAATTCCACTAGCAAATGATAGGTCTTGCCGTAGACTAGTTGATACGGGGACATTCCGATCAGTGTTTTGTATGTTGTTTAGTATGCACATAGAGCATCAGGTAACTTGCTCTTCCATCCTTTTCCCATTTCGGTCACGGAATTCTGCAGAATGTTTTTGATTTACTTGTTGAATGTTTCTGCTTGACCGCTTGTTTTGGGGTGATATGGTGTAGCCATGTTGTGTTTCACCCACAATTCTGCCAGAAACTTGCTGAAGGTTTTGTCAATGAAGTGTGATCCTCCATCATGGATCACCATCCTGGGTGTTCCAAATCACGGAAAGATGATCTCATGGAACATCTTTCACACATGTTTGGAATCGGCAGCTCGACATGGCATTGCTTCAACCCATTTTGAGACATAGTCAACCGCCATCAGAATGTATTCACTATCATAGGATTTGACGAAGGGTCCCATGAAATTAATGCCCCAAACATCAAACAACTCGACTAGTAAGCTGTTTGTCAGTGGCATTACGTCTCTTGATGTGATCCCTCCGTGCTTCTAGCATTGCTAGTATCTTCGAACGAATTTTTTTATATCTTCGTACATGGTAGGCCAATAGAATCCACTCTGCCAAATTTTTCATCTTGTTCTGAATGCCCCATAGTGTCCCCCATATCGGGATGCATGGCATTGCTCGATGATCTTTCTTGCTCCATTGGTTGGTACACATCACCTGAGCATGCCATCAGCACATACCCTGTACAGGTATGGTTCGTCCCAAAGGTGTAGTCTACTCTCGTAGATGAGTATTCTTTTGTTCTCCCCTAGTGGTACATACCCTACAACCATAAAGTTCACAATATTCGCGTACCAGGGGTCGAAAGCTGTCACCTTGAGTAGGGTGTCGTCATGCAGGAAGTCATTTATTGGCAAGTCCTGCATGTTAGTGAATTGCGTGCACGACAAATGATCCACTACTGAATTTTCTACTCATTTCTTATCTTTAATTTCTAAGTCAAATTTTTGGAGTAGAAGAATCCAGCAGATAAGACGGGGTTTAGCATCTTTCTTGGTAAGCAAGTATTTTAAAGCAGCATGATCGGTGTAAATGATAACTTTAGCTCTTACCAAGTAAGATCTAAACTTGTCAATAGCAAAGACCACAGCCAAGAGCTCTTTTTTAGTGGTTGCATAATTTAACTAAGCTCCTATCAAGGTTTTGTAGCATAGGAGATAGCATGATAATTCTTGTTCTTGGTCTGTCCTAGAATAGCACAAATAGCATAATCGCTTGCATCGCTCATTATCTCAAAAGGCAGTGTCTAGTCGAGGGATTGAATGACTGGTGCTGAGATGAGAGCATTTTTCAAGACTAGGAAGGCATGTAGGCACTCATCATCAAAGTCAAAGGGTACATCCTTTGATAAAAGGCTAGTAAGGGGTCTTGCGATATGAGAGAAATCCTTAATGAATCAACGGTAAAACCCCGCATGGCCTAGAAAGCTTCGGATTCCCTTGATGTTGGTTGGAGGTGGAAGTTTTTCTATTACTTCAATCTTAGCTTTATCCACCTATATTCCTCTTTCGGACACTAAGTGTCCTAGCACTATATCTTCTCGGACCACAAAGTGGCATTTTTCCCAATTTAATACCAGGTCCTTTTCTCGGCATCTTGGCAATACCTTGTCCAAGTTCTGCAGACAATGATCAGAGGTTTTTCCTTAGACGGAAAAGTCGTCCATGAAAACTTTCATGATTTCCTCGATCATTTCTGAGAAGATATACATCATGTACCTTTGGAACGATGCTAGTGCATTCATAACCCAAATGACATTCTTCGGCATGCATATGTTCCATAAGGGCATGTGAAGGTGGTTTTTTCCTGATCATCGAGATGGATGGGAATTTGGTGGTAGCCGGAATAACTATGAAGAAAACAGAAGAAGGAATGGTTTGCAAGCCTCTGCAACATTTCATCGATGAAGGGGAGCGGGAAATGATCCTTCTTTGTCACCTTGTTAAACCGGCGATAATCAATGCACATCTGCCATCCAGTAACGGTTCGCTAAGATATTAGCTCATTCTTCTTGTTACTTACGACGGTCATACCTCCCTTCTTAGGCACTATTTGGATAGGGCTGACCCATTCACTATGAGGGACGGGATAGATGATCCCGGCGTGAAGAAGTTTTAAAACTTCTTTCTTTACGACTTCCCTCATCGCATTGTTCAACCTACATTGAGGCTCCCTAGATGGTATAGAAGATGGATCTATGGGAATGCGATGGGTGCAGAGTGCGGGACTGACTCCCTTAACGTCCTTAGTGAGTACCCGAATGCCGAGCAGTGTTTCTCGAGCACCTTGATGAGTCTACCACTCTCGTCCTGTGACAGCTTGTCACTAATGTTCCTGTCATCATTGAGAAAGACGTAGCGGAGGCCAGCAGGCAAGGGTTTTAGCTCCATGCGTGGTTTAGGTGGATCCTCAGCTTCAAGCGGCTCAGAAGAGTCTTCTTCTTCTTCAAAGAAGTCGTGGACATGTTCTTCTAGAAACGACTCAAATGGGTCACTTGGTTGGAGAGACTTCACTGCCTCAGCTAGGTCAAGCTCTACCTGAGGTTCAGCTATGGAGTTTTTGACCCTAGCTAGAGAATAGTGAGGAGATTTCTTCCTACTTTGGCCAGGAGATTCCCTTCCGAGGCTACATCCTGAAGAAGGCCCTCGATAGCGTGTCCTATCATGAGGTCAAAATCTGATGTTCCAAAGACATAAGAGTCTAGAGCCATCTCTATCCCATTGTGCTGAAGGCGAAAATCTCGTGTTATGCCGAGACTCTTGAGAATGCAACCGGAAGGTGTCTTGAAAAGTTTGGTTGTTGGGGTCAAGTTGTACTTGCGTCCAAGGAACTGGACATTACATTGGCCCCAACGGTAGGGTTATAGAGGATCTCTACGACCACCTTTCTCATGAAACCTTGAATGGTTTGTGGATGTGAGTTAATCCGAATAATTTTGGATGAAGACTCAACTTCATTTAACCACTCCGTGTTTAGGATGGAAATAAGTTCCCACACGATTTCGTTAAGGAATTTTATCTCCAATTGGATGGAGGTGGTCTCTACCGTAGGTCTCTTTTGAATAGTGTACTTCGAGGTATTCCCAAAACCTTCAAAGAAATCAAAAAGCGATCCAAGAGGCTGAGTTTCCTCTGCCTCAACGGATGGGGTCTAAGGAGCTGGGTCTGGACTGTGCAAGTCTACGGGCAAGGTAGGGTTTACTTGGAGGTTTTCTTGCTCAGTTTTCTCGAATTGTTGCCAGGACCTCTTTTGCTTTTGCCGGTGCCATATGTAAAAAATGATCCTCTAGCGGCTATATCGACGAATCGGGCATCTTCACTAGTCAAACCAGACCGAAAATGCTGCATAAGCATATAGTCCAGAAAGCCTAGATCCGCTCCAGTAAGGCAAGAATCCTGGAATCGGTCCCATGCTACCGTGATGGTTTCCTTTTCCTTTTGCTGGAAGTTAATGATTTTCTTCCGAAGAGCGCAGATCCGATAAACAGGGAAGTAATCTAGACAGAACTTGTCTCGTAACTTCTCCCATTCACCATTCGTTAGCCCAACGGTATGGTCATACGACTTCCTTGCCCTCTCTTTGAGAGAGAACGGGAAGAGCTTCCATCTAATCATTGCTTGTGTCATGCCTGATATGACCAGACACGAGTAGAGCAACTCAAATTCGTGCAAGTGATGGTATGGTTTTCACAATCACTTCTCGAGAAGGATTTCTCCTGGACCATAGCTATGAAAGCAGGGCGAAGTTCATAGCTATCTCTTAGTATGGGATTTGACGAGCGATGCGGCTCCAGTAGTTCGCCCTTGGAGCAGAGAACTCATGGATTTGAGGGGAGTCCATGGTTAAAGATTAAAAGGAAAAGAAAGGATAAAATAAAAGATAAATGGGCAACGGTAGTTCTTAGACAACACAACTACCGTTTCCCAACAACGGTACCAGAAAGCTTGTTGACACCAGCGGTGGCAAACAGAAAGTCCGCAATGGCACGACTGTTGAAGTAGCTTTCACCCGAGATTAAACTAGGTATCGAATCCACGGGGAATGTGAGGGCACTGTCTAATTGCTAAGGCTGGCCAAATCGATCGAGTTTATATGAAGGCTGGGTAGAGAGGATAACTTAGCACTAAGCTAAGAATATAGCTAAGGGAGTTCTCCTATGCTTGCTTTGGGCACCGGGGTATCCTAGGTCTGTAGGAAATTGCCTGCCAACAGCTCTACGCCGTACCCGAATGTGAAGGATTACAATGGACGGACAGGGCTGTCACCACCTGCCGCCTGCCTCTACTAATCCGTGGGGTTATGAGGCATACGAGGGCAGATATATTTCTAAGCACCACACTTAAGATAATATCGGCTATCCTAGTCTTGATCAGAGATATCTAAGATACTTTACAAATAAAGCAATGAACTCACAAGCAAAATAAAAAACTTAGCTTTCTATAACTCAAACTTAAATACTTAGCAGAATTTCCCAGGTACTTACTAAGGAGCTCATATTCATCGAGGTACAGGTGGAGGGTCGCCGACACGTTGGGACTCCTCCAGACTCTTCTCACTCTCTTCCTTTTTCTACTCTAATTTGAGGAGGGCTTCGTCTTGACTTCTTGCTCCAGCACGACGATGATTAGTACTGCCCTGAGCTCAGGTATTTATAGGTAGCAAGGGCGGTTTGGAGTTGGTGTGCAAAGGCTGAGGCGGTTTGGAGGTGGACCCAGGTCGGCCGATCCTTGGATCCACCGTACTTGATCGTACACGGCCTGTATGTCCTCCTGAAGGCTGTTAGCAAGTACAGGTCAAGGGAGGGCCGAGTCGGACGTGCTCCTAGGTCGGCCGACTTGGGGGGTCGGCCGATCTGGAGTTGCTGCCGATCTGGAGTTGCTGCCTCTCGGGCCCACTCTTCTCTGATGGCTGCCAAGTGGGTCCTAAGGTCGGTTCTAGGTGAGTACACCTCATTTGCGTGAGTTTGGGTTGAGATGTGGGCCCTTCAATCCATGTGAGTGACATGTGGAACATCTCTCACCCTTGGTGCAAACCGTCCTTGAATCAGTGGTTAAGATCTTCACTGAGTGTGCTTCTTCTGCATGGGATGTAGGGAGCTTCATTGGGCCTGGGCCTAGGTCGGGCGACCTGGCCCTGCGCCCACTTTCCTTCCTATTTTTATACTTTGTTCCTGCAGGCATATATGCACTAAAACTCGTAGAATTCATTAATAATAAACCATATACTTGTTCTTTTTATCATTTTTTTATATCCATATTGACGGTAAAAGTTTATCATTAAGAGCCGTCAACAGATGGTGATGTGTGGCTTTTTTTATTTTTTTCAAACCCCTTCAGTCCGGTTGGTGATACCAACCGGGGCTAAAAAGACACGTTTTATAGTCTCACGTAATATCCGATACTAAAAGTCATGGTATTTAGTCCCGATTACCTAGTTGGGGAAACTGGGACTAATGCCAGTTTCCAATAGGGATTAAAGGCCCTTTCTCTACTTAGTGTACCATGACAAAATATAATTATGCAATACGGGACATAACTAATATCAGTTTAGTGTACGTGATACGTACATAAAAGTTCATTATTTGGTAGGTCAAAAAATTCTAGTATAATCATGTAGCTTGCCTCCGTTAGGTTGGTGGATGTTCCACAAAAAAA
>CM014272.1:33289542-33325784 GCA_004135705.1 Alloteropsis semialata
ATCACCTGTTGCATGCTGTAGGAGCGGGGGCAAAGGGTTTTAGCTGTACCGGTCTCCCTCGCATTCGAGCCGTGACGGGTCAGCCGCGTGGAACGGCCTGGCCGCCTCTGGACTGTCAGGCTATCTGTCATCGCCATTCAGTATATTCAGTCAGCAGTTATTCTGTTTCAGAGTTACAGTTAAAATCGGCAGAGGAAGTAACGTTTTTCCGAGTATGTTATCAGTCATTCATTATGCGTCGGATGGCTCCAGATCAAAGGCCGTCAAGAGCGAGCCTAATCTTTGTTTTTGGGTGATAAACAGTATTAGCTCCTTAATGTAATTTCGTTAATATAATGACCCAGCCATTACTTAGGCTGCGGATATATCGGGAATAGCTCACGGAAGAACACGGGTATGGACCCTAGGTAGGCTTAGAGTAGCAGGATGCTCGCCTTTTTGGCGATTGTTGTAAACCTTGAAGGTGACCTTGTTTTTCATTGAATTTGCTGCTCGGGCCTGCTGATTTATTTGTGTTCTTCTCTTCACTCTTCCCTTCTCTATTTTGATTTGCTTGGTTCCTCAGAATTGGTATCAGAGCAAAAGGACAGGCCTATATCATTCTTGAGCAACACAATGAGACCCAAATCAGCAACTACATCTACTTATGAAAAAGAATCAGTGGCTTTATATACTGAAAGCTCTGAAAAAGTGGAAACACTATTTGGCCAGCTCTTGTGTAATCATCAGAACTGATCAACAGAGTTTAAAATATATACATGAACAAAGGTTAGTTGAAGGCATCAACACAAGCTTCTAATATATACGTGCTGGGTGTTCTGCCGTGCGCTTGGCTGCCAGGCGGCGCACGTGCGTGATTTATTTTTTGCAATTTGGTCCTTTTTGAAAAATATTTTACATAGACTCTTGAAGAAAAGAATCTCAAAAATGGACTCTCTCTCTATGGCGCAATAACTTTTGGCGCCGTTGTTGAACGCCATGGCACCATATTATTTGGCGTTGTATCTTGCCACGTAAATCTGACATGGCTACAATAAATTATAACGACGCCATTTAATTTGACGTCGGAATAACGCGCCATTTAATTTGGCGCCGTAGCGTGTGAGCAGGGCGCTGTATCACCTGGTGTTGTGCCGAAATATGGCGCCTTATGTTTCGGCGCCGTTGCTTTGGACTCGCTGCAGCTGTGTCGAGGGTGGACCCTTGGGCAGCAGCGACGAGGGGAACAGATGTGATGGAGCACCAACTGCCGTACTAGCGTAATGCATAGTGGGAGTACTGCTCAGCAGTCAGCACAGTAAAATCTGAGCTGATTATTTAATTTGCCAAAGATGTGAAGCTACCTAAAGTAGTAAGATAATAATTAAAATCAAAACATCTCTCACTGTTCACTAGCATACTAACCAACTCTTTTACTGTTCACTATGAAGTACTCTTACCATCTGTCTCAAAAAAAAAGAATGCAATTGGATGTTGCGTGCCACTTTAGTGGTCCATATTTTCCCAAGTTTCTAGCCAAGTATATATTCATATTTATGGCTCTAAAAAATTTATTATGAAAATAAATTTTGTAACTAATATAATAATATTTATTTTATACTATGAAATATAGATATTTTTATCTATAATTGGTCAAACTTGAGATATCGAAATATTATACTATGTGCCAGAAAGCATAGAATTGTATATTTTGGCCCTCTTTAGTTCGTCAATTTTTTTTATCGCTACAGTAAATTCGAATATTTGATACTAATTAGGAGTATTAAATGTAGATAACTGACAAAACCCATTTCATAAGCCCCGGATGAAATTGTGAGACGAATCTATTAAGCCTAATTAGGCCATGATTAGACAATGTCGTGCTACAGTAAACAATCTCTAATGACAGATTAATTAGGCTTAATAGATTTGTTTCGTAATTTTCCATCCATCCATATAATTAGTTTTATAATGAAATCATGTTTAGTCCTCTTAACCTTCAGTTTAGAATTGCTACAGTAAATTTCGCAAAATTTCTCACCAACATACCCTTTCTTGAGCAGAGGGAGTACTATGGCACGTGCATGTTATATCTATACTTTTCTCGGTTCTTATAAAAATACTAGAGCACAGGCATAAGTCACCTACGCACCCAACAATCCTCTGTTGTGAATGATTGATAGTAAGGACACTGTACATAAGATTTGACGTTCTTCAGGGTTTTTAAAGCTAGGGAGCCTAGCAAAAGCTCCGCTTTTTAAAGCTTAAAAAACAATTATACTCAGTTTATTAGAGTACAATATTCCAGAACATTATTTCCGGAACTCTGAGAGTTTCCAAGTGCAGTTCGAGAAAACATTATTTAAGAATTACTTATAATCAAATGTAAGTGCCAGTTTTCTATTTATAATCAAATGTAAGTATGAGTTTTTTTATCTATAATCAAATGTAAATACGAGTATAAATATATTTTACAGTGTGTTGATTATTGCTATACGTACATGATCACAAGATAAGTTTAGCTTCAGTATCACGCTTTTTTTTTGTTTGACCATGCACATAACATACAAAATTTAGGCTTAACCTAACATCTGAGTTAAAATTTAGGCCCCATCTGATGTCATAGTTATCAAAAGCCTGGTGCCGCTTGCAGACCTATCCACTCCCTTTACCCTCGGTAGCTCAGACTACACACATGTGACCCACCTGTTGCGACAAGACTTTAGACGAGACGGCTAGAGTGCTGCTGCATACGTGCTGTGTGCAGGAAGGGATGGGCAGGCAGGGCCGCTACAACGGCGCTAAGCTATGTGGCGCCGTCCTGGCAACTCAGGGCACCGAGCCGAACAACCATGGCACCGCGTTACATGGCGCTGTTATTTTTTCTTTTCCACGTCAGATCAGATCTTACGTGGCGATCTATAGTGCCAAATAGTTTGGCGTTATGACGTTCACCAACGGCGTCAAAGGTCATGGTGCCGTACAAAAGATCAATTTCTAAAATTCTTTCCTTCAAGAGTTTATATATAAAATACTTTTTAAAAAAGGACTAATATGCAAAAAATATACCATGCGTGATGGCCTCCGCTCTGGCCGTGGGCGCCAGGCGTCCAAGCCTCGAGGTCTCATAAGGAAGCAGATCGAGCGGCGGGTCAGCTTTCATGCAGTTGTGTTGTGTCGCTTCAAGCACGCTGGGCCCAGGCGTCTTGGTGTCGGATCCGGTCTCCATGCCTCCGGTCATCACCCCGCCACTGGGTCTTCGAAGAGGAGAGAGAGACGGCAGTAGAAGACTACGCCCGGCGTAGGGCTTGAAGCCCATCCTGGCTGGATCTGGCCGCCGCCACCACCACCACCGGATCTGGAAGCTGGTGTTCAAGATGTGAACTGAGAGCAAGATGGACGATGGTGCGAGAGAGAGAGAAGGATCGGGATCCAAATGATTTTGAATTCAGAACGGTGAGGGTATAACTCATTCATTAGGCAGGTGATATAATTTTGAACCTGTATACATACACATGGACTTAACTAGGCCTATCGATGGGTAGGGTATGGGCGTGCCCGGCGTTCCCCATGCCCAAATCCAAAGTTAATATAACCAGCTTACCCTCCACATTCTGAAATTACCATGCCCATTGGGTATTGGATCAAATTGGCAGGGAATTGGACAAGTCAGAGAAATTAGCGAGTGATTCTCTCTCGTTCTGAATTTGAACCCAGTGCCAATAGAGAGAGCAGGCAGCGACGGCTTCACCTTCCTGGCGCCTAAGTCATCAGGCACTCGATCGTATGTTTGGGAGCCCGACGCCGGCGATGCCGAGCAGTCGTGCAAGTCCGTAAGCACCAAGCGCGTTAGCTAAACGGGACCAGAAGTCAGGAACGCAGCAAGCTCACCCATGGCTCAAGCGGCGACGCGCGTGAGCACCAAGCACGGCTGCCAGATGGGATAGGAAGTTTGGAACATAGCAAGCTCACCCATGGCCTGGTGGCTGTTAGCATTTCTTAACGTCGCCACCAGGTCCGAGGGACCAGAGACGCCGCTTAGATCTGCCATGGATTACGTTTACATTATCCATAAAGTGCACGAAATTACCGTTGTAGCATTTCACCGTGAGTATTCTAGATATCGTTATTTATATTTTCCCAAAGGATGGCATTTGGTGGCAAAAACGTTACTGATATGCATGAGTCGATATTATGCAGTAAGTTATGAACATCTTTCATATAGGGGTAAGACATAATAATTTTGAGGTAATGCGACACATCATCCAAGAGGCCATTTCCAAGAATAAAGAATATCCTAAGATCAGTAAGAGCAAGACATAAAAGGTCCTATGGGATTACACAAGATTGGCATAGGTTATAAAAGACATGAATATGACTTAGTTCTAATCACCCAGGCACAAGCGGGGAGACCAAACCCTACCGGTTTGACAGTAAGTGGAAAGGCTTTATGTACCTCCAATACTGATACCCGAACATGGTGGAATACAAGGGACGGAAAAGGTTGTCACCACCTGCCACCTATCCCCTCAGACCATGGGGCACAGTCATATTCGAAGGTTCTCATCATGCCTAGGCACCACGCTTGTGCATGAGAGGACTACCCTAGCTCTCCTGGGAAACATGAAACTAGAGCAAACCTGAGGGTACAACGAACCGATGTCATAGCTTAGATCGACTAGCCTATGCGTGAACATCGTATAACGAAAGATAAGGCATGAACATGATATAAACACTATAGAGATAGCATTTATGATGAGGACATCACTCCTTTACATGAACAAGACACTCCCCAATTTGTTCTACAAGGGCCAATCACTAGAACTCGAGCTAGACATTTCAATCAAGAGGTGAGCTCATCCTGTGTACCTTTTCTGATAATGTGTTACTACCTAATGATGTTATTGTACTTAGGAATGATGGAGATGACCAAGAAATACTTGAGGAGAAGCAAGGACATGGAGAGGACCAGCAAGGGGCGTCCAAGCCATGTGGAGGCCCAATGAACATCAATTTCGAGTCCATCTCGGAGTCCAGGAACAGTTTGCCTTAGATTGGACGCCCAGGTCGCATATGGAGTCTAATTTCGATGATCTATGTATGGATGGAAAGATAATTTGATAGAGCTTCGACTGGTTTCACATCAAAATTTCTCATGTATAAACGGAAATCATCGAAACAATTGGACGTTCAGAATCTGTCAGGGTGCTGCGTCACCATCTTTTGGGCCTTTGGGCCGTGTATCGTTTTGGAGCCCATTAGGGGCGCGTCCAGGGTGTTAGAACGCGGAAAACCTATCTAGCACTCAGAAGCTAGTAACTCAAGTTGGCTTCCACTGTATAAGATTCGTGCGAATCATATTGAACGTTGGATCAACTATATACTGTGGCCGTGCGACTTTTTTCTTCTTCTATTCCGTGGCCGATCCAACATACTGTGGCCGTGCGACTTTTTTTTTCTTCTATTCCGTGGCCCTGCTCCACCCGCAACAGCGACGCGGATCGGACTTTTTTTTTCTCTTCCGTTTTTTCCTCTTTCGTTCCGTGGCTATATACTGTGCCGTCTGATTTTTTTTCTTCCGTTCCGTGGCCCTGCTCTGCCCGCAGCAGCAACGGACGGATGATTTTTTTCTCTTTCGTTTTTCTTTTCTCTTCCGTTCCGTGGCCGTATGACATTTTTTTCCCATTTCGTGGCCCTAACGTTG
Organism: Alloteropsis semialata; assembly: GCA_004135705.1. Classification (NCBI taxonomy): domain Eukaryota; kingdom Viridiplantae; phylum Streptophyta; class Magnoliopsida; order Poales; family Poaceae; genus Alloteropsis; species Alloteropsis semialata. Next base: position 33,295,226 of record CM014272.1, read on the forward strand.
GACATGCTTGTATTGTTTCTTAAAAATTTAAAATTTAATTTCTCTACATTGCCTTATGATTTTTTCATCAGTTCAACAACATTTTCAAAGTATTTTCTTAACATTTTCATATGTCTTTTTAAGCATTTTATCAATATTCTCATCTTTTAAAACATGTCCAAATTCCTATCTCAACAATCCAATATGTTTTATTCAACATTTCATCAACATACTTGTATTACTTCAGCTTTTCAAAATTGCATTCTAAATTTTCTCATATGTTTTCGCAATTTTGACCAGGATTGCCATACTTTTAGTTTAACATTTTTAAATTTTGTTATCAATATTATCATATGATTATATAAACATTCCATCAATATTCCAATAATGATCTTTGTACATTTCAAATTGCTGTGTAACACTCACGTATTGTTGTTTTAACATTTCAATATTGACTTATCAACATTTTCATATGTTTCTTTCAATATTTTATCAACATTCTTATACTGTTACTTAAACATTTCAAAACTTGTTTTCTCATGTACCCCCTGCCATAGAAGGCAAAATTGCTTCGGCTTCAGCTCCCCTGCCATAAAAGGCCAAATTGCTTCGGCTTCGGCTCCCCTGCCATAAAAGGCCAAATTGCTTCGGCTTTGGTTATACTAGTTAGGGTTCAGGGATTGTTTGGGGGCGACTCCGTCCTATCGGGTTCAGAAGCATGTTTGGGGTTTGGGGCGGCCATGTACCCCCTGCCATAGAAGGCCAAATTGCTTCAGCTTCGGTTTCCCTGCCATAGAAGGCTAAATTGCTTCGGCTTCGGTTATACCAGTTAGGGTTCAGGGTTTGTTTGGGGGTGACTCCGTCCTATCGGGTTCAGAAGCATGTTCGGGGTTTGGGGCGGCCATGTACCCCCTGCCATAGAAGGCCAAATTGCTTCGGTTTCGGCTCCCCTGCCATAGGAGGCTAAATTGCTTCGGCTTCGGTTATACCAGTTAGGTTTTAGGGTTTGTTTGGGGACGACTCCGTCCTATCGGGTTCAGAAGCATGTTTGTGTTTTGGGGCGGCCATGTACCCCTGCCATAGAAGGCCAAAATTATGTCAACATTTAGATGAAACTTTGTCAACATTTTTGGTAGAATGGTTCAATATTTATTTCTGTTAAGCTATGTCAACATTTGAATGAAACTATGTCAACATTATGTATACAATGGTTCAATATTTTTGAAAAACAGTTTCAACATTTCTGTTAAGCTATGTCAAAATTTTAATGAAATTCTGCCAATATTATCTGTACAATGGTTCAATATTTATGTAAAACAGTTTCAACATTTCTGTTAAGCAATGCCAGCATTTCAATGAAATTATATCCACATTATCTGTAAAATGGTTCAATATTCATGTGAAACAGTTTGAACTTTTGTTTTAAGCTATATCAAAATTTATGTACTAATTTCCTTTCAAAAAAAACATTTATGTACTAATTATATTTTTAAACATCAAAATGGTTCAATATCTAATCAAACTCATTCAACATTACTTATTATATTTTTAAACATTTAAGTAAAACTATGTGAACACTTTTTACAGAATGATTTAATATTTCTAAAGATATGTTTCCAACTTATTTTTAAGCTATGTCAACATTTAGCTACAAATGTTACAACAATTTCCTTTATATCACTCAATACTTCTGCGTAATTGTTTTAACATTTGTATTAACCTATCTCAACATTTTTTACTTTGACAAGTGGAAGTTGATAACAAATTTGAAGACTGGATAGCTGTTGAGGACTAAACTGTTTCATTAATATTTGCAATATTTGTATTTAAAAATATGTGATTTTCGTACCTATGATACTCATAGTTTGTAGTGTATTTTTATTGAATTGCAACTTCAAATTTGTAGTTTGAAGTTTCCACCCGTTCTTTTTCCCCTTTCAACCACGTCGCCCGAAAAAAGTCATGCGCGTGATATTTAAAAAACGACGGACGAACCCTCCACGCGGAAAAGAAAAAGTCTCGCTAGTTTATATTTTTTCCGTTACGAACGGAATGGAGGAAGTTCGTCTGCATGCGCGGGAAAAAGAAAAACTACTGCTAGTTTTCATTAACGCACGGTGCGCTGCGTGATAGTGGTTACTGGGCCGCGGGTGCACTATACTGGGCTTTATATTTAACTTGAGTTACTAGCTTCCACTTACCAGATAGGAGCCCCCGTTAGAATGCCCCTAAGTCCCATATATACAGTAGAGTCGCCCAAGTTAGGGTTTAGGTTATGCTTTAGATCAATCTATCTTCGAACAGTCGCTGTCTTTGGTTGTGAGACCCCACCTTCGTGATCTTAATCATACATCTGCAGTTTGTCACTTTCAATTGAGCTGCGTACTTTCAAGTTCTTGCTTGTGTTCTTCATTTTGCAGGCAAGGATTAGCCTTCTTGGCGAGGTCAACCGGATTAGTAACACGGTTGATAACCAAAGGAGTTATGGTGCTAAGATTGTAGGGATTCGGATCTTTGGATTTAAAGCCGGATCGGTGTGTCATGCTCCACCAAAATGAGAATTATCTTCACCTGATGGAAGATCGGGCACCCTAGTTCCCACCGAGAATGTATACAAAGACCGTACCCAATGCCGAAGGTTACATCCCACAACGGCCCAAAGATGACTTGAAATACTACTAAAGAAAGCACTAGCATGAGCTCCACTAGCCTAAGGACTACAAGAATAGTTTAGAGAGGGAGAGAGGCTTTGGTGAATGAGTGTGTGTTGTGAGGACTCTCTACCCCCTATTTATACTTAGGGAGGACGGTTCCCGGCGCTTCTTAGATGGAAACTTTCTTGGCGTGAAGGTGGAGACGCGAGAAGCGGTGGCGCCAAAACTTGGCACGAACCGAACCTATCCAGGTTCGGCCGAACCTAGGGGTTGGCCAAACCCTGGGGGAAATATTCCCCGGTTATCCTTCTCCACCAGCGGTTGACATGTGGGTAGGTTCCCTCTGAGGTTGGTTTCCCTGCGGGTTGGCCCATGTATGACTGATAGGTGGGTCCTTTTGTCCTTGTGCTCATGGAGTGAAGTTTACATTACGTTTTCTCCGTCATTCGAGCATGTTTTCTGCTCTTTGCAGACTTGTGTTCCGAAAAACACTTGTTGCTACAATACAAGTGAAACTATAGGTTATTTGTAACGATATATGCTAGTTTGTCCTTATAAAATGAGTATATTGGCGGTCGAATTTGGCGTGTAAGGACCGCCAACAGTAGTGATGTATAGGTTTTTCTCCCCATCCCTTGTGCCGGGGTGGTCCGAAATCAGAATTGCAAAATTCGCCTTCTAAGATTATTGTTTCGACCTCTAAAGTTTCTGCACGCTTTTTAAAGATTTTGCATTAATTCTTGAGACCACATCTTACATCAGTTTGCGCTGAAACTTTTTGTGCTTCCTTCTTTTTTGCACCTGGTTGAGAAAAAATATAAAAAATATATTTTTAAAAAATAAAAAAGTTGCAAAAAAACAAAGAGAAAAACTGGTACACATTGTGAAGTAACCCAGGAAGCAGTGTTGTTTGTGGTTGTTTGAGCTATCATACTTGTGTTGTGCCTTTCTTCACATACTGCTCCTAGGCAATACATCTAGACCAGCAGCTAGGACAAATCTTTTGGACATTTATTCAACATTGCTATCTGTTGCTAACTTGTGTGCCACTTACATATATATTTTGGGCCTCCCAAGCTCCACATATTTATCCTTCAGATTAGGTCAGCAAAGGATCCTTGCAATCTCAGTACCACTTCCTCACAGGTATCACGAACCAGCCACCGGTTGTACCACCCACTACATTCATAAGAACTTGGTAAGACGTGTGTGAGCGTGTGACTCCACCAACTAACCTAAATAGTTATAGGGTTTTGTTGATAATTAACCATGCCAGACGACGTGCCTGTTTTGTCTAGTCAATTGTAGGAGCCGAAGGATATTATGGTTAAAGAGATGAGCAAGCTGACTAACGAGTTCACCAATGTCAATCATACGATTGAAAGTGTAGACAAGCGAATGTCCACACTGAGCGGAAGGGTTAAACAGCTGGAGATCAATGGCACCAAGACTAAAGATACCAAAGAAGAGGAAAATGATCATGATGGCCACAATGATAATGATTTTGTGTATGGTTCCGATGGATTACCCGACGCCAAACTGACCAGCGAGAATCGTCTACGTAAAAGGCTTCTCCGCAACAAAATAGGTATGGGAGGTCACAAAAATAGGTGCAATCAAGGTAATGATGATCCTTTTGCTAAATTTAAATTTACCATACCATCTTTTCATGGGAGATATGATGCTGAGGAATACCTCGATTGGGAGATGACAATAGATCAAAAATTTGCTTCCCACCTTGTTCCTGATCGCCATAAGCTTAGACAAGCCACTAGTGAATTTAAAGATTTTGCTCTAATCTGGTGGCAAGAATACGCTACATTAAACATACAACCTGACTCGCGGGATGGGCTTAAGCTAGCTATGCATGATAGATTTATTCCTGCCTCTTATAAGCGTGATTTGCGTAAGAAATTACAACATTTAGATCAAAGAGATATTATGCTGAGCTTCAAAAGGGCATGATTTGTTGAGGGGTAGTAGGGGATATTGAGGATAAAGTGTGTCGTTTTTATGGTGGTTTGCACCGTGATATTCAGGATATCGTTGACTATAAATAATTTACTACTACCAACCAGTTGTTCTAGCTTGCCATGCTTGCATAAAAAGAATTACAGGGACAACAGGAGCAGCAGCCGCCGCCACGGAGCAAGAGCACCTACAACAGCTCCGTCACGCCCAAGACCTTCACGCCAGCTGTCAGGTTGCCGGGTTCCTCTCCTTCGACGCCACGGTCAGCACCAATGGTTTTGCCTTCGGATGGTAAGACGTTTTCAGGATCATACCAAGAGTACATCGTCACTGCCTTCCACAGGGCGCTCTTCTACCATATAGTGCCATCGCTGTCAAGGACTTGGTCATGTGGCAAAGGAATGTCCAAGCAAACGGGCATACTTTGTCATAGACGTTGGGGGCTACATTAGCACTTCTGATGCAGATGACGACATTGATGATGCACCTGTTTCCAAAGATGACCTTTCTTTGAGCTCGGACGATCCCGGTAAACAAAGGATTTGCATTGTCCAACAAATGCTCATTACATAGATGGAGCAAGCAGAGAAGATGCAACGCTATAATTTGTTCCAAATTTTATTTGTGATAAAAGACCAACGTGCACGGGTCATCATTGATGGAGGAAGTTGCAACAACTTGATTAGTTCTGATTTGGTCAAGAAGCTTGGCTTGACGATGTGTCCTCATAAGCATCCATACCATGTTCAGTGGCTCAACGACTCGGGTAAGGTAAATGTAACACAAACAACCCAGGTGCATTTTTCCCTTTGTCCATATTCAGATTTTGCAAATTGTTATGTGGTTGCCATGGAAACTTGTTCTCTTTTGTTGGGTCGTCCATGGGATTTGATAATGATGCTCTCCACTATGGTAGGAGTAATAAATATACTCTCATGTATAAGGGCCAAAAGATTACTTTGAACCCCATGACCCCTGCTCAAATTGTACAAGCTGATAAAGAGCGATTTTCTACTGAAACAAACCAAGATGATGATGCTAAAATTGAAAAACAGCAAGGAATTAAATTGAAAATTTTTGTTATGCTTGCAACTAAATCTGATCTTGATGATATTGGTGCCTCTACTATGTGCTATGCTTTAATATGCAAGGATGCTTTATTTTCCATTAATGATATAGCTAGCACTTTGCCTCCTACTGGCACTAACATTTTGCAGGAATATGAGGATGTGTTTCCACTTGAACTACCACCGGGGCTGCCACCGTTGAGAGGCATTGAGCATCAAATTGACTTGATTCCGGGAGCATCTTTGCCCAACCAAGCAGCATACGGGGCCAACCCCGAGGAGACTAAAGAAATTCAATGCCAAGTCCAAGAACTTTTGGACCGTGGGTATGTTCCTGAGAGCCTTAGTCCTTGCTCTGTGCCTGTGCTTTTGGTTCCTAAGAAAGATGGTACTTGGCGCATGTGTGTAGATTGTAGAGCCATTAACAACATAACAATAAGGTACCGTCATCCTATCCCTCGATTGGATGACATGCTTGATGAGTTAAGTCGCACTATAATTTTTACAAAGATTGACTTGCGTAGTGGCTACCACCAAATTAGAATGAAATTAGGAGATGAATGGAAAACTGCCTTTAAAACAAAATTTAGCTTATGTGAGTGGTTAGTCATGCCTTTTGGTTTAACTAATGCGCCTAGCACTTTCATGCGATTGATGAATGAGGTATTATGTACTTTCATTGGCAAATTTGTGGTGGTTTATTTTGATGATATCTTGATTTATAGCAAGTCACATGAGGAACATTTTGATCATCTACGTGTTGTTTTTGATGCCTTGAGAGCAGCACGTTTGTTGTTAACCTTGAGAAGTGCATCTTTTGCACCGATCGAGTTGCTTTTCTTGACTAATAAGCTTTTTGTGGAGCTGAGGGTGAGAAAATGAAAGTATCCTGTCTCTCATATGTTGCTAAGTCAAAGACTAGATCCTTTGGAGAAACAAGTCATACACCTTATTAAAGAATGTGCAAGTGTGTGGATGGCGAATATGGTGGATATGAATGTAATAGACTCCTTTTCACATGATCCTTCTCTCTCTATTTTTTTCTTTTTTGGGGACTTGGGCTATCTTTTCTTTTCTTTTTTCTTTTTTTCATGACATGCCTTTTGAGCATGTGGCATACCTTCTTTGGGTATGCATCTTTTTATTTCTTTTTGCATAGCCCAAGTCCTTTCAAACAAATAACTTTAGAGAGAGAGGTCATGAAACAATATAGAGTGTTTATTATGGCGGTGGATGGATGGATGAATGAAATGATGGGTGCTCAACTTCCAAGATACAAGTTTGGCATGTGATGGTGTGCGTACATGATTCTTGATCATGGGAGTATGACAAATTCTCACTATGGGTCACAATAATTTGACGAAGCTCAATGAGAGAACAAGCTGCATATGTGGAGGCTATAACAAGATAGGATCAACATATGGCCTTGTATAAGAATTTCTCATCATTGAGGAACTTGTCATTTTTTGTATTTTCAAAAATGAAACTCTGGGTATCAAGCATCACAATAAACAAGATCATAGCAGCTCTAGTAAACCATATCATACCTCACAACAACTTAGGCATGGATCATGCTATTGCTACCCACAAGTTTCAAGCTAAGGTTTGATCATGCAAGCCAATGAACTCAAGACTTAGGTATGATACTAAGTTGTAAAAAAGGCATATGATAAGAATAAACAGAGCAACTATTCATCATTTCAGCCATGAAGGATTAAAGCATTCTCACCGCAAGAAAGCAGTAAATATTTTTGGTCTTTTTAATTTTTTTATATCATGCATAATTCTGAAAGCGGTAAAAGATACAAGTTACCTCTCTTGATGCACTCCCCCAAGCTAGAGTCAAGCTACTGCTGCTTATCGGGGTTGTACCCCAAGCTGCGCCAGTAAACCATCGTCTGCTCGTGGTGCTGCTACTGTGCTAGCTACATGGCGCAGATCTGCTCGCTGGTCGTCTGCTACCAGTCCTGAGTAGACTGAGCGTGCTGGTGCACGGCCTCCTCCAAGTCATCGGTACGTACGGTGAGCTCACCCAACTGCTGGGCAAGTCCGTCGTGGTCCCGCGATGAAGTCGATCGACGTGCGCCCCACATCGGAGGTGCACCCGAACTAGAGTTGGTAGAACACTCCCTGCGTCTCGTCCGTCTTCATGCCTCGTCTGGAGCACTTTGCCACAACGAAGTTCCGGCCTTGTGCTGGTGAGGGGGCTGATCCCATCCAGGAGTGTACCCAGGAGCAACTCCAGATACCATCCCAGGTGCGATCTAACCCTCCTGAACCATCTGCTGCACGACGGGCGGAATCTACGACTGAGACTGAGGCTGAGGTGCTGGTGCTGGTTGCTGTGCGGCTGCAGCTCTCCTTGATGTGCTCCTAGTAACCTTGCCACCTGAAACACTATGCCTACGAGCTTCCTCTTGTGGTACAAGAGGTATGGTCAGAGGGCCACCGCCATACAAGTGGAACTCCAGGTTAGGTAACAAAATTTCTTTTGCATAACTGGGGTAAAAGAAAACCAAAGACTCATTCGGCTTGAGTGTATTGCCATGAACCAGATATGCCAAGTTAATAAGAGATCGAGGCATCTCAATGTAGGGTATGTTCACCCCTGCTAGAGCCCCGATCCTCAAAGCGAGGCGAGTGATCAAAGAAGTATACTCAATGGGACCCGTCATCTTAAAATTCTCCAACAATTGTCTAACCATTGCCTTGAAAGGAGAGATCTTAATATTGTGGACCATGGCATAAAGAATCATCAACTCATCGTTGCGCACGGGCCTTACATCCTCCCTTGGAAAGAGAGTAATGGCCAGCCACTTGTGCATCAAACGAAGGGTCAGATCGTGAATATCGTTGCACCGAGGTGCAAATTTGCCAGTGACCTCAAGACCAAAAATCTCACCCCAGAAACCATGTCGAGAAAAATTGCAACAAGCTTTCTCAAGATCAAGAACACAACGGGAACTAAAACCAAGGGTTCGGCTCAAATCCAAGTAAGATGGTGATCCATCCCAAAAAGTTGGAACGTGATATCGTCCGAAACCTCACGAGGAGTGCAAAGAAACTGGATGGTAAGGGGCCTAGAGCCAAACTCGAAAATGGGTGCAAACTCACTCCATCCAATAGCATGCCAAACCATGATGAACTCAGAGTCCATACCTATGTTGTCCAGAAGATCCGAGTCAAAATCTTTGGTGTGGTTGAAGACACGGTCCTTCAGGAGGGCGTAGGCTTGTCTCTCTCGATCACCTCGCAAGTCGATGTATGGGACGTCGACCTCGTCTACCTCCATCTCTTCGGCTTGCGATTCGTCTTACTCTTCTTGCTCTTCCTCGTAGTCCATGGCCGTTGGCTCCAGGGTGCGTTCAGAGGTGCGAGAAGAGCTAGCGCTAGCCGGTGAAAGGGATGAGCTAGAACCCGTCATCCGCCTAAGCAACCCGGCAGCCTTTAGGCCTATCCCGGTCAGGCTTACCAACAAGGAAACGAAACACAAGAGCAACTCATGAAGGGTTAATGAAACCGAATGGAATACGTACCCGAAGTTGCTCCACCAAGCGTAGCACTTTCTTGCAGCAAAGAAGTAGAGAGATAGAGCTTTCTTGCACTTGAACTTGAGCAAAACTTCAATTAAAACCCAAGAGCAAAGAGTGGAGAGGGAGTGAGTGAGTGAAATGTGTGGATGAATGAACCACACCCCCTCTCAGCCTCTATTTATGGAGCAAGCACGTCGAGCACCCGAGGAGGAGACAAGGCACAATGGCTACTAGCCGTTGGAGGATGGTGGGGCCCAGCGGCCAACGGTTGGGTTCGGCCGAACCCATGGGTCGAGCGACCCCCTGGCCGGGCCCACCGACCTCCCCCTTGGCCCATTGCCCCTAAACGGCTACATGAATGTCATGCCGTGGTGCATGGCCCCAAAGTTTGCTCTAGAAATGCTTAAAAAGATTTTTCTTTGAAATTCAAACTTAGAAATCATTTTCAGAATTTTCAGGAACAGAGAAAAAAGGCCAGAAAAATTCTAGCATGCAAATGGTGGTTTGAAAAAAAATCAAATATGCAAGGGAAAAATCAAATGTTGGGGAAATCAAATTTGGAAAGGGAAATATGAGATAACTACCGAATTTACCTTCCGGCGAAGGGCTTACCCTTTTTAAGTCCGACAAGCGGGACTCTTCTCCGGCCCTTAGTTCCATTCAGCATCCCACTCCGGAGAAGTGGATGGGGTTGCACGATTTTTCTTCCGCCACACCTTCTTATTTTTCTTTTTCTTACTTGGTGTTGTCGGTAGTCTCGTAGACGGGGGTTGTGGCTCCACCCACTCCTCTGTCCATTCGTCATCCGGGCCGGTCACATAACATTGCTCCTCTCGAGGTTGGAATTTGAATGTCATGTTCTTCCTCCTAATGCGGAATCGGATAATTCCGGTCCCAACATCAATCCTTGCCTTGGCATCATGTAAGAATGGTCACCCGAGAATGAGCGGCATATCACTTTCCATATCAAGGACCACGAAGTCCGCAAAGATGTAAGAGTTCCCGACTTCCACCAGGAGATTCTTAACTATTCCCTCCGAATATCAGATCGTTGAATCGGCATCCTGAAGCCTCACCAAGGTAGGGGAAAGAGCAGGATTACCCAACTTCTCAAATATTTCCTTGGGCATAATGTTGACACTAGCTCCAAGGTCACATAAAGCCTGTTTGAAGCGGCAAACATATATAGAACATCCAATCACCGGATAGCCTAGATCTTCTCTGCTTTTCATTACTGGCTCGTCCCATAGCTGATGGATGGTCCTGCCTACCTTGGTGGGAGGATAGGATTTCCCCCACCACGCGGACACAGCACAAATACTTTCTCGAGAAGCCTCGGGTTGCCCCGGGATCTTCCCAATTTCAGCCGAAGGAACAGCAGCGGCCAGCTGGGCCATTTGAGTTTCCAACATCTTGTTGAAGCTCAACTGACTTTTAAGAGTTGAAGAGAGACCATCAAGCTTGACATTGAGACCCTCTAAGGATTTCTCGTTGGCAGCCAGTTTCTTGTTGAAGCCTTCATTAATCTTGGCTTACCCAAGAACGAGATCCTTGAAGGATGGCTGGTTAGGATTGAAAGAATTTCCATAGTTGCCTCCTTGATAAGGGCATTGTTGATTCCACCCTTGGCCTCCTTGTGGACGATAGTTGTTGTTGCCGTTCATGTACAATGCCTCTTCCTGGGTAGCAGGACAATAATTTCTTGAATCCCGGTATTTCCACAGACTTCACAAGTCATGTGAGAATCCATGGATAAGATGACAGTTTACAAGGCAGCCTTCTCTTGAGTATAATCATCCAATTTCTTCATGAGGAGGTCTAGCTTGGGGGTAAGAATGTCCGTTTCCTTGACGGTATGCATACCCCTTGAACGGGATTGGAGTCATTCATCACTCCATCCTTGATTGGTCATCATCTTCTTAATTAGTGTTGTAGCAGCTTCAGGAGTCAATGAGAAGAAAGCACCTCCAACAGCAGCATCAACACGACCTCGGGATGTCGGAGTCATCCCGTTATAGAAATTCTGAAGAATAAGCCACTTATCCATCCCATGGTGAGGACAGGCCAAGATATATTCTTGGAGCCTCTCCCAAGCCTCGGAAATCGATTCTGATGCAGCTTGCTGGAAACTCGAAATCCTTCCATGAAGAGCATTAGTTTTGCCCAATGGGAAGAACTTCACGAGGAATGTAGCGGAACACTTCTCTCACGTATTAATCTCCGCATGACTCGCATAGAACCACTGCTTCACTTTCCCCAAAAGAGAGACCGGAAACAGGCGAAGACGAATAGCATCTTCACTCACTCCTCTAATGGTGAAGGTACTGCACAGCTCTTCAAACTGTTGCAAATGGGCGCTGGCGTCCTCATTGGCTTTCCCACAGAATGGGCTAGCCTGTACCATCGTAATGAGACCCTTCTTGATCTCGAAGCTTCTGTTCCCAACTCCCACTTTAGGGCCTTTCGGCATCCGTGCGGTAGAAGGAGCGGAGAACTCACAGAGAGTCCTCTAAGCCATAGCAGTTGATGTAGATGGCACAAAGGAAGCTGGTTTGACTGCCGAGAGAGTGATCTGAGGAGGAACGATACGAGATCGTACCCTTCTCACAAACGACTTGGGATCTTCAATGAAATTTGTCGACAATTCGAAACCAGTCATGCGCTACCTGTCTTCATAATATAAGATAGAGAAGACATAATAACATTAGCCTGCCTGAGTAAAGATCTACCATCTATGCATATAGACATGTGCAAAGTGATTCTTTTTAACCAATGCCTTCCCCGGCAACGGCGCCAGAAATGCTTGTTGGCATTTCTTAACGTCACCACTCGAATGTTTAGTTCTAGCAATGGCGCTAGGATATGCCTTATGGTATTCTAACAAATATGTGAATGAATCCGCAAGCGCACGGATATACCATTGTAGCACTTCACCTATGAGTATTCCCAAGGGTATCGTATTTCCCAAAGAAAGGCTATTGGTTTAAGAATACTGTTGCGATCATGGATATAGCAATAGCATGGATAGAATCATATGCAAAGGACAGGGGTAAGATAATAAGATATAATGGTAGTGTGACACACATGAGATCATCTCAGGACTAACTAGGCTAGGGAGAAGGACTAAGAGATAGCATCTAGATTCTAATGTACTTCCTATAAACTGCACTGGTCAAGTTAAAGCAAAGCATTCATACACATATACAGTCTAAGCCTATGCACCCAGTCACATGGGGAGATAGCCTCCCGCGCCACTTATGCATGGCGAAGTGATTACTCATTTACGAACTCCTACAGCAATACTCGAACGTGGGGGATTTTAGAGGGTCCAACAAGGCTGTCACCATCTGCGGCCTACCCCGGCCAAACCGTGGGGCACACTCATATCCAGTCGATGATTCCAACCCGAGCACCATGCTTGCACCGTTCACAACACGTTGATCATCCCTGAATAATAAGACTATGATCAACGCCACCATAAAAATGGCCGATGGACCAATGCCGTGGCATAGATCACGGAGACTATTATGCATAAGAAACCATACTCTAGTTGAACTAGAGCAAAGTCTAACATGTATGAAAGCACTCAAGTCTATACTACCAAAGCAAGGGTATATGACTAACTCATGAGCATATAAGCCTAGCAACTTATGATAGCAAGAACACAAGCATAACTCATTCATATCATGACAAAGACAAATAATATATGAAGAAGATATATCATTGAAGTAGAATAGAGACATCCTAGAACTAGAAGATACAAGAGCCATACCCTTAGCTACAAGGAGACCTGGAACCTGAATAGAGCTACTCTAGCCTAACTCCACTAAGCTTAGAGCCTAAAGGAAGAGAGTGATTGCCCAAGATGTGTGTGTCTCATTTGGAGCCCCTCCACTCATATTTATATGCCTCAAGAGGCAGCATCTCTGAGGGAATATTCCAGCATCCACCTCGAACCAACCTTCAGGAGAGCACGAGAGAGCACCACATGGAAGGCCAGGATGGGGCGCCACTAAGGCGGTTCGGCCGATCCAAGGGTTCGGCTGACCCCTTGGTGGGCCCTCTCCTGTTGTGCTTTCTCCAGGTGGCTATAAGTGGGTCCCTAAGTGTAGTTGCATGTGTCCATGGTGGATTGAGGCAGTTTGGGTCTGTTGTGGGCCCTTCAATCCACGTGATGCACGCATGGCAGCTTCTGATTCGTCGAGATGTTGTCCCTTGGATCCATGAGGGTGGATTCTCCTTTATTTCTATAGCAAATCACCTACAACCAAATATTCTCCAAGGACATGTGGAACTACATTATTTGAAGGGCAATATGTGTGTGAGTATTAGCAATCCTTTACTTTATTCGAGTCTATTGACGGCTATTTTTGGTGCTTAACAGCAGTCAACACCTGCTCAGCAAGTGGACCCATGGTCCTCAAAACATTAAGTACATGAGCAGACCAAGAAGCATAGTTTGAGCCATCCAAAGCGAGTGGCTCAAACGGTACCTCACACATTATCGACATCTTCTTTCACGGCGGTTGAGCTTGGATGTGAGTCCTTGCTCTGATACCAATGAAAAGGATCTTGATGTCGCCTAGAGGGGTGGTGAATAGGCGAGACCTGAAATTATCACAACTTAAAACAAATTTATTAGTGACAATCGGATATTCCAAATATCACCTTTAGATATTCAACAAGTGAATTTCCAAAGAGATCTTTGGAATCTCCGAGTAGAATCAATACACGCCTAACACAGCGGATAAAACACACTACCACCAAAACCGGTGCCACCGGTTTTGCCCTGGCAGACAATCCCCAAATAGATAGGATATGCTAGAGAGCTCGGAATCAAACCAAACTTGGAGAGTGAAAAGGCCTCTAGCTGAGTTGGTTAGATGGTCTCTATAGCACTCCTCAAGTCCTGGATTCGATTCCCCTTGGGAGCGAATTTCAGGCTAGGGTTAAAAAAATCCCCTCGTCTGTCCCACGGCCAAAGCACAGGTCTAAGGCCCGGCCCATGTCATTGGTCATTCTCACACGGGCTACGGTGTCACTGTGTAAGGGTGGGGCAGGGGTTCGGGGGTTTTCTCGACCTACGTGAGAAGGTCTTCTTCTTAGCAAAATGCCCGGGGGCTGTCTTACCCCCAACGGGTCGAGTTTTTTTTTATGATTGAAATGCTTTTCTAAGGTATATCTCCAAGTCTCTACACTCAAAAACACATGTACCACAATATCGAGCAACTTCACCCATTAAACAATATATGCACAAGAAGGTCAAACCAGCGAGGAGACACAAGATTTGTTTTACCGAAGTTTAGATTCACTGCTTGCACCAAGCAGCCACTAAGGCACAGTGAATCCGACTCTCCGTTGAGGGACTCTTTAGGATACGAGTCTTGCAACATCGCTCCACCGAGTCGGGTCACACCAGACCACTTCCACTAGTTTGCTTCTTCCCTTTCGGAGGCGAAGCACGACCCGCACAAAGTTTCCCGCAGCTCACCACACCTTGGTAGTTCACGGGCGACACCTAACCATCTAGGAGCAAAGCTCCAAGAGTAACAAATGCTTCACACAAGCTTGATGATGTCCAATAGTGCTCAAGGTGTTTGAGTGCTCTCAATCTTCTCACAATGGCTTCTCTCTCTACAACCCAACTCAATTGATCTCACAAATTCAAGCAACCTCACAAAGAGGGGTTGGAGAGAGCATGAATGGCTTTGGCTAAGCAAGGAATAGCAGGGAAGCACAACAGCAACCTCAGGAACAGCAGCAAGCCACAGGGGAGGATGTGGAGTATAAATACTCCACTCCTCAAAAACTAGCCATTGGAAACCCAGTGCAAACCGGTGCCACCGGTTTTAGGAACCGGTGCCATCGAGATTCAAACAGAACTAGCCGTTGGAACGGCTGAAATAAAATCGATGCCACCAGTTTCCCAAAACTGCTGCCACCGGATTTGAGAAATGTGTTCGTGAGGGTTTTGTGTCTCTCAACAACTCACATGGTTCCTTGAGCACTTAGACGATTTCAAGACTTCTTGTGATGCATCTCTCTTAATAGTACGTCATACCTATACTCAAGATCAAATATAAATACAATTGATGCACTTGAGCTTCATCACTATGAACCATGCCATACTTGATCAATATATCCACTTGAGAGTTGCATCAGACTTTGTCTCTTTGAAATGAGCACTTCAACCTTGAGCTAGTGACTTGAACCTTCATATTTGAATGAATACCACTTCTAGTCCAACTCACAATTTCCATTTAAGATTAGATGCTATGCATTGCTTCCCTCAGTAAGGCTTAGATTTGATACTTCGAAACACCGCGGATACTAGTTACTTCACCTTAGCAATACACACATGGTCTCAAGCCTTAAGCCTATTTCTATATGCTTGTGAGTTTAGAACTCACATTCATCACAATTATTACAAAGATCCAAATCATGAATTAAGCAACATCACAACCCATTTATTCAATTCAAAAGCACAAGTTCATTACATTAAGGGAAACTTGATAAAAGAAACAACTTAAAGAAAAGTGCATCTAAAGCGTCTGTTTATTACAAAACATGGAAGGTAAAACTAAGGGTCCTCATCGACGACGGTGCGGGAGCTAGGGAAACCGTAGTAGGTCCTCTTCCGTGGAGGAGAGTCTGCTATGCACTCGGGCTCTGACTGGGCTGGCTCTCCCAGTCGTTGCTCCAACTCCTCAATCCGAGCCCTGGCGTTGTCGAATCTTGCAGATCTCGTCCAGAGCGGAGTCAAGCTCGGTGTTGAGGCTAGCCATCAGGTCCACAGTGGAGACCAGCCTCGGGATAGTCTCCCAAGTGGTGGGAGCCACCCTACTCCGAGACTGGCCGCTGGCGCAACGAGGGTAGTAGCGGTTCGCCTCGAAGCGGCTATCGGCGTAGAAGTTGTGGCGGAGGATGTATAATGCTTGCCACGCGGCGTCCCCCATGGCTGCCTCCATGGTGCTCCTGACCGCGATGGCGCAGTGGATAGAGCCCTCTCGAGCTCCAAACTGTCCATCGGTGCCACTCAGCACGTGCACTGAAGCCTCCAGTACATGTTGTACTGGGTATGGGTCCACCTCTCAGTGTGGTACTCCACCACAACTCCTGGATTCTTGAGGGCCAAGAACTCCACTAGCTTCCTGTGGAAGAACAGGTCCACAGCGGTCTTGGTGAACCTGGTGATCCGCCAGCCCTCCTGCTCCTTCGCCTTGAGCATTGGCTCCTCAGCCAACTCGTCGGGGCCGAACTCATTGTCCTCATCGTCCTGTCCCCCCTGGCCGGGGTCGACGAGGACGTACCCTCCAGTCCGGGCAGCCGACTGCTACTCGGGTGCCTCCCCGATCTCTCGGGGAGCCTCCTCGGAGTGCTTCTCAGGCTCTGTAGAGGCCACAACGACGGGGTCCTCCTGCTCCTGCTGCTGCTACTGTAGCTACTGGGAAGTGGTAGGCTTGCCGATGTGGATGATGATGCGGGGAGGGAGGCGTCCACCAGTGCTCTTGCAAGCGGTCTCTCTAGTGCGGGCCATCTAAAAAGAAGACAAATAAACTAAGTCAAAAGTTTGTGACAGAGTGAGATAGAATCATAAGCAATAATTTTTAGATAAAATAACAACAAGGCAAAGCAAGAATAAATTGAATAAGTAAAATGAGGTATGTATAATCAATAAATAAAATAAGCAAGGTTAAATCAGAATGAAATAAAGCAAGGTAAATAAAATCTTGAATGACCATTCTATTCTAGGCTGCGCATCCTACAGTCAGCACTACTTGGATACAACTCTGTCACACCCGGATTTATGAAGGAGATCCAAATGCTACTATATGTGTACCCAGGAAGTCTTTACACACATATAGCTCAGAAAATGAATATCAAAGAAAGGAAAACAGTGCTCGATAACAATCATAACAAGTCTTACATCACAGGCATTACATTTATTAATTAGCTCATCAAAGTAGAGGAAGGGTAAAGCATCTAAATCCAATGAGCCTCCACGGGGACTCTGACTGAGGGACTGCACTGCCTAGAAGTTTGGGAACTCCTCGGGGAAGGTAAAAGCATCCATAGGTGGTTCATCTGAGTACCCATCTGGGATTTTGTTGAAGTAAAGCAAGTGTAAGTAATCCATCTTACTTAGCAAGTATAACATGATTGAATGAGGCTAAAAATGCTTAGACAAGGTTGTACTGTGGTTAGCACTTTTAGTTGGTTGATTTTAGAATTAACTAATTTCTACCATTTAGTGACATCCCTGTTATAACCCCAAGTTATGAAAAACATGTGAATGTACAGCATGAATAACATCATATTAATCATTTGATATGAAAAACAGGGAGCCACTAATCTTAAAGGATCTAGGTCGCTCTTGACCATGAGCACGACTATTATAACAGTTTTATACTCTGCAGAGGTTGTACACTTTCACCACCGGTCGCAACACCCCTTTGCCATAGGCAATGCACTCCCAAAACGAGCACAGGGCATCACTACGAGACCTTTAGACCGACACCCTAACAAGTTAGTGGCCGCTATGGTTTCCTGACAGGCGCATGGACCCCTCCAGGCTCCAGCCAAAACATCACACAATTCCATTACACAAACCCCAATGAGACTGACCGAGGTCCATACTTAAACCTGGCAGCCCCACTTGCGCCTCTCAGTAATCACTAAACAAGCTAGAGTCATACAGCGTACTTAATCAAGACCAGAGCCATGTGGTTCCTGTGGTTGTATGGTTTTCCTGGGTGGCCGCTTTAAGAACCGGACCTTAAGGAGAGATACTAGAGCAATCCAAAAGCACATGCTCTAGCTCCCTAAACCATGTTGCTAAAAAGCATATTTTATATCAATTCCATATAACCATTAATCAAGATTAATAATTAACAATGATCATTAGCGTTTGAGCAACTAAGCAAATCTAACCAGTCTACCCACATGCATAAACCCAAGGTAGTCAAGGTATAAGACAAATGATTCTAGTCATCCTTAAGGTTTATCAAATTTAGACATAGACATGTATATGCAAAAGATGAATATATAGTGCATAGGTATCAAGGTTTAATCATGTTACACTTGCCTTCCTCAAGGAACTCTTGCTGATCTCGCTCTTCAAAAGCTTGATCAACCCCAACCTCATACTGCTCAGCGTCTATACAAACATTCCATCAATATACAAGCATCCATCACAAGTTAATACATGCAACAAATATATAATTCTATTAGAACAGTACACCATACAGCATAAACAGAAGCAAAAAGCTAATCTACGCATTGCTACAATCACATGAGCACAAGAATCACTCTAATCGGAGTTATAACGAAGAAACTACGCTTAAAACAAGGTACAAGGGCTTGCTGGCAAAGGTTTAAAAGTTCAAGGGACCTAACTGCGAGAAACCAAGGACCTATACGTAATTACATATAAAACCTGAGGTCTAATGAGCTAAATTAGCATCCTAGATGGTGGGTTCTATTATTTAAAAGCTCAGGGGACTAAATGAGAAAAAATAGGACCTAAACAGAAATATTTTACACTAGCACAGGACTGCGGGTTGATTTCTATGAAAGGCGAGGCTTAAGCGCAAAAAAGCCAGCTGCGTGGCTGCGGGGCTAACATGGCGCACACGTAGCGTACACGTGGCGCACACGTGGCTGCTGATGAGGATGTGGACCGGCTCGTGGGCCGAGTCCACTGGGTCCACGGCGACCGAGGCTTGGCGGCGAAGGGGTGGCCGGTGGCGACGGTGATCGGCAACGAGGGGGCTCCGGGCTCGGTCCGGGGCTCCTGGGCGTCGGGCGAGGCTTCTAGGGTCCCTACGAGCGCGAAAGGGCGGAGAGGAGTGAGCTTCTGGGCTTCAACGCGGCGGATGACGGCGGCGGCGGAGCTTACCTTGCTCGGAGCTCCGACGGTCGGCGGGCATGGCTCGGGCGCGCGCGTGTGTGCGGGGCAAGCGTGAGAGAGGGCAAAGGAGAGCGGCGAGAGCATGGGGGGTTTATATAGGGCTTGGGGCGCGGGAGCATGCAGAGCTCCAGCCGACGGCCATCAATGGCATCAATGCCATTGATCGGCATTAAGCCGGAGCAACGGCTCGGGGACGCGGGGGCGGGGGTCGCGGAGGCGTTGCGGCGGGTGACGTGCACACGCAAGCGAGGTGGCTGTGGAGCGGGGCCAGATTGGGGCAGGGCCGGGCTGCAGCGGCGGCGGGGATGGGAGAGGGGGCGAGGATTGCGGGAGGAGAGGGGTGACAGTGGGGTCCACCTGTCGGGGAGAGAGGGAGAGCGGGCGCGAGTGGCAGGGGGAAGCAGCTTCCGGGACGGGGCACCTTCGCGTCCACTCGCGCGAGCAGGGGAGCGGGCGCGGCTGCTGGGCCGGCCTGTGGGCCCCGCAGCGCGCGGGGAGGGAGAGGGAAGGGAGGAGCTGGGCTGCCGGGCTGCTCGGGCCGTGGGAAAGAAAGAAGAGAGGGAGGTTTAGGGGGCCGGGCTAGGCTAGTTTAGGGGCTTTAGGCCCGGTTAGGAGTGGGATTTGGGTAGGGCTTTAGGATTAGGGGTTTTGGGCCGGGTTTTAGGGTTCTAGGGCCCACACATAAGCACACACATACAAGAAAACATGCACCAGCATGAAATGCACAAGAATGTTTCTAGCCCTATAGTTGATTTTAATTTGCAAAAACGTTTTATATTCTCCTTAATTTTGTGAATCCATACACATGAGCTAGCAATTTGATTACTAATTTGGAAAAGAATTTTTTAGGGTGTTACACAAGTCAAGTCACCACAAACTTCCTTCGGGGTTAAACAAAGATCTTGTTTGCAAACCATACCTAGGCAAGCGAGTCAAATACCGAGTCCTTCAAGCAAATATCAGAGGAGCAGCAAAGATAATCAAGGCATGGGCATTCAAAGATTTATCCAAACAAAAAATACCCCCACAACTTCTCGCCTTTAGCTAAGTAACTTCATGGATCAATAGTACTTACTTTCTTGCTTTCCTTGGAGGGTTTTTCTTTCATCGTGAAAACAATCTCCCTACAACAAGAATTAAACCAAGTTCTCTTCCAAGCATTCATATGTCGCTCAATATAAAGTGGTTATCCTATTTGTTGCAAGCTCTCATCTCAAAAATAATCACTCAAGTATATGGTGTGGCTTTGGAAGGGCTAGCAAAGTTAATACAAATATCATCAAGTTAAGAAAACTCTCTAATGGTTGCTAACCTTCCGAGCCAATGATCATGAGAATTTCAACATAATGTCAGGGTTCCAAGGATGAGAAGTTATAGAATGGTGGACATATGCAAGGGCAAAGAAAATGATTGACTTCAAGGCACAAGTGTTATCCTCATTGTCGGATTGCACATGGTTGAAATTGAAGATTTGTTCTCAACAACAAGGAGATCTTCCTTCGCACTTCTCTTGTTCTTCCGACGATAGAATTCTTCCTCTTTTATTTCTTTTATTCCTTCTCTCTTCTTTCTTCTTTTTTTCTTTCTTCTCTCTCTTCTTTTTTTCTTTCTTCTTTCTCTCTTTCCATGAATTTTTCATCTCTTCTCTGAACATCCTCTAAAAAAACCTCATATCAATATAATTAAGGAAACCTTCAAAGCATCTCCTCAATTTTTCTCCATCCGAGCCGACGATGGAATGGCTTGGGCCGGCCGGCACAAAGGGGACCACGCCGGCCGGCCTGGCTCTGGCTCGTCTTTTGCATGCATCTTCCTTATTTCTTCCAGAGCTCATATATGTTCCAACTTCACCCAAAAACAGAACAAATCTTTGGGTAATAGGTTGTGTTCAAGAGAAAGGTAATAAATCAAAGAAATTTTTGGTTCGGGTTTTGGAATCCGGTAGATCATATGAGTGTTCAAGTGAGGAACTCCCATTACCGAACAATGTCGAGGCTAGCAATAAGAGATAGAAAATATGGACATGATCAATGCTTGAAATTAAATCTACCAAGAGAGAAAGATCCTAACCCAATTCATTGCATCAACTCCGCTTATGGTGGTATGATTAAAATTAAAAATTTAAGCTTTGGATAGGATTGGCATAGCTCTCAACTTGGAAAAGAACTAGTCAACCTTGTTTTGCAGGGGTTTTAGATAGGCAATAAAATAATCACCTCCAATTCAAGCCTTATTAGCAAAGTCGAAACAAAAAGCCCTAGATCAAGATGGATCATGGGTATTGCAAGAACAAATTATCTACTAAGCTCCACAACCAAGATTTTAATTCAAGACAATGCTCATGATCAAATGCTTAAAAAGGACAAAGAAAGGCAAGCATGCATAGGTAGATAAAAATAAAACTTGTACGATCCAAGGATTTATTCAAACGAAAAGAAAAGACTCTTTATTTGATTTTCTTGACTCACACTAATTTAAGACTCTTCAGCACACTAAATTAAGACTCTGAAACAAAGCAAAAGAACAAGAGCAGTAACACCTTCCCCCCACACTTAAAACATACGATGTCCTCATCATAAAATAAATGCAAGGGGAAAGGAGAGACACTCATAGAAAATAAAGATAAAACTATTTACAAACTTACCTTGTTTTTCGTTGTTAGGCTTGACGATCCGGGTCACCCTCCAAGATATAGACGTCGATGTATTTAATGGGCACAGCGTCAGGTTTCAAGAACACCTTGAGTTGTCCATTCACCACATATTGATCTCCCTTGATGTCCATGATTGTTACCGCTCCCGAAGGCGACACCGAGCGCACGACATATGGTGCATCCCATTTGCTTTGCAATTTCCCTTTGCCAAAGACTCTGTACCTAGAGTTGTATAGTAGGACCTTTTCTCCTTCCTTGAATTCCTTCTTTTGCGATCTTTTGTCGTACCATCTCTTCATCCTTTCTTTGTAGATGCTTGCGCTATGATACGCCTTCAATCTTAGCTCTTCTAGTTCACTTATTTGAATCCTCCGTTTTAATTGCGCTGCATCAACATCAAGATTTATCTCTTTTATTTCCCAATAAGCCTTGTGCTCTACTTCTACCGGCAAGTGACATGTTTTTCCATAGATGAATTGATATGGAGTCATACCTATTGGTGTTTTATGCGCGGTCCGGTATGCCCATAATGCTCCGTCTAGCTTCTTTGACCAATCTTTTCCTCCTTTAGTCACTGTCTTCTTGAGGATGTCTTTGAGTTGCTTGTTTGAAATCTCCGCTTGGCCATTTGTTTGTGGGTGATAGGCGGTAGACACTCTATGCTCAATTCCCAACTTCGACAAGCATTTGCCAAACCCTTTGCCCATAAAATGTGATCCTCCATCACTTATTAAAACTCTAGGAACAC
This sequence comes from Alloteropsis semialata, assembly GCA_004135705.1. Lineage (NCBI taxonomy): Eukaryota > Viridiplantae > Streptophyta > Magnoliopsida > Poales > Poaceae > Alloteropsis > Alloteropsis semialata. Next base: position 33,317,741 of record CM014272.1, read on the forward strand.
CATATCTAGGGAATATTACCGTCTTGATCATTTGAATAGATCCTTCCGTAGACGCTTTCCGACATGGAATCGCTTCAACCCACTTCGATACATAATCAACCATGGCCAAGATGTGTTCATATCCATGTGTGTTCACAAACGATCCCATGAAGTCGATGCCCCAAACATCAAACATATCAATTTGCAAATTATAATTCAGCGTCATGGCATTCCTTTGTGACACGTTTCCCATCCATTGGCACTCCGGGCAAGTTGCAACATACCTCTTTGCATCTTCGTGCATCTCCGGCCAATAAAATCTGCTTCCCCATACCTTTGCTTGCGTTCTAAAGTGCCCATAATGTCCTCCATATTCCAATGAGTGGCATTTTCTTAGAATTTCTTGTCTCTCTTCCCGCGGTATGCATCTTCTTAGCACTCCATCAGGTTGCCAATAGAACTTTTTACTCTCAGCGATCACCCTTCTTTTTGCGTATCTATCCAAGTGATCCAAGGGCATCCTCCATATGCACCTTATAATATCATTCATCCATCCGTCCTTGTCAAGTACCCGATATAGATGATCATCTCTCATTTTATCTTCAATAGGCCCCATCCCATCATCTCCATGATGCATTCTAGATAGTTGGTTGGCTACAACATTTTCCGCCTCTTTGTTGTCCTGAATTTTCACGTCAAATTCTTATAATAATAGAATCCATCGAATCAAATGTGGCTTGGCATCTTTCTTGGACAAAAGGTACTTGATTGCGGCATGGTCGGTATACACGATCACCTTCGAGTTCACAATATAGGATCTGAACTTTTCAAGGGCGAATACTACTGTGAGCAATTCCTTCTACATTGTTGCATAATTAACTTGAGCTTCATTAAGAGTCTTGCTTGCATAATAAATTGCGTGTACCTTTCCTTCTTTCCTTTGTCCAAGAACAGCACCAATGGCATAGTTGCTTGCGTCGCACATTATCTCAAATTGAAGATTCCAATCCGGCGGTTGGATAATCGGTGCACTAATGAGAGATTGCTTCAATTTCTGAAATGCTTGCAAGAAATTTTTGTCGAAGTCGTATGCCACATCTTTTTGGAGAAGTTGCGTCAATGGCTTTGTGATTTTTGAGAAATCCTTTATAAATTGTCTCCGGCATGTCCGAGAAAGCTTCTCAATGATTTGATATCCGTTGGAGATGGCAATTTCTCAGCGGTCTCAATTTTAGCTTTATCCACCTCTATACCTCTCTCGGAGATGACATGCTCCAAGACTATCCCTTGTTTCACCATGAAGTGACACTTCTCCCAATTAAGCACTAGATTGACTTCTCCACATCTTTTTAGAACTTTATCCAAATTTTCCAAGCAACTTTCAAAACTTGTCCTGTGAATCGAGAAGTCATCCATGAATACCTCCATAATTTCCTCAATAAAATCCAAGAATATAGCCATCATGCATCGTTGAAAGGACGCCGGTGCATTGCATAAACCAAAGCGCATTCTTCTATATGCGAAAGTTCCATATGGTCATGTAAATGTGGTCTTGTGTTGATCTTCCGGATGAATAGGTATTTGGAAGAATCCCAAGTATCCATCAAGGTAGCCAAAATGTGAATGCTTTGCTAAACTTTCAAGCATCTCGTCGATGAATGGTAGTGGAAAATGATCCTTCCTCATCGCCGTGTTCAATTTCCTATAATGGACACACACTCTCCATCTAGTCACGGTCTTTTGTGGTATCAATTCATTCTTCTCATTTCTCACAACCGTTAAAGCTCCTTTCTTTTGCACACAATGCACCGGGCTTACCCATTCACTATGTGGCATAGGGTATATTATTCCGGCATTCAACAATTTAATCACCTCCTTCTTCACCACATCGCGCATGGCATGGCTCAACCTTATTTGATGTTCCACAACCGGCTTGTATTGATCTTCAAGTTGTATGCGATGAGTGCCAAAAGTTGGACTAATACCCGTCAAGTCATTTATTGTGTACCCAATCACCTTCTTATGTATTCTCAACAAATTCAGCAATTTATCCATCTCTTCCGAACTCAATTCATCGCTCACGATGACCAGTTACGTCTTGTTCGCTCCCAAAAATTCATACTTTAACCCCTTGGGTAATGGCTTTAGTTCAACTTCGGGTGCTTCAGGTTCTCCTTGTTGCAAATCTTCGATATCTTCGAATTTTTCTTCCTTCAAGCTTCCATATTGTGCCTTCAATCCCTCGGTTGCTTCCACTAGTTCTTCGTCTTGATCATTATGAATAGCATAATTTTCCATTGCACGTTGGAGAGGATCCCTGAAATTGTCAACAAAACAAAGGCTCTCTACCTCTTTGTTATCAAGAGGTAGAGGTAAAGCAATACGAGAAGCGGGTAGGAAATCATATGTGTATTTAGTTCCATCAAGATCAATTGTAACTCTACCCTTTCTAGCATCAAGAACGGCATTAACCAACTTAAGAAAAGGCCTACCAAGAATTATATCATCATGTTTATCATGGCAAGCATCAATTACAAAAAAAGTTAGTTGGAATAGCTTTACCCGAGATTGCAACATCTAAATCTCTAAGCACACCCAAAGGTTTGGTTGTTCTACCATCTCCCATGATCAATTTAATTGGTGTAGGAGCAAGATTCAAAGTTTTTCTATAAAGCTCATCATAAATCTTTGAAGACATGACACTTACATGGGCTCCGATGTCGCATAAAGCTTTGCAAAATATTTCTCCATTGATCGTGCAACTTATGTGAGGTGTAGGTAGCGGGGTACCTTCAACATGATTGGCTTCTATGGCATACACCTCGGCTAGGTGCGCGAATGGAGATGCCTCCAGCTTCACTCCCATAATTTTCTTCACTTCCGCAATGTGGTCCAGGTCTATCTCTTCTTCTTCATTGAAAAGTTTTCGAATAATCTCACCGGCCGATTCATTGTCCAACTCATACCCCGAGTGCTTCTCTGGTGGAAAGCTTGATTCTATGGCTTTCACCGATCCTTTTTTATTTGGGCATGATCTTCTCTTGTCGAATATTTCTCCAAAGTCGATCGAGATCCAATCCATTTGCTCAAATTCTTTTAGTGACCTTGCATTTGCCAAAATTCTTCCCTTTACTTCTTCTGGCTTGCAATTTTTGTTGCTTTGGATTGGTCCTCCTTCATCGTAGTTGCTTCTTCAATCTTTTCTTGCTTTGGTTCTTCTTTCTTCACTTCCGGGGTTTCATTTATAAAAATTCCAGCAAGCGTTCCCACTTGAGTTTCTTGCTCAACTCTTCCTGAAAGATAATTTTCTCAATCTCTTTGCGTGGCTGCCCCTTTGCTTATTCTTTGTAGGATTTGGGCAGCTTTCGTGAGTGTTTTTCCATGAGATCTCCTCCTGCGCACATCCGAACAAACTGCATGCATTCGGGGGTTAGGGAAAAATAAAAAGTTTGCAAGAGTACGTCACCGGAGAATCCTAGCTTTGGTCCTTACTCGATTAATCCATTGAATCTATCCCAAGCTTGATCTATTCCTTCATCCTTTCCTTGCGCGAAAGTGATCATTTGCCTCCAAATGTGTTGTATTTTGCTAATCGGAAAGAACCATGCACAAAATTTCTTCATCAACTCATTCCAATTTCCTTTCACTTCGAAGGATGCAAGTGCATGCCATCTTTTTGCTTCATCTGCAAGTGAGTATGGGAAAAGATTCCATCTAAACCAAGCTAGTGGAACTCCATCTTGTTGTACCATGTTGCATAGCATCGTGAACCACTTCATGTGCCTATATGGATTATCCATCTCTACCCCTCTAAATGGATTTGCCGCCGCCATCTTGATGATTTGAGGCTTGATCTCGTACTTGGTGGCTTCGGGTGTCGAATATGATTTTTGCATGTTGAAGTCCGCCGATTGCGTGCTTGCATAATCCCTTAGTGATTTTTCTCCTTCCTCCATGGGTTGAGCAAAAAGAGCCATCTAGACAACAAAAACTAAAACAAAAACAAAGATTTTTTCTAAAGAAAAGGTTAGGTGTTAGTAACCAACAAAATTAATACAAAGATAAACATAGCAAACTAGCTTGTTCCCCGGCAACAGCGCCAGAAAAGCTTGTTGGCGGCACTTAAGCGCACCAATTACAAACCGCAAGCGCACGGATCGGTTGTAGCTTTTCTCGTAGAGTATCCTACAAGGTTTATCAATCCGTGGAACAAGTGGATTGCTACGCTTAACTAAGCACTAATCTCGTTGATTGAAAGCTCTTTATCGAATGATTGTGTATATGAGTAAAGAACATAATCTAATCTAAGTTAAAGAGAATAACGTAGAGAGCAATGATATGGAGAGAACAAGATATGTAGAATGCTTGTCCAAGGGATCTAGGATCACTTAAAGATGCAACCACCGAGCAAGAACGAACCGATCTAATCTATCAAAGGTAAAGGTGCACCAAACTCAACCCTTTCCCTCCCGCGTACTATCACTACACGAGGGTAATCCGTGATCAAGCAACAAGAGCACAAGATTGTCGATGTATTCTAGGTATGCAAGACTATGAGCGATGCATCCCCAAAGCAATGTCGGACGACTATTAGATGAAAAGCACCAACGATAAGAATATGATAGCAAAGATCCAAAACAATGGTTCGGTGATTACAACTTAAGATCTCCCTTCAACCCCAAGGACAAACAAGGACTTTACCCAATAATGTTATACATTGTAGCGATGAGCATGGTGTAGAATCCTCCGAAGTAGATGTAGACCGACGGGGAAGATGATCCTTGCTTCCTCCCTTGTAGATCCAATCTCCTCCTTGTTCTTGATCTTGTGGCGGCGCCGGAGGGACCTTGCTAGGGTTCCCAGCGTCGCTCCTCTCTCCAGAATGTGGCTCTCTCTTTGTTGATTCTCCAGAATAATGGGCTCATGATGTGGTCGGCCTTGGGGGCTTTTATAGGCGGCTCTGGCGAATGGCGGCGGGCATCCAATTAGGGTTTTGCACCAACTTCGCGCTCAAGAAAGATGGGGGCGTTTGGGCCCAAAAATGGGCTGGGCCGGCGGGCCCAAAAATGGGCTGGGCTGGCCAGCCCAATAAGCTCTGTGCTGGCCGGCCTAGGCCCTTTTTGGCCCCTTTAGCCTCCATCTTTTGCGTGCAAGTCCTCCTCCATGGTACTTGTTCTCATATGCATTTTGGTCCATGTTCAACCCCTCCAAATATGTCGTATTTCCTGTCATATCACAACATTGTCCAAAATACAGCACATATTCAAAAACCGGGTTATTTCATGTGCCAAGTGGTGGGTTAGTATATGCATTAGTCCAAAAACACCGCTTAACTGACACCAAAAGTGTGACAATAACGAGCGCCAACAAACCACAAGAGGAGAAGAATACCTCCATTCCAAGGCAAAGCTCTACCTCTTTAGTACTTAGATAATAGGGAGAGAGTGAGGGGTGGCTCGGGGGAACCGCCGGTTCTGTACCTCAACAGATGCTTCTTCTTAAGTTAGTGTTCGTGATCATCTATGGTGGTGAGTCTCTTGGTTAATTAAGTTATGTTCTTTACTTGCTTGTGGGTTCATCATCTGTCCTCTTGACGGATGCCCTAGTGGAGATCAATGCTAGAGTAGTAATCGATAGCATAGATGTGGTGCCTAGGCTATCGGTCGCCTTTGTTTGCCTCGTTTCCCACGGTCTGAGAGGTAGGTAGCAGGAGGTGACAGCCCTGTCTGTCCCTTGTATTCCTCCACATTCGGGTTCGGCGTAAAGCTATTGGCTGGAGACTCTTGGTAGACCAGGAGTAGACCGGTGCTGAAGTATCAGGTTGAGGCTGAACCTTTCTTATCCAGAAATGCTTAAGCCATAGCAATCCTCTCTACCTTCGCTTATCATACTCTTGTTTTCCTTGGACGAACTAGTTAGAAGACTAATACGCACGTTCCCTATGGATTATGATACCCTTGAATACTCACGGGTGAAAGCTACAACGGTACTCCGTACGCTTGCGGATTTATTCGTCACGTAAAAAATACCAACAACGATCCTTCTGACGCTCAACCTCGCAAAGATCTTCAATGGATGCCATCACGAAGTTGTCCTTGTCAAGTTATGTGTTAGAACCCATCAGGCTAGGGCTGGATAGACCGAGTGTGACAACCAAAATCTCCAAATTACCCAAAGGAGTCGCCAAAAATATATTGACACCGAATCTGGTCAACACACCGAAATGCGTTAGAACGTACGGATCTGCAACGGATCGATCCCTAGCAGCGCTCCCTATGCAAACCGGTTCGGGAAACCGAAGAAACCAGTTTTCTAGGGTTTGTTGCATCAACCTATGAACATGGTCGCATTGGGCTGGCGCTCCTTGGTTTGCTCGAAGGTCGGCAGGCCACTTAGAGCGCCAACAATTGTCGTGGAGACAAAGAAAGAACAAAGAAGGGGGTTAGCAAAGCTTGGTTTTGAAAGAGACAAAATAAATTGTATTGATATTTGATCTACTAGATAACCCCTCAATCGACCGTGACCCTTTATATCTATAGGGTGGGGAGGTCTTTCCTCGCAAGAAAACCTTTAAAGTCGAAATATTCCATAATCTCCAATTCTACGAAGACTCATGTAAACCGGTTCCAATGATTTTCCTTGCCAAATTGGCTATAGGGACAATTTGGTTCGACCGCTTTGTTTCCCAAGCCAGAACAGCCTCTTGCCAAATTTGGCCTCCAACACAAGCATTATATTTGGGTGTTTCGGACAGTGTTTATATCAGATATACAACGTGAATGAGTATCCTCAATTTCTGTGTTTTTTCTCTTATTTGGTTGCTTCGACCACTGTTCTTATATCAGTTTCAATGTATCGAGATCCATGATAATTTTATGCCAAGATGGATTAGCCATATCCCTTTAGCCTGTTACTAACCTTGGAGATTTGAGAAGAGAGATCAGATCATCTATGGAGATGGCCATGTATATATAGAGCCATATAGGAATATAAAGAGTCTCTGGAGAATGTGAAGAGCCTCATAGGTATATAGACAGCCTTTATACATTTAACACCCTCCTTCAAACTCAAGGTGGAAGCGGAGGATCTGAAGCATTGAGTTTGAGCAGGTGAAGCCAATGTTGCTCTCGAGATTGTGCTTTAGTAAAGAAATTTGTTAACTGCAGCTCAGAGGGCACATACTATAGAGCAATAGTTTTCGGATGACAATGAGACCGAGTAAAGAAGGCATCAACTCCAATGTGCTTCATAAGTTCATGCTTCACAAGATCATTGGCAACTTGTATGGCTCCTTTATTGTAACAGAGAAGAGGTGTGGGGGCATCACAAGAAATACCAAAATCAGCCAACAACCATCAAAGCTATACAATCTCTGAAGTAGTAGTAGCCAATGCTCGAAGTTCAGCCTATGTACTAGACCGAGATACAACTGCTTGCTTCTTAGACTTCCATGCAAGAGGAGGCGAGCTGTAACACCCTAATTTTTCATCACAAGAAATTGTAGGAATATTTCTGTAATTTTCTAGGGTTTATTGGAGGCATAAATGAATTTCTTGGAATTAATGGGAATTATCTAGGATTTTATGGAATTAAATTATTCATTAATAGACTCAATAAGTGTTTTGTTGCTTTTGTGGTGTTGCATTTGTTTTTGTTTGGTTGCTTTTCAAGTTTGAGTTTAAATTTATTTTAAATTCGAATTTGAATAGCATTTGTTTGAGTGGGTTTAGTTGTTTTTAGTGAAGTCTAGCTTTCCTCCCTGACCTATTGTTTGGTCCGGTTATCCTCCTCCATCTTTTCCTCTCTGCACTGCAGGCCCAGCCCATCTCCTCTTCCCGGCCCAGCTTCACCGCACCAGCCGGCCCACTTCGCCCTTTCCCTCCTCTCTCTCTGGCGCATGGCCCCCACCCGTCATCCCCCTCCTCCGACTCTTCCTCGCGTCGGACTCATCTCCGAGTCGGCCGAGCCGAGCCGCCTCGATCTTCTTGGTGCGCACGCCGAAGCCCCCTAGCCTATAAAGGTCGCGCCGCCACACCCCTCCGCACGACCCCAGAGCTCCTAAACC
>CM014272.1:33336560-33371107 GCA_004135705.1 Alloteropsis semialata
CTTCATGGATCAATAGTACTTACTTTCTTGCTTTCCTTGGAGGGTTTTTCTTTCATCGTGAAAACAATCTCCCTACAACAAGAATTAAACCAAGTTCTCTTCCAAGCATTCATATGTCGCTCAATATAAAGTGGTTATCCTATTTGTTGCAAGCTCTCATCTCAAAAATAATCACTCAAGTATATGGTGTGGCTTTGGAAGGGCTAGCAAAGTTAATACAAATATCATCAAGTTAAGAAAACTCTCTAATGGTTGCTAACCTTCTGAGCCAATGATCATGAGAATTTCAACATAATGTCAGGGTTCCAAGGATGAAAAGTTATAGAATAGTGGACATATGCAAGGGCAAAGAAAATGATTGACTTCAAGGCACAAGTGTTATCCTCATTGTCGGATTGCACATGGTTGAAATTGAAGATTTGTTCTCAACAACAAGGAGATCTTCCTTCGCACTTCTCTTGTTCTTCCGACGATAGAATTCTTCCTCTTTTATTTCTTTTATTCCTTCTCTCTTCTTTCTTCTTTTTTTCTTTCTTCTCTCTCTTCTTTTTTTCTTTCTTCTTTCTCTCTTTCCATGAATTTTTCATCTCTTCTCTGAACATCCTCTAAAAAAACCTCATATCAATATAATTAAGGAAACCTTCAAAGCATCTCCCCAATTTTTCTCCATCCGAGCCGACGATGGAATGGCTTGGGCCGGCCGGCACAAAGGGGACCACGCCGGCCGGCCTGGCTCTTTTTTAGCTTGGCTCTGGCTCGTCTTTTGCATGCATCTTCCTTATTTCTTCCAGAGCTCATATATGTTCCAACTTCACCCAAAAATAGAACAAATCTTTGGGTAATAGGTTGTGTTCAAGAGAAAGGTAATAAATCAAAGAAATTTTTGGTTCGGGTTTTGGAATCCGGTAGATCATATGAGTGTTCAAGTGAGGAACTCCCATTACCGAACAATGTCGAGGCTAGCAATAAGAGATAGAAAATATGGACATGATCAATGCTTGAAATTAAATCTACCAAGAGAGAAAGATCCTAACCCAATTCATTGCATCAACTCCGCTTATGGTGGTATGATTAAAATTAAAAATTTAAGCTTTGGATAGGATTGGCATAGCTCTCAACTTGGAAAAGAACTAGTCAACCTTGTTTTGCAGGGGTTTTAGATAGGCAATAAAATAATCACCTCCAATTCAAGCCTTATTAGCAAAGTCGAAACAAAAAGCCCTAGATCAAGATAGATCATGGGTATTGCAAGAACAAATTATCTACTAAGCTCCACAACCAGGATTTTAATTCAAGACAAAGCTCATGATCAAATGCTTAAAAAGGACAAAGAAAGGCAAGCATGCATAGGTAGATAAAAATAAAACTTGTACGATCCAAGGATTTATTCAAACGAAAAGAAAAGACTCTTTATTTGATTTTCTTGACTCACACTAATTTAAGACTCTTCAGCACACTAAATTAAGACTCTGAAACAAAGCAAAAGAACAAGAGCAGTAACACCTTCCCCCCACACTTAAAACATACGATGTCCTCATCATAAAATAAATGCAAGGGGAAAGGAGAGACACTCATAGAAAATAAAGATAAAACTATTTACAAACTTACCTTGTTTTTCGTTGTTAGGCTTGACGATCCGGGTCACCCTCCAAGATATAGACGTCGATGTATTTAATGGGCACAGCGTCAGGTTTCAAGAACACCTTGAGTCATCCATTCACCACATATTGATCTCCCTTGATGTCCATGATTGTTACCGCTCCCGAAGGCGACACCGAGAGCACGACATATGGTGCATCCCATTTGCTTTGCAATTTCCCTTTGCCAAAGACTCTGTACCTAGAGTTGTATAGTAGGACCTTTTCTCCTTCCTTGAATTCCTTCTTTTGCGATCTTTTGTCGTACCATCTCTTCATCCTTTCTTTGTAGATGCTTGCGCTATGATACGCCTTCAATCTTAGCTCTTCTAGTTCACTTATTTGGATCCTCCGTTTTAATTGCGCCGCATCAACATCAAGATTTATCTCTTTTATTTCCCAATAAGCCTTGTGCTCTACTTCTACCGGCAAGTGACATGTTTTTCCATAGATGAATTGATATGGAGTCATACCTATTGGTGTTTTATGCGCGGTCTAGTATGCCCATAATGCTCCGTCTAGCTTCTTTGACCAATCTTTTTCTCCTTTAGTCACTGTCTTCTTGAGGATGTCTTTGAGTTGCTTGTTTCAAATCTCCGCTTGGCCATTTGTTTGTGGGTGATAGGCGGTAGACACTCTATGCTCAATTCCCAACTTCGACAAGCATTTGCCAAACCCTTTGCCCATAAAATGTGATCCTCCATCACTTATTAAAACTCTAGGAACACCATATCTAGGGAATATTACCGTCTTGATCATTTGAATAGATCCTTCCGTAGACGCTTTCCGACATGGAATCGCTTCAACCCACTTCGATACATAATCAACCATGGCCAAGATGTGTTCATATCCATGTGCGTTCACAAACGATCCCATGAAGTCGATGCCCCAAACATCAAACATATCAATTTGCAAATTATAATTCAGCATCATGGCATTCCTTTGTGACACGTTTCCCATCCATTGGCACTCCGGGCAAGTTGCAACATACCTCTTTGCATCTTCGTGCATCTCCGGCCAATAAAATCTGCTTCCCCATACCTTTGCTTGCGTTCTAAAGTGCCCATAATGTCCTCCATATTCCAATGAGTGGTATTTTCTTAGAATTTCTTGTCTCTCTTCCCGCGGTATGCATCATCTTAGCACTCCATCAGGTTGCCAATAGAACCTTTTACTCTCAGCGATCACCCTTCTTTTTGCGTATCTATCCAAGTGATCCAAGGGCATCCTCCATATGCACCTTATAATATCATTCATCCATCCGTCCTTGTCAAGTACCCGATATAGATGATCATCTCTCATTTTATCTTCAATAGGCCCCATCCCATCATCTCCATGATGCATTCTAGATAGTTGGTTGGCTACAACATTTTCCGCCCCTTTGTTGTCCTGAATTTCCACGTCAAATTCTTATAATAATAGAATCCATCGAATCAAATGTGGCTTGGCACCTTTCTTGGACAAAAGGTACTTGATTGCGGCATGGTCGGTATACACAATCACCTTCGAGTTCACAATATAGGATCTGAACTTTTCAAGGGCGAATACTACTGTGAGCAATTCCTTCTACATTGTTGCACAATTAACTTGAGCTTCATTAAGAGTCTTGCTTGCATAATAAATTGCGTGTACCTTTCCTTCTTTCCTTTGTCCAAGAACAGCACCAATGGCATAGTTGCTTGCGTCGCACATTATCTCAAATTGAAGATTCCAATCCGGCGGTTGGATAATCGGTGCACTAATGAGAGATTGCTTCAATTTCTGAAATGCTTGCAAGAAATTTTTGTCGAAGTCGTATGCCACATCTTTTTGGAGAAGTTGCGTCAATGGCTTTGTGATCTTTGAGAAATCCTTTATAAATTGTCTCCGGCATGTCCGAGAAAGCTTCTCAATGATTTGATATCCGTTGGAGATGGCAATTTCTCAGCGGTCTCAATTTTAGCTTTATCCACCTCTATACCTCTCTCGGAGATGACATGCTCCAAGACTATCCCTTGTTTCACCGTGAAGTGACACTTCTCCCAATTAAGCACTAGATTGACTTCTCCACATCTTTTTAGAACTTTATCCAAATTTTCCAAGCAACTTTCAAAACTTGTCCTGTGAATCGAGAAGTCATCCATGAATACCTCCATAATTTCCTCAATAAAATCCAAGAATATAGCCATCATGCATCGTTGAAAGGACGCCAGTGCATTGCATAAACCAAAGCGCATTCTTCTATATGCGAAAGTTCCATATGGTCATGTAAATGTGGTCTTGTGTTGATCTTCCGGATGAATAGGTATTTGGAAGAATCCCGAGTATCCATCAAGGTAGCCAAAATGTGAATGCTTTGCTAAACTTTCAAGCATCTCGTCGATGAATGGTAGTGGAAAATGATCCTTCCTCGTCGCCGTGTTCAATTTCCTATAATGGACACACACTCTCCATCTAGTCACGGTCTTTTGTGGTATCAATTCATTCTTCTCATTTCTCACAACCAGTTAAAGCTCCTTTCTTTTGCACACAATGCACCGGGCTTACCCATTCACTATGTGGCATAGGGTATATTATTCCGGCATTCAACAATTTAATCACCTCCTTCTTCACCACATCGCGCATGGCATGGCTCAACCTTATTTGATGTTCCACAACCGGCTTGTATTGATCTTCAAGTTGTATGCGATGAGTGCCAAAAGTTGGACTAATACCCGTCAAGTCATTTATTGTGTACCCAATCACCTTCTTATATATTCTCAACAAATTCAGCAATTTATCCATCTCTTCCGAACTCAATTCATCGCTCACGATGACCAGTTACGTCTTGTTCGCTCCCAAAAATTCATACTTTAACCCCTTGGGTAATGGCTTTAGTTCAACTTTGGGTGCTTCGGGTTCTCCTTGTTGCAAATCTTCGATATCTTCGAATTTTTCTTCCTTCAAGCTTCCATATTGTGACTTCAATCCCTCGGTTGCTTCCACTAGTTCTTCGTCTTGATCATTATGAATAGTATAATTTTCCATTGCACTTGGAGAGGATCCCTGAAATTGTCAACAAAACAAAGGCTCTCTACCTCTTTGTTATCAAGAGGTAGAGGTAAAGCAATACGAGAAGCGGGTAGGAAATCATATGTGTATTTAGTTCCATCAAGATCAATTGAAACTCTACCCTTTCTAGCATCAAGAACGGCATTAACCAACTTAAGAAAAGGCCTACCAAGAATTATATCATCATGTTTATCATGGCAAGCATCAATTACAAAAAAAGTTAGTTGGAATAGCTTTACCCGAGATTGCAACATCTAAATCTCTAAGCACACCCAAAGGTTTGGTTGTTCTACCATCTCCTATGATCAATTTAATTGGTGTAGGAGCAAGATTCAAAGTTTTTCTATAAAGCTCATCATAAATCTTTGAAGACATGACACTTACATGGGCTCCGATGTCGCATAAAGCTTTGCAAAATATTTCTCCATTGATCGTGCAACTTATGTGAGGTGTAGGTAGCGGGGTACCTTCAACATGATTGGCTTCTATGGCATACACCTCGGCTAGGTGCGCGAATGGAGATGCCTCCAGCTTCACTCCCATAATTTTCTTCACTTCCACAATGTGGTCCAGGTCTATCTCTTCTTCTTCATTGAAAAGTTTTTGAATAATCTCACTGGCCGATTCATTGTCCAACTCATACCCCGAGTGCTTCTCTGGTGGAAAGCTTGATTCTATGGCTTTCACCGATCCTTTTTTATTTGGGCATGATCTTCTCTTGTCGAATATTTCTCCAAAGTCGATCGAGATCCAATCCATTTGCTCAAATTCTTTTAGTGACCTTGCATTTGCCAAAATTCTTCCCTTTACTTCTTCTGGCTTGCAATTTTTGTTGCTTTGGATTGGTCCTCCTTCATCGTAGTTGCTTCTTCAATCTTTTCTTGCTTTGGTTCTTCTTTCTTCACTTCCGGGGTTTCATTTATAAAAATTCCAGCAAGCGTTCCCACTTGAGTTTCTTGCTCAACTCTTCCTGAAAGATACTTTTCCCAATCTCTTTGCATGGCTGCCCCTTTGCTTATTCTTTGTAGGATTTGGGCAGCTCCCGTGAGTGTTTTCTCCATGAGATCTCCTCCTGCACACATCCGAACAAACTGCATGCATTCGGGCGTTAGGGAAAAATAAAAAGTTTGCAAGAGTACGTCACTGGAGAATCCTAGCTTTGGTCCTTACTCGATTAATCCGTTGAATCTATCCCAAGCTTGATCTATTCCTTCATCCTTTCCTTGCGCGAAAGTGATCATTTGCCTCCAAATGTGTTGTATTTTGCTAATCGGAAAGAACCATGCACAAAATTTCTTCATCAACTCATTCCAATTTCCTTTCACTTCGAAGGATGCAAGTGCATGCCATCTTTTTGCTTCATCTGCAAGTGAGTATGGGAAAAGATTCCATCTAAACCAAGCTAGTGGAACTCCATCTTGTTGTACCATGTTGCATAGCATCGTGAACCACTTCATGTGCCTACATGGATTATCCATCTCTACCCCTCTAAATGGATTTGCCGCCGCCATCTTGATGATTTGAGGCTTGATCTCGTACTTGGTGGCTTCGGGTGTCGAATATGATTTTTGCATGTTGAAGTCCGCCGATTGCATGCTTGCATAATCCCTTAGTGATTTTTCTCCTTCCTCCATGGGTTGAGCAAAAAGAGCCATCTAGACAACAAAAACAAAGATTTTTTCTAAAGAAAAGGTTAGGTGTTAGTAACCAACAAAATTAATACAAAGATAAACATAGCAAACTAGCTTGTTCCCCGGCAACAGCGCCAGAAAAGCTTGTTGGCAGCACTTAAGCGCACCAATTACAAACCGCAAGCGCACGGATCGGTTGTAGCTTTTCCCGTAGAGTATCCTACAAGGTTTATCAATCCGTGGAACAAGTGGATTGCTACGCTTAACTAAGCACTAATCTCGTTGATTGAAAGCTCTTTATCGAATGATTGTGTATATGAGTAAAGAACATAATCTAATCTAAGTTAAAGAGAATAACGTAGAGAGCAATGATATGGAGAGAACAAGATATGTAGAATGCTTGTCCAAGGGATCTAGGATCACTTAAAGATGCAACCACCGAGCAAGAATGAACCGATCTAATCTATCAAAGGTAAAGGTGCACCAAACTCAACCCTTTCCCTCCCGCGTACTATCACTACACGAGGGTAATCCGTGATCAAGCAACAAGAGCACAAGATTGTCGATGTATTCTAGGTATGCAAGACTATGAGCGATGCATCCCCAAAGCAATGTCGGCCGACTATTAGATTGAAAGCACCAACGATAAGAATATCGATGCATCCCCAAAGCAATGTCGGCCGACTATTAGATTGAAAGCACCAACGATAAGAATATGATAGCAAAGATCCAAAACAATGGTTCGGTGATTACAACTTAAGATCTCCCTTCAACCCCAAGGACAAACAAGGACTTTACCCAATAATGTTATACATTGTAGCGATGAGCATGGTGTAGAATCCTCCGAAGTAGATGTAGACCGACGGGGAAGATGATCCTTGCTTCCTCCCTTGTAGATCCAATCTCCTCCTTGTTCTTGATCTTGTGGCGGCGCCGGAGGGACCTTGCTAGGGTTCCCAGCGTCGCTCCTCTCTCCAGAATGTGGCTCTCTCTTTTTGTTTCTCCAGAATAATGGGCTCATGATGTGGTCGGCCTCGGGGGCTTTTATAGGCGGCTCTGGCGAATGGCAGCGGGCATCCAATTAGGGTTTTGCACCAACTTCGCGCTCAAGAAAGATGGGGGCGTTTGGGCCCAAAAATGGGCTGGGCCGGCCAGCCCAATAAGCTCTGTGCCGGCCGGCCTAGGCCCTTTTTGGCCCCTTTAGCCTCCATCTTTTGCGTGCAAGTCCTCCTCCATGGTACTTGTTCTCATATGCATTTTGGTCCATGTTCAACCCCTCCAAATATGTCGTATTTCCTGTCATATCACAACATTGTCCAAAATACAGCACATATTCAAAAATCGGGTTATTTCATGTGCCAAGTAGTGGGTTAGTATATGCATTAGTCCAAAAACACTGCTTAACTGACACCAAAAGTGTGACAATAACGAGCGCCAACAAACCACAAGATGAGAAGAATACCTCCATTCCAAGGCAAAGCTCTACCTCTTTAGTACTTAGATAATAGGGAGAGAGTGAGGGGTGGCTCGGGGGAACCGTCGGTTCTGTACCTCAACGGATGCTTCTTCTTAAGTTAGTGTTCGTGATCATCTATGGTGGTGAGTCTCTTGGTTAATTAAGTTATGTTCTTTACTTGCTTGTGGGTTCATCATCTGTCCTCTTGACGGATGCCCTAGTGGAGATCAATGCTAGAGTAGTAATCGATAGCATAGATGTGGTGCCTAGGCTATCGGTCGCCTTTGTTTGCCTCGTTTCCCACGGTCTGAGAGGTAGGTAGCAGGAGGTGACAGCCCTGTCTGTCCCTTGTATTCCTCCACATTCGGGTTCGGCGTAAAGCTGTTGGCTGGAGACTCTTGGTAGACCAGGAGTAGACCGGTGCTGAAGTATCAGGTTGAGGCTGAACCTTTCTTATCCAGAAATGCTTAAGCCATAGCAATCCTCTCTACCTTCGCCTATCATACTCTTGTTTTCCTTGGACGAACTAGTTAGAAGACTAGTACGCACGTTCCCTATGGATTATGATACCCTTGAATACTCACGGGTGAAAGCTACAACGGTACTCCATACGCTTGCGGATTTATTCGTCACGTAAAAAATACCAACAACGATCCTTCTGACGCTCAACCTCGCAAAGATCTTCAATGGATGCCATCACGAAGTTGTCCTTGTCAAGTTATGTGTTAGAACCCATCAGGCTAGGGCTGGATAGACCGAATGTGACAACCAAAATCTCCAAATTACCCAAAGGAGTCGCCAAAAATATATTGACACCGAATCTGGTCAACACACCGAAATACGTTAGAACGTACGGATCTGCAACGGATCGATCCCTAGCAGCGCTCCCTATGCAAACCGGTTCGGGAAACCGAAGAAACCAGTTTTCTAGGGTTTGTTGCATCAACCTATGAACATGGTCGCATTGGGCTGGCGCTCCTTGGTTTGCTCGAAGGTCGGCAGGCCACTTAGAGCGCCAACAATTGTCGTGGAGACAAAGAAAGAACAAAGAAGGGGGTTAGCAAAGTGTTGACACCAGATTTTGACCAAATCCAGAGTCAAAAGTATTAGCAAGGATCGCGTATAAAAGCTAGCGTGCATGCAGATGGTGATCAGCAAGTATCCGACGACTGGAGTATATTTCGGCAGCAGTTCAGGGAATGGTTTCTTCATAGATATTTTGCTAGCCGATTGAGTGCTTAGAAGAAGCTTTGTACTCGTGTGACATGAAGTCCAAGAGCCATAATGCCGGCCGTATCGGCAAGCATTGAGAATAATCGGCGGGAAGCAGCCGGCAGGAAAGACTTGGCTGCTAGTATATCGACAGGGGTCACACGCACTGGGCAGCATATATGCGGATGATGACCGATTGGTAAGCTGGGCAATCGGCAAAGATAGAGCAGAGAAGGAAAATAATCGGCAGCTGATGCAAGAAGAATCGGCAGCTGGTGTAGGAGAGTTATCAGCATGCAGGTTGATTAATAAAGAGGGCAAAGCACCTACGACAAAGAGCTGGCGTGAAGGCAATGTTGACTAAATAAAGAAAGAAGATGCAAGCCAATGCCTGTACGTGAAGTTTATTGGAGAAAGGGCATGTTGCCGTATGGAAAGGAGTCTGATGGCTACAATACGCATGCGTGTACGGATGACATCAGCACGGGGGACTTCAATAGAAAGGACTCTACATGATGGAAACTAGAGTCTGCGTATCTTATTATTTCCTTTGTTTAGGTTAATAATGTTTAGACAGGAGTCTATACCGACCTATGAGTCGCATTCAATTAGGAGTCCTAGTGACCAGGGTATAAATATAAACCCTCGTCCATTGTAAAGAACTATTCTCACAATCAATACAACCCGGCTTCACGCCAAAAACCCTAGGAGTAGTATCTCGACGAAGCTTATCGGTGGACGGGCTGCATCAGTTCTGATCTCCGGCTTACCAGTAAGTTAGTCAATTTATCGAACTAGTATAGGCTTTGAATTGAGGCGCATCGCCCTTTCTCGTTTATACTGTTCAACCGATTTATCTTTGAATAAGCAAGATTGATCTAGATTTCCTACGTCGGAGCTAGATCATTATTGATTATTCAACAGTTGATCGTTTATCGGGTTGCACTTTATGTCTAGATTCCCTACGTCAGAGCTAGATCATCAAGATTAGGCTAGATTCCCTACGTCGGAGCTAGACTCATCTTGGTTATTTAAAGGCAACTTTTGCGGTTTGTTTGAAGTTGCTAGATTGGTTTAGATCTACGCCATGTGAATTAATCTACTTCTTCAACGGCTTTGAGCAATGGTCTTAGTCCGATTTAAGCAATATTTATCTTACAGCATCGTTCTAGGTCTGATCCATGCTTTGTGGTTTAATCTGGTTGTTCTTTGAGTATTGTGTCTGTTTAGATTCCCTACGTCGGAGCTAGATGTTCATAATATGATAAGATTGATCTTTGATTGTCATGCTTGGTTTAGATTCCCTACGTCGGAGCTAGATTCATCTTGATTAGTCAAAGGAAGCTTTGGTTATACCTGATTGCTATTTGAGTGTTATGCATGATTTAGATTCCCTACGTCGGAGCTAGGTCTTGTTTGATTATTCGATAGCATACCTTAGAATCAGAATGATCTTGTTAATGTTTTATCTGCTTATTTGTTTAATTCGACTAACACCTGTGCGAGTATCTTGTTTAGTTGACAGGTTGATGAGTTGAGTTTGACTGTCTAGCTATCTGATCTGATCATTGCTGGAGAAATCTAGATTCCCTACGTCGGAGCTAGATTTTTCTGAAAAGGTTCTGGTCCGATTGGCTGGTTAGATGGTCCGATAAGATAAATCAAACTGGCAACTAAGCAAGATGGACGATGTATCGGCTTACACTTTGATTATTTAATATCTTGTCCAAAGGCACAGCTGATCCATTATTTACATATCGGTCATATTTTATGCATCTTGATTATTTAAAGACTGATCTGTTACAAGGTCCGATCCTGATTGGTCCGATTCTGAGGTCCGATTGGATAACTGATTAAGGTCCGATTATATTGGTCCGATTGAGGTTATCTATGAAGTCTGATTTTGAGGTCCGATTGGTATCGGCCGACGCAAGTCTGATTGGGTCTTGGCTGAAATCCAACGTGCCTATGCCGTTTGGAATAGAGCCGGCACAATCAAAGAGTAATTTAACTGTTTTATCCCCTTGTCAATTTCAGGTCAAATCGACTGGCACACCGCGAACCTGAACGGAGTGTAGGCTGGCACTGGAGCGAAGCAGATCTCCCTGGTCTTCTTGTGCTGCACGTGGAGGATACGACCGCCGATTTTCCGCGTCAACACATTTTTGGCACGCCCAGTGGGACCACAATCGTATGATCAAAGTCAGATATATCCACCATTGATTACATCAGTCGATTCTTGGTTAATGCGGGGAGACATCGGCTGGAGCTTTCAGATCCAATATTATATTATATTTCTGTATGATAAGCTGATGGATTTCTTGATTTGCTGCTACAATAGAGGCCGGTTCAATATTACTGTGAAGGTAGCTACTTTGATCAGAGGGGCATCGGACCAAAGAGAAAAATATTATAATAGTATTTAGGCGGCTGGAGTCTTTAAAGAGGGTCCGATTGTGGCTTTTTATCGAGCAGCAGGCATCTTGTCAAGACTTGAGGATAGTCCGATTGTAGCAGCAGGTACCTCATCGGCTGGTGCATATACATGGCAGAATTCATGTAGTTGATGAGGCATTGGCTTCTGACAACTGATGGTGGCCGATGGAGTCCGATAGAGTATTTTAATATGTTACATATTTTGGCGACCACGATGGGACCTATCAATTCATCAGGTGGAAGAAGAAGAATCGGCTATGGAATAATTCATGATTATATTATTAAAAGCCGATAAAATTGATGGGATATCTGCCTCTCATATGACAATCACGCCTAGATTTCTCATGATGGAATATTATCAAAATTGTCAAGAAAATCTTAGACGTGATTGCTTCGACCGTCGGGACTTTTATATCGGCTCCAGAAGTAGATTCATTAGCAATTGGTACTGCTGTTGATTTGTTTGGACTAATTTTTAACTGATGGCCGATAGAAGGGTCCGATGGAGATAACCCGGAGTCCGATGGGTCAATACAAAGGCATCAAATCATCGAGCCGTTACGTTATTGCGTCATGAAGACAGCCGATGCCATCAAGAGAGTTAGCATGAAACACGTGCGTGCAAGGTGAATGGTGCATGGCTGATATGGGCTAATCGCTACCATTAAAGGCATGGCCGATGCATTAGACATCCTAGCCGGTGATATAATAAAAAATGATGATCGGACCAAGAAGCTAAAAGTTGATCGGACTATAAAGCTACAGGGAACATCCGATGGACAGCAAAAAAGGTCCGATGGACTCTCCGTCCGATAAGATAGCAGTGGATTGATGAGCCGACGGAGCCACTTAGAGTTCGATGGAAGTCCGACGGAGGCTTAAGATGTTCTTCGATGAGGTTTGATCGGACCAAGCTGATATATTCGTCATCAACCACAAGGGCTCATCGGCTGTATCATATTAATTGGACCAAGAAGTAACTAGATATATGTTGATCGGACCTATCTGGTGGAGAGAATAAAGTGCATCAGCTAATGGGATATATTGATTGGCTGCTTCTTCTTATATATTACGTTACATGGCCGATGGAGGAGTCGATGGAGGTACGATGGAGGTCCGATAGTACAATGACGTCCGATAGGAGGCTGAGGGTGTCCTTCGACCAGGTTGATCGGACCAGGCTGGTCTACCCGTCATCGGCTAAAGGGTAGAAAAATGCATCAGCCGATTGTGTTTGGAAGCATCGGTTAAAGAAATATTTGGTCCGATGGAGCAATTTAGAGTCCGATGGAAGATTTTCATACTTAATGGCTGTCAGATTAGGTGGCCAGTCCCTCTAGAATCGTCTTGAAATAACATGATGGTAACAGTACTGAATATACGGAAAACCAAGTTCGTTGCAGCAACAATAATACCAACCAGGAGAGCATTTTCTTAAATCGGCTGATGTAGCCATCAATGGGATCAATTGTGTTTGCCAGCCAATATGATAGATGTGATGGCTAGGATTATTCTTGCTTTATCTGGTGCAGTGCTCCATCGATTATCTCTTTCTTTTAGCGGCCGGCAATGTTTAGATGGAGACAGTGTTGGCTACCTTGCTGTTGGTAATCACGAAAGGGAGGCACAAGCTTGGTTATTTTATCCCGTTGATGAAGCAGAGAAAAAGCCAATCATGATTGTCTAGACAATAAGAGAATTAATCTAGTATTAGATCTACTGACATGTAAAGCCGAATACGTTTCTCGGCTGATTGTGGAGTTTGTCGGCTCGTGGAACCTAAAAGCCGATTGTGGAGAAAGCCGGTTAAAAAGTTATTGTCACGCATGATGAAGTCATCGGAACATGCATGTGGTGGATATCTAGTTGGTGCCCTACGGGAAGAGGTATACACTACATACGCAGAGAATTTCTTGCGATTGCTATGATAGAGGCGTCGGCTTGCTGGGATACAAGGAACAGATGATCAGTCGATAATCCTATTACAATATAGCCGATGGCCACCAGTAGTTCTTTTCACTCCGATGGAGTTAATTGAAGTTAATTGATTCGGCGGAACAATGCTCAGCCTCAGCAAATATTTTTCATTGAATACTAATGTATGTACACGACCATGGATCGGCTTATATTTGTTTAACTATGGAGTTTGTCAATGGCCAGTTGAATTATCGGCTGAAAGGAAGAGTTAATCAAGGCCAGGATATTATCAGCAGCGCATCTATATATGCGACCTGGAGATATCAGCAATAAATAAAAGCTCCCTGCAGATAGGATAAATCGGCTGCTTGCTCTGAAGATGGACGATGAAGGGGAGACAGCTGAAATACATAGACCAGGTAGCTCTTCATGTAATACCAGTTGATGAGTCTGATCTGGTATCTGGATATAGCCGATGGAAAGAGAAGGAAAGAAAGATAGAAGCTACATATACGAGTACATGCATTGGAGTCCAATACAATTAATCATTGGAATCAACACAAAGCCAAGAGGAGTACTTGCCAACATGGATGTTCTCTTGAATCGGCCACCGTGTACGTATCTGGATTCATTATACAGAGCTACTGTCTTGTCTCCAAGACGGCCGATGGGCCGGCATAGTTATTTGGCCGATACAGCTACAATCAAGTTCAAACTCAAGGCAACACCGGGTTCCTCTGCAGTTCTACTGAGATGTTTAGGATTTGAAGATTGTCTTAACCTCGACGACATCGGGCTGCCACCAACAACTACGGCACTTCGAAGATACCATATGCCAAGTCAATACTAAAATTGACAATGCCACCGTGAGGTTGATAAATCGGCACTACTGACGATGCCGATAACATCATCTACACCGCGGGCTGCCGTGGATATCTTAGGGAACGGCAGTAATGCCATGCCGATTGCTGATCGGTCAGAGGTAACTTCCAAGAAATAGCAAGAAGGATTAACAAGGGAAGTTCCAAAGGACGTAGCTCCTCGGTGATTCCGCCGATCACTTCGTCCGCATCGGCGACTGCGTCCGCATCGGTGATTCCGCCGATCACTTTATCAGCATTGACCCTGGAGTAATACCGCCAGCAGCCCACCATGGCCTGGTTTGCCGCCAGCACGAGGCTACCGGAGGTACTGGATATTATCAACATCGCAACTAATGCGGGAGGTACTGCTGCAGTGCTGCGAGGATACTAGGACGAAGGAACGGCACCAAGACGATCAGGATGGTGATGACGCAGAGCTACCGGAGTTAAAAGCTACAAAGACTGAAGTCCAATACATGCAACTCACGTAACGGTGTGAACAAGCTGATGGTTACTTGCTGCACCGACGTTTATCACTCGACTGAGCTGATGGCCGATGTTTATTATTGAGAAGGAAGGGCTGATGATCACAAGATTGTGTTGCTACCAATGACGCCGCTACTATTGCCGATACCGCCGCTGCTCATGCCATCGCTACCGATGAAGGAACAGTGCTAGAATACCAATATTCTGAAGAGAAGATTTCAACATCTATGTTAACACGACGTCGGCTCGTCGATCCGAAAACTATGGTATGATCAAGTAAACTTGATTTCTTACTGAACATCTATGTTAACACGACGTCGGCTTGTCGATCCGAAAACTATGGTATGATCAAGTAAACTTGATTTCTTACTGCGAAATACTTGGGAATTTTATTTTATGAAAATAAAATACATAGCTTAGCTCCTCAATGATATGAAATTCCTACCAGAGCCATATGTCGATATCTTCTGAAAACTTTACACATATGCTGCTTGTTTTGTATTGAGCATTGTCAAATTGTTTGTGACCCTTGTGAGATTCGTTTCATGCTTTTAAGATCGAGATTACGTACACTCCACATATTATTTCATTGTTGGGTATGCTAGACTTTAATTTCCGGCGCATTGCTGTCGTTTGGTCTGGATTCACATACTCGACTATTCATATGCTGACTTCCACACTGGAAGTTATGCAAAAACATGCCTTCCATCCATACAAAAATACTCCGTCCCTTTGACATGACTCTTCAAATTCATTATGCAAAAGGTATGGGCTATACAAAAAAAAATTATTATCCATGCTCAAAAGCATAAGGAAGAGTGATAAAAATATATATGAAAGATAGCCCATATCTGAAAAGAAAAGTAGAATGAAGAGTCGTGCAAAAAAGGAGTTCCACACAAAAAACTCCACACACATGCATATCTTGATCTGATTGTATGACTTATTTTCTTCACTGGATCCGGTTTTTGACTTTGCGAGATATGCAATGCAAGTATGCTTCCTTTCTATCTCCTACCCTGAGCTCCACAAAAAAGCCTTATTAGAAGTAGGAAGAAAAAGAGACGACACAGTGCCTTGGTGGGGAATAATACACATTGAGCGATCTGAGAGAATCATTTGAGGAGCGAAGTTATGTTTTGATTTGAAAACCATTAAAAAAACCAAGTTATTTAGCAGAAAGAGTAGAGTTTTCTTGATTATTCATATTAGCTAACATGTTATGATAAAGAAGCTTGAAGAAAGGTATCGGCTATGAAAAGGACAGTGCTAGAAAAGTCAAGGTGTTGAATCTATGAAGCGAATTGCATCGGATAGGAGATTGAGACGCTGGATTTACAGAATTTCGAAGCATAAATCCTTCATACTCCGAAACTGGGGGGCTTGTGTTGACACCAGATTTTGACCAAATCTAGAGTCAAAAGTATTAGCAAGGATCGCGTATAAAAGCTAGCGTGCATGCAGATGGTGATCAGCAAGTATCCGACGACTGGAGTATATTTCGGCAGCAGTTCAGGGAATGGTTTCTTCATAGATATTTTGCTAGCCGATTGAGTGCTTAGAAGAAGCTTTGTACTCGTGTGACATGAAGTCCAAGAGCCATAATGCCGGCCGTATCGGCAAGCATTGAGAATAATCGGCGGGAAGCAGCCGGCAGGAAAGACTTGGCTGCTAGTATATCGACAGGGGTCACACGCACTGGGCAGCATATATGCGGATGATGACCGATTGGTAAGCTGGGCAATCGGCAAAGATAGAGCAGAGAAGGAAAATAATCGGCAGCTGATGCAAGAAGAATCGGCAGCTGGTGTAGGAGAGTTATCAGCATGCAGGTTGATTAATAAAGAGGGCAAAGCACCTACGACAAAGAGCTGGCGTGAAGGCAATGTTGACTAAATAAAGAAAGAAGATGCAAGCCAATGCCTGTACGTGAAGTTTATTGGAGAAAGGGCATGTTGCCGTATGGAAAGGAGTCTGATGGCTACAATACGCATGCGTGTACGGATGACATCAGCACGGGGGACTTCAATAGAAAGGACTCTACATGATGGAAACTAGAGTCTGCGTATCTTATTATTTCCTTTGTTTAGGTTAATAATGTTTAGAGCAGGAGTCTGTACCGACTTATTGAGTTTACCTTATTTAGTTAGTCTGGTCCGATCAGGACTCTCCATGACCAGGGTATAAATATAAACCCTCGTCCATTGTAAAGAACTATTCTCACAATCAATACAACCCGGCTTCACGCCAAAAACTCTAGGAGTAGTATCTCGACAAAACTTATCGGTGGACGGGCTGCATCACTTCTGATCTCCGGCTTACCAGTAAGTTAGTCAATTTATCGAACTAGTATAGGCTTTGAATTGAGGCGCATCGCCCTTTCTCGTTTATACTGTTCAACCGATTTATCTTTGAATAAGCAAGATTGATCTAGATTCCCTACGTCGGAGCTAGATCACTATTGATTATTCAACAGTTGATCGTTTATCGGGTTGCACTTTATGTCTAGATTCCCTACGTCAGAGCTAGATCATCAAGATTAGGCTAGATTCCCTACGTCGGAGCTAGACTCATCTTGGTTATTTAAAGGCAACTTTTGCGATTTGTTTGAAGTTGCTAGATTGGTTTAGATCTACGCCATGTGAATTAATCTACTTCTTCAACGGCTTTGAGCATTGGTCTTAGTCCGATTTAAGCAATATTTATCTTACAGCATCGTTCTAGGTCCGATCCATGCTTTGTGGTTTAATCTGGTTGTTCTTTGAGTATTGCGCTGGTGTAGATTCCCTACGTCGGAGCTGGATCTTCGCAATATATTAGATTGATCTTTGATTGTCATGCTTGGTCTAGATTCCCTACGTCGGAGCTAGATTCATCTTGATTAGTCAAAGGAAGCTTTGGTTATACCTGATTGCTATTTGAGTGTTAAGTGTGATTTAGATTCCCTACGTCGGAGCTAGGTCTTGCTTGATTATTTGATAGCATACTTTAGAATCAGAATGATCCTGTTAATGTTTTATCTGTTTATTTGCTTAATCTGATTAACACCTGTGCGAGCATCTTGTTTAGTTGACAGGTTGATGAGTTGAGTTTGACTGTCTAGCTATCTGATCTGATCATTGCTGGAGAAATCTAGATTCCCTACGTCGGAGCTAGATTTCTCTGAAAAGGTTCTGGTCCGATTGGCTGGTTAGATGGTCCGATAAGATAAATCAAACTGGCAACTAAGCAAGATGGACGATGTATCGGCTTACACTTTGATTATTTAATATCTTGTCCAAAGGCACAGCTGATCCATTATTTACATATCGGTCATATTTTATGCATCTTGATTATTTAAAGACTGATCTGTTACAAGGTCCGATCCTGATTGGTCCGATTCTGAGGTCCGATTGGATAACTGATTAAGGTCCGATTATATTGGTCCGATTGAGGTTATCTATGAAGTCTGATTTTGAGGTCCGATTGGTATCGGCTGACGCAAGTCTGATTGGGTCTTGGCTGAAATCCAACGTGCCTATGCCGTTTGGAATAGAGCCGGCACAATCAAAGAGTAATTTAACTGTTTTATCCCCTTGTCAATTTCAGGTCAAATTGACTGGCACGCCGCGAACCTGAACGGAGTGTAGGCTGGCACTGGAGCGAAGCAGATCTCCCTGGTCTTCTTGTGCTGCACGTGGAGGACACGACCGCCGATTTTCCACGTCAACACAAAGCTTGGTTTTGAAAGAGACAAAATAAATTGTATTGATATTTGATCTACTAGATAACCCCTCAATCGACCGTGACCCTTTATATCTATAGGGTGGGGAGGTCTTTCCTCACAAGAAAACCTTTAAAGTCGAAATATTCCATAATCTCCAATTCTACGAAGACTCATGTAAACCGGTTCCCATGATTTTCCTTGCCAAATTGGCTATAGGGACAATTTGGTTCGACCGCTTTGTTTCCCAAGCCAGAACAGCCTCTTGCCAAATTTGGCCTCCAACACAAGCATTATATTTGGGTGTTTCGGACAGTGTTTATATCAGATATACAACGTGAATGAGTATCCTCAATTTCTGTGTTTTTTCTCTTATTTGGTTGCTTCGACCACTGTTCTTATATCAGTTTCAATGTATCGAGATCCATGATAATTTTATGCCAAGATGGATTAGCCATATCCCTTTAGCCTGTTACTAACCTTGGAGATTTGAGAAGAGAGATCAGATCATCTATGGAGATGGCCATGTATATATAGAGCCATATAGGAATATAAAGAGTCTCTGGAGAATGTGAAGAGCCTCATAGGTATATAGACAGCCTTTATACATTTAACACCCTCCTTCAAACTCAAGGTGGAAGCGGAGGATCTGAAGCATTGAGTTTGAGCAGGTGAAGCCAATGTTGCTCTCGAGATTGTGCTTTAGTAAAGAAATTTGTTAACTGCAGCTCAGAGGGCACATACTATAGAGCAATAGTTTTCGGATGACAATGAGACCGAGTAAAGAAGGCATCAACTCCAATGTGCTTCATAAGTTCATGCTTCACAAGATCATTGGCAACTTGTATGGCTCCTTTATTGTAACAGAGAAGAGGTGTGGGGGCATCACAAGAAATACCAAAATCAGCCAACAACCATCAAAGCTATACAATCTCTGAAGTAGTAGTAGCCAATGCTCGAAGTTCAGCCTATGTACTAGACCGAGATACAACTGCTTGCTTCTTAGACTTCCATGCAAGAGGAGGCGAGCCAAGAAGAATGCAATATCCTGTGATGGAACGACGATCCATTGGGCCACTCGCCCAAGTGGAGTCACGAGCATAGAACCTGATGATGACACAGTTGAAGTCACGCGCACAGTGGAAGAAAGAAGATGTAAGGTGTCCAAAACATAGAGGTTAGAAGAATCTCTACGGCGATGACCAGTCCCAATCGCACTTCCACTCTGACGATCTTGGATAAACACGATGAATCATCGAATTCAACAAAGCAGTTCATATCAGCTATTTGACCCACTCATAGAAGATTGATAGATAGCTGAGGTACACATGAAACATCAGGTATATAAAAATGGGGACAGTGAAGGGAGCCCTAATGAGTAATATGACATGTTGTACCATCAACAGTGTGGATAGAAATAGCATTAGTGACTATTTTACATGCTATCGACTTAGACTTGTCAGACATGACATGAAAAGAAGCGCGTGAATCCAGAATCCAAGAATGCGAAGCAATGTTCTAAGAGGCAACAGCAATTGACACAGTTCCACGAGTATGAACCCCAGCATCAAGCTTGATATCACTAGCCATAACACAATAAGCAGTGATGAAGTCACAGATGCAGACCAACAGCAACTATGTGGTGGCAGTATAGAAGAGCTGAGAAGACAGTAGCAGAGAGCACCAGACAGACGGACGGCTGCTACTCCACAACGGTGGACACACAAGAACAAAAGAGTTCTCTTGCAGCAACGGACCAACCAGCAGCAAATACGAGCCGTATCGTGCAGGGACGGACCAACGAGTCCTCCAGGCGGACGGATGGGCGTATTCTGGGCCGGCCCTGCAGTGATAGCACCCGGGGCGACAGCCCAGGGCCCCCAAGTCACAAAGGGCCCCTCGTCTACTAGCACACGTAGTAAGTCAGCTCTAAAATCAAACAAACAAGCAACAACAGCCTAATGTTGAGCAAGCAAACAACTCTCTTGCAGATTTGCAGATTGATGCTTCCGAATGTCTTGTGTTTATTATGAAAACATATATCTTATGTTCTATAGTAGCGCGTGACACATGCACTAGCTTTTAATTATTTCTTTTTGTTAATTTTGTGTCCATATTCTCTTTTCATTGTTCTTAGCACTAACAATTTTTTTGAAATGAACTAAAAATGTCTTTGCAGTTGATATTTTTCTTTTTGATAAGAAATATCTCCGGCCTCTGTGATCTCATGTATCCATATAAATAATTTGATATACAAATAGTTTGACGTTCATATCCAATTGGGGCCTCCAAATATTGATTTCGCCCTGGCCCCCCTAAGACTCAGGGCCGGCCCTAGGCGTACTGGGACGACGGGCCACACCAGCGGGACTGAAGCAGGCAGACGAAGTCGACGCGAGACCGCAACTCGTGCAATCCGAGCGGACAGGGACAAATTGACGATGTGGCGAGCGGACGAGGAGAAATCTGCGATTTTGCCATGCTCAAAAATGGGCTTCGCCAGAATACCATCGGACTTTTGGGTTTCGTTACAATGCCATTATGAAACATGGTCTTTCCGCTATAATGCCTTTTTTCTTTTCTTCAATTTATTTTGTGATTTTTGCATTTTTTAACTACATGTACCGACAATTTTGCCCCTCACACAAGCCTGATTCTCTCGGTCTCCCGTCTCTACCACTTGTGCGTCCAGGGCCAGCGGCGGGCCTTGTCGCAGCGCCGGCGCCGGAGACGCCACCTCGTCCCCGAGCTCCCGTACTTCCTGGTCTTCCGTGCTCCGCCTCTCCAGCCTTTGTCGTTGCATTCACCTTGCTGCTCCCGAACCAGCAGCCCAGCATATGGACTTGTCTCGCTCACTATACAAACCAAATCATGACACCAACACTAGCAGCTCAAGCAAGCATCAGCTCCCTGGTATTTCCCCTCCCCTGTTTCTCCGCCACGAACCAACGACACGAGCAGGCAAGAGGCAACAACCACAGGAAGCACAAAATCAACAAGAAGCACGTGCAGCAAGCTGATGCGCCGCTTCTGGAGGTGCCGCTCAACTGCAGGTGGTGGTGACGCGGTAGCGCAGCAGCGGCAGGGGCCGGACCTGCAGGTGGAACGCGAGGCCGCTGCAGCCGCTGCCGTCAGCACGGCCATGCCCTTGGATCGTTGAATTGGAGCAACTGGAGGAAGATGCATTATCAGCCAAATGGAAGCAGCAGCATAAGGCGAATCGCAATCCAGGATGTTTGTGGATTGAGGGAATCAGATCTACACGAAGAACGTCTCATCACCGGAATTGGACGGGATGAGAGGTTAAATGTGTAAGGCGGTGCTAAGAACATGAAGATGAGGGACTGCAAGGAAAAAAAAAGTTCAGACTGGAGAAGTTAAACAGATAGGCCAGGGGCAATTTGGGAAGTTACAATGTTAAAATCAATGAAAAAATCAAGTGTGAATTGGAAAATGATGAAAATGCAATATAACGGTTTGACATTATTTCACAATGGCATACCAGCGAAACCCAAATATTTGATCGCATTCGCCCACTTTTGACAGTGGTTTCGCGACGGGTGCGCGGACGACGAAGAAAGTCGCGACAGGCGGCGTGGATGGGCGCCGCGACAGGTGGCGTGACAGACGCCGTGGGGACGGACGCCGCGGGGAACGGCGGCCTACTCCTCTGCGATGAGCAGAAGACGCCGCAATGGCGGCAGACAGAGGCCGTGGAACAGACGGCGAAAACAGAGTAGGCGGCAGAAAAAAATGGATCGGGGTGGATTAGGAGATGATTAGCATTAACCCTATCTCTAATCCTTGCTTTGATACCATGTTACTAACCTTGGAGATTTGAGAAAAGAGATCAGATCATCTATGGAGATGGCCATGTATATATAGAGCTATATAGGAATATATAGTCTCTGGAGAATGTGAAGAGCCTCATAGGAATAT
The DNA here is from genome assembly GCA_004135705.1 of Alloteropsis semialata. Classification (NCBI taxonomy): domain Eukaryota; kingdom Viridiplantae; phylum Streptophyta; class Magnoliopsida; order Poales; family Poaceae; genus Alloteropsis; species Alloteropsis semialata. The sequence continues at coordinate 33,358,871 of CM014272.1, forward strand.
AGACAGCTTTATACATTTAACATAGCCATGTGACGCCGTTGAGAAGTTGTTCCGGTTGCCGTTACCACAACGTCAGTTCAAATACTTGATCCGCCGGCGGCTGAAGGACGGCTGCCGATCGACTGCTTCTTCAACTGCAGTTGATCCCTGGCCCCCCACGGCCTCCGCCCATCACCGCAATGGTCAGTGAGCCATGCTTTACTACACCAGGTCAAGGTTTGGAACATATCCCTCAAATCTCATCTCATCTACCAGTATGTCCATGAGTTGATACATATCTTCCGCACCATGCTGTGGTTCAGTGCTTGCATAGAACTCAAGAACTTTGCCTTTAACCTCAACCCAGCTGCAACCTGGAGTCTTGCTGACGCCCCTCTCCCTCATTAACCCTATCATCCTTGCTGAGTCATCCATTCTATCCGAGGTTGCGTATATCTTGGATGACACCACATAGTTCCAGGAGTTTGATGGCTCCAGCTTCATAATTTTATTGATGACCCTGTCACCAACCTCAACATTCTTGCATTTCCGACAAGCAGCAAGCAAAGCGCCCAGCATAACAGCATCTGCTTTGCCAGGGATTTTCTCAGCAAAATCCCAGGCTTCTTCCAAATGCCCAGCACGTGCCAACAAATCAACAATACAGGAGTAATGCTCAATCTTGGGAATGATCTTAAACACAGGTGTCAAGGAATTGAACAAATGACGACCATATTCAAGTAGCCCTGCATGCACACAAGCAGAAAGCACTCCTATGAATGTAATATCATCCGGCTGGAGACCTATGTCATTTCTCATCAGTTCAAACTGCTGAATGGCATCCTGACCTCGGCCATTGAAGGCAAGCCCACAGATTAATGCGTTCCATGAGGCTTCATTTTTGCATGGTATATTTTCAAAAACTTCCATGGCTTTGTCAAGGTCTCCACACTTGGCATACATGTCCACTAAGGCTGTCCCCACATAGACATTGCTGTAGAGGCCTCTGTTTGAGGCATGCCTATCCAGTTCTGCCCCTAGCTCCAGAGCACCAACTGCAGCGCAGGATGAAAGGACTCCAACCAAGGTTATCTTGTCTGGACGTACCCCGACTTCCAACATGCTATGGAACAATGCTATAGCTTCATTTGACATGCCATTTTGCGCATACCTGCATCATTGGATATGACATTTGTAAATTATCAAGCTAAACAAAAGATCATTAATTTATATTTGTTTCAATAAGAACATAAGCATGTTTTCGTATACTTGCCCGGTGATCATGGCATTCCATGCCACAACATCCTTGTCAATGATGCCATCAAACACTCGGCGAGCTTCTGCCATCTCTCCACACTTCTCATACATCCCCACAAGCGCGGACCCAATGAGCGAGTCCACCTCCATCCCTGCAGACCTCACCCACTCCTCCACCCACCTCCCGAGCACCAAGTTTCCAGCACCCCTGCACGCTGCGAGCACAATTGCCACTGTCACCGCGTTGGGCGCCACTGCACCCTCGGCAACCATCGACCGGAATATTCCTTCCACCTCAGCAGCCATCCCCGCCCGCTCATATGCCTTCATCATAGAGTTCCAAGAGACGACATCCCGGTGAGGAATTCCGTCGAACACGCTGCGTGCGGCGAGTGTATCACCGAGGTAGGAGTACATGGTGATGAGAGAGTGGACCGTGTGGTCGTGGTCCCTGAGCCCAAGCTTCTGGAGGAGCGCGTGGGCGGAGCGGGCGAGGGCGGGGGCTGGGCTGCGCGCGGCGGCGAGGAGCAGAAAGGGAAAAGTGTAGGCGTCGGGGCGGAGCTCGGCGCGGAGCATGCGAAGGAACAGGCGAAGGGAGGTGCCCGGGTGCGAGGAGGCAAAGAAGCGCACCGCGACGTTGTAGGAGAAGGCGTTCGGGGCGGGGTGGGAGGAGAGGAGGAGGAGGGCATAGTCGGCTGCGTCTTTGGCGGCGGCGCCGCCGGCGGCGGAGGAGGAGGAGAGGGAGAGGAGCTTGGAGAGGAAATGGTTGTAGGGAAAAGGACGATTGGAGTGGGAAAGGAAATGGGCGTGAAGCTGCTTGACGGCGGCGAGGGAGCGGCAGCGGGACAGGAGCGTGGGAACGGCGGCGGCGGCAGAGGTGGAGGTGCTGGGCATCGTTGAAGCTGGCGGTAGCCGGACACGAGTGCTGGGCATCGTTTAAACTGGTGTGTGCAGTGCTACTGAAAATTTTTGTTCGAATGATTGGAGAATGCGGAGTTTGGATGCTTGCAGAGAGGTATCCCCCGGAACATGACAGTTGCAATAAAGGTGTCAACCTGATAGTTTAAGGGACAAATCCCGGTTTGAGCAAGAGGTGGTCCAGCTCAACTCAGTTTGGAACCTAATTTGTCTGACAAACTTAAAAAGATACAGCATTCGCATCTCAGAAAGAAAGCAGCTTGATCGCGATTTCTTTCTTCTTTCAGGTTTCCACATATAGTTTTGTAGCTTGCAAACAACTGTCTAGCAACATCATGATTTACCTTTGCGGTATATAATCAGTTCTGAATTTCTATACCAGTGCTCTATGAGAATTACTTGAAAAAAATGGTTCATAAGTTGTATGCTATTTCACTTTTTTTCCTCGAAACCACGTAGGAGGAGAGCTGTGTATCGTTTTGTTAAGATAGAAAAGATAAGTGCAAAGGAAAAGGGGCAGCCCCTAATCAAACTAAAACAATAACAACTTGGTCCTTTTTCAATCCTTTGAAATTCCAGCACTTTTTTCCTAGAAAATAAAGGGTATAGTATGCGATTTGACAAGTGGCCAAGTGGGTCAGATGGCTTTGGTACCTCCCTGGCAAGCACATTAAACTGAACATTGCGGTTTGGCTTACAAATGCCACGGATCCCTTCAATAACCTCCATGATCTCTGAAGAAATAGGGACAAATGGCACCGTAAGGTCGACTGCTTTAAGTGATACCATGTTGCATCTAGACAGCAGCAACTTCACAAGTTCCTCCTCTTGAGTTGAGCCGGTGAAAAAACATATTTCTATCTCTTCAACTGAATCAAAAGTGACGTCATCCAACCTGTAACTCTCTGGCAGAAGACAAGGGCAACTCGAGGCAGTACAAGGTGTCATCTGAAAATAAGTTAAAAACTTATTAGCAGACAGGACATCTATAAAAGAAAATCAATGTTATTATGTACGTTAGAAGCTTGGTTAGTTCAGAATACATCAATTCAATTATGAAATCCATTTCACTATCCTGAAAAATTGCCAGAGCCCACTCAACAGATCTTTGATTTGCTGTACTTAACTACCCCTCTCTTTTGTATACGAGGTCACTTTTATCATAATCTATCTCGCTTTTGCCCAGTGGCGGACCGAGGTTTTGGCTAAGACTAGGGCCAAAACTAAACAAAGAAAACTACCTACATATCAGTAAATTTCAAATACTGTAGAAAAATGCATATTCAGACCATGCATGAACTAAATTTTAATGGCCAACAAACTTCCCCTCGGCAAACCAAGTGTATCAGAAGGCGGCGGCGCCAGAAGCCAGGTTGTGACGCGCCGTCGCAACACCAAGTGAGGCAAGGACGTGAGGACGCGTCTGGATTAGGTTTCCGACGCACTCTGTTGTGCCTATTCAGTGGACTGGACTGTTATTTTTTGGTCAGAATTACTTGGGGGTTAATAGGGTTCCTGGGGCACGGTGGCCCTAGGCCCAGGTATGCCCCTGGTTTGGCCAACATAGACAAAGGGCTTATTCATGGTATCTCAATTAAACCCGCCGGAGTATAATAAATATTAGTCCCTCATATACTGTCAAAGCAGATAGCAGACATTTCCTGATTCAAAGCATATATATCATTGTGGGATATGGGTACCCCTGGACCCACTACCGACCGGGTAGCCAGTCAGCCTGGTCCCACATCTGACAAGGAGGTAGGCCGATCCCAGGCCGGCCCACGAGGATCCTCGGCTTGATGGACAAGATTGGAGAAGACTTAGCCCGCAAGGCATTTGGCGATATCCTCGGATCCCACCCGGAGATCATGGAGATTATATGGCAACCGACTCAGATTAGTTTCCTAGTCAGAGCCGGATACGATTAGAGATTCCACGCCATCTTTCATCCTATTGTAACCACAAACTCGCCGTCGTTCTCCGGAACCTCGCCGAGCGAAGCAGTACAAGACCACCGAGCACAGGACGTAGGGTATTATACCTCCAGGTAGCCCGAACCTGTATAATCACTGTGTCCCTGTGTTACCTCGAGCTCTCTAGTCCTGCGATTGCCCTTTGCCTACAAATCAACCATCTGGGTATCCCCGGGTGGACTGCCGGACGATAACTCCGACAGTTGGCGCGCCAGGTAGGGGTGATCGCCGGGCAATAAAGCTAGCTCGATGGCAGATCGCCGCTCCGTCGTCTTCCCCGACTCCATCAAGGACTGCGCTACGCATCTTGAGGGCATCAGTTTTTTTGCTGAGGTCCACTCCGCCGCCTCCGGCTCCACCGTGACGCTCCTACGCTGACCAGCTCCGCGCTGACTTCGTCGCCGGTCTCCTCGTCAATCATCGCTCCGCTCTAGCAGCGGCTCAATGCGATCTCCATCAACGACCAGGCTTCGGGCCTGGCCACTCGCCGAAGAATTCCTCCCCCAGATGAGCTCCTCGCCGGGTTGGATCGTGTCCAGGACACCATCGCCGAATGCATCTACATGTCGGAGGCCCTGCGCCGACCCCGCAAAGCGCTCCCACTAGGGTTCCGCAACGCCTCGGCAATCTACTCGGCCCAGGTCCGAGAAGACATGTCTCAGATCCGGTCTGAGATCCTACCCCAGCCCGCCCAGTCTCCGGATTGCGGCGAGTTCCAGGTCGCCACTAGCGTGCTCTTGCCGGCCCCGGCCGACTCGAGCAATGACTCAAGCTACGCCACGCCTCCGGGGCGTGAAGTCTTCGTTTCTGAGGATTCAGTAACTCAGGACGGAGAAACCGACTTGGCCAGGGATCACCGACAAGAGCGAAACCATGGCCGAGCCCGACGGCGCGCCGAAGAAGCTGCCCTGCCCCCGGCAGCGGCCGGAAACCTCGCACCTGCTGCAGCCCCCGGTGATCCTGCGGCCGCCGCTGCCGCCGGTGCACCTGCAGCCGCTGTAGCAGCCGGAGAGATCCCCCTGGGGCTCCACCAAGACGGCAACCCCCACCTCGGGGTCCCCACGGAGTCGCGCCCCAGAACCTCGATGGTGCATTCGCCCGGGTACCGTTCCGCACGCCCCAGGCCAATGTCGCCGCCGCTTTCGCCGAACTGGGTCACATGCCCGACACCCCAGAGGTGCAACGAGCCCGAGCTCAGTTGGAAGCAGCCCAGGAGCAGATTGAGCGATCGTATCGCGCCAGATCCCGGTCTGGGCGATCAAACTCAACTCGTTCTGCAAGTCGCCGCTCTGCTCATAGCAGATCGGATCGGGATCATTCTCGCCAGAGGAACCCGCCATTACCCGTCGTAGAAGAAGAGGTGGCCTAGAACCACCATGAAGATGAAGAAGAAGAGCGGCGCAACCCGCGCAACGCGGACCAGCACCGTGAGCTATACCAGGAGCGGCGCGAACGGCGCCAACAACATCACCAACCCGACGATCTCCATGATCGCATCAGGGCGTGCGCCCAGCGTCGCGTGCGGTACGACCGAGACTACGGCCGACCCGACCGCCAGCCGGTTGGCGAGGCAGGTGATGACTCGGCAGAGGAGAACGAGCGCCGCGTTGTTCACGAGCTCATGGAGCGTGAGCAATACGACGCAAGATACGGCCCCCGCGGGACAATCACCGCCATGGGCGCGGTGACGCTCGGCCCCGCGCCGACCAGATCCGACCTCCTCGCTGCGACCACCACAACGACGATGAGGAGGACTTCGACGGCTTCGCCGCCTTCTCCGCTAGCCCGAGTCCTTCAAGCCAGCACTCGTGGAGAAGTTTGACGGTCGCTCTGACCCCAAGCTTTGGCTCAAGACGTACCACACGGCGGTCAAAGCCGCCCACGGGACCAACGACCAAGCCGCCTCTTACTTCTCCGTGATGCTGGGCAAGGAAGCGCTCCTATGGCTTGAGGGTGTTCCCCGGAACACCATCGACAGTTGGGCAGATCTCTGCCATGCTTTCACCAAAAATTACCAGGCGAGCTACACTCGGCCAGGCACCAGATTCGATCTGGATAACATCAAGCAGAAGAAGGGTGAGAGTCTCCGAGACTACTCCGATCGTTTCTTTGACAACCGGAACAAGATCGCCGAGGTCGAGGACAGGGATGTCATTGACGCGTTCCGGCGCGGTCTTATCGACAACCAGCTATTCCGTACGCTGTTCAAAACCAACCTTGTCACGGTCTCTGACCTGATGGAGGTGGTCAACTTGGAGGTTCGAGCCGATCAAGCTGAGCAGGCCCAGTTCAAGAACAAGCAGAAGCGCCCGGAAGATGATGACCGGGTTGAAAGCTCGAAGCGTCACGAGCCGCTACGTGGGCGCAAGACAGGCCCCGAGCCCCTTGTAGCCATAGCAGAAGAAGAAAGCCGGCAGGAACCCAGGTTCCTTGCCGAGGAGTTTCATGATACACTGAACTATCAGTGCCCCTTCCACAAAGACGCAAAGCACAATCTCCGTGATTGTCATGCGCTGCTCAAAGAACTCGGCGTCCTCCCGCCGACCAAGAAACATCGCTTCAACAACAACGGCGGACGCTACAACAACTACCGCCGCGACGGCTACAACGGCGACCGGCGGGACGACTACCGCCGCAAAGAAGATCGCGATCGCCGAGATGACTACAGACGCGGCGAACGTGACCGTGATGCTCCGGCTCGCAGGGATGACCAACGTCGCCAAGACGATGAACGCCGACTACCACCACCACCAGAAGCCCCAGGCGGGTCAATGGCGACTTCCAGCACGCTGACCGCCAGGTCAACGTCATCATCGGGGGGCCCGGCGCCTTCCCTTATCGACGCAAGGGCAAGCTCCACAAGCGCGAGGTTAAGATGGTCTCCACCAAGCCGGTGGAATACCTCCAGTGGTCAGAGACGCCTATCTCCTTCAGCCGTGACGACCACTGGGTGTACCTCCCCGAGCCAGGGTCCTACCCACTCGTCGTGGCTCCGGTCGTTGACAGAGTCCTCCTCTCCAAGGTCCTGATTGACGGTGGGAACGCCCTCAACATCATCTTCACCAGCACCCTCAACAGCATGGGGTTCGATTACAGCAGGCTCCTGAGTGCTGAAGATCCATTCTTCGGCATTGTGCCGAGAAAAGCTTCCTACCCGATAGGAAGAGTTGCTCTACCGGTCACGTTCGACACGGCCGACAACTATCGCACGGAGTTCCTATACTTCGAGGTAGCCGACTTCAGGAGCTCCTACCATGCCATCTTTGGCAGGCCCATGCTGGCCCGGTTCATGGCCATTCCGAACCACACTTACCTGGTTCTGAAGATGCCAGCGCCTAATGGCGTCCTCTCCATCCGTGGAGACATCAAGACCTCCTTCGAGTGCGACGGGGAAGCCATCTAGATAGCCGAGTTGTCCCATCAACTCGGCAACGCTACCCTGCTGGCAGAAGAAGCCCCCAAGGCGGCCACCGGAGAGCCTGTACTCCCGGAGCAGAAGTAGTAGCCCACGGCGCTGGCACCTGCAGACGCCCCCAAAGCAATAAGCTTGGGGCTCGACGACCCATCCAAGACGGCCCTCATAGGGCCAGGGCTCACTCCTAAATAGGAAGACGCGCTCACCTCCTTCCTTCGGGACAACTGGGACATCTTCGCATGGAAGCCATCAGACATGCCGGGTGTTCCGAGGGAGAAGGCTGAGCACTCCTTGGAATTGAGCAAAAACGCAAAGCCTGCCAAACAGAAGCTACGCCGATTCGCTCAAGATCGCAAGGAGGCCATTAGGGTAGAACTGAATAAGCTCCTAGCTGCAAGTTTCATTAGAGAATGCAAACACCCAGAGTGGCTTGCAAATCCTGTACTTGTAAAGAAGCAATCCGGTGAATGGAGAATGTGCATTGATTACACGGATCTCGACCGCTACTGCCCTAAAGACCCCTTCCCTCTCTCGTGAATTGATCAAGTCGTCGACTCTACGTCCGGCTGCGTGCTCCTGTGCTTTCTCGACTGCTACTCGGATTATCACCAGATAGCCCTGAAGACGTCCGACCAGGACAAGACAACGTTCATCACCCACACGGCATCTACTGGTACAAGACGATGACGTTTGGGTTGAAGAACGCCGGTGCCACGTACCAGAAGGCCATCCAAGGTTGCCTGCAGAGCCAAATCGGCCGCAACGTGGAGCCTTACGTGGATGACGTTGTTGTCAAGACATACGACGCCGACTCCCTAATCGCCGACCTCCAGGAAACCTTCAACAACTTGCGCCGCTTCAGATGGAAGCTTAACCCCACGAAGTACGTATTCGGGGTGCCGTCAGGAAAGCTCCTGGACTTCCTGGTCAGCCAACGCGGCATCGAGGCAAACCCAGTCAAGCTGGGCGCCATACGCAACCTCAAGGAACCAACGTGCAAGAAAGACATCATGAAGCGTACTGGGATGATGGCGGCCCTGAGCCGGTTCATCAGCAAGCTCGGCGAGAAGGGACTTCCGTTCTTCAAGATCCTCAAGAAGGCGGACAAGTTCGAGTGGACCCCTGAGGCGGCAAGGCCCTGGCTGACCTCAAGGAGTTCCTAGTTACACCCCCGGTACTCACGGGTCCGACCCCCGGGGAAGAACTCTTGCTATACATCTCGGCTACCACTCATGTGGTCAGCACGGCCCTGGTCGTCGATCGACCAGAAGAAGGCCACCCATACAAGGTCCAGCGCCCTGTATACTTCGTCAGCGAAGTACTCAGCGAGTCCAAGGTCCGGTACCCCCATCCTTAGAAGCTGCTCTATGCGCTCCTGATCACTGCCAGGAAGCTACGCCACTATTTCCAGGCACACGTCATTCGAGTCATCTCGAATTTCCCCCTCGGAGCCATCCTCCACAACAGGGATGCCAACGGCCGCATAGTCAAGTGGTCCGTTGAACTCGGCGAGCACACCATAAACTTCGAGCCACGGGAGGCCATCAAGTCCCAAATATTGGCCGACTTCGTGGCCGAGTGGACGAAAATCCAGACGCCGACCCCCGCGGAACGGCCGACACACTAGAAGATGTACTTCGATGGCGCCCTCAACCTTGAGGGAGCCGACGCAGGAGGGCTGTTCATCTCCCCGGAGGGGCAGCACCTGAAATACGTTCTTCAGATACACTACCAGGCCACCAACAACGGGGCCGAGTACGAGGCCCTTATCCACGGTCTCCGGATCGCGGTGTCGCTGGGCATCAAGCGGCTAATGTGCTATGGTGACTCCAAGCTAGTCATCGAACAAGTCAACAAGAATTGGGACACGACCAAGGAAACTGTAGAGAGTTGGCCAAACACCACACACCCTAGGAGGGGGGTGACCTTTCATTATATAGGCCGTATAGGCTTGGGGTACAAGAAATACAATACAAGCACAAATACAACTCTATATATCTAACACCCGCCCGCAGTCACAGGGGGAGAAGAACAGACTCCAAGACTGGATCTAAAATCAGTAAACAAATGTACAGGAAGACCCTTAGTCATAATGTCAGCAAACTGATGCGAAGAAGGCACATGTAGAACCCGAACTTGTCCCAAAGCAACCTTCTCGCGGACGAAGTGAATATCAATCTCAATATGCTTCATTCGTCGATGATGAACAGGATTAGCAGTCATATAAACAGCGCTAACATTATCACAATAGACAAGCGTAGCCTTCATGAGAGGAACATGAAGTTCTTGGAGGAGCTACCGCAACCAGCAACATTCGGCAACAGCATGTGCAACATCCCTGTATTCAGCCTCAGCACTGGAACGGGAAACTGTAGTTTGTCTTTTGGATGACCAAGAGACCAGAGTGTCACCAAGAAAAACACAGAAACCCGAAGTAGAACATCTGGAATCAGGACAGCCAGCCCAGTCTGCATCTGAATATGCCGTGAGAGTATCAACAGGTCCAGTGCCAATGTGAAGACCAGAGGAGAGCGTCCCTTTCACATAGCGCAGGATACGCTTAATAAGCGCAAGATGAGGCTCACAAGGAGCATGCATAAACAAGCAGACTTGCTGAACAGCATAAGCAAGATCAGGACGAGTAAGAGTGAGATACTGCAAAGCACCTGCCAAACTCCGGTACTCAGAGGGATCAGCCACAAGCGCACCATCAGTAGCCGAAAGCTTTGCCTTGGTATCCACAGGTGTTGTCGTAGAATGACACTCACTCATACCAGCATGCTGAAGAAGATCCAAAGCATACTGCCGCTGAGACAGAAATAATCCATCAGAAGAACACGTGATAGAAATCCCAAGAAGTGATGAAGAGCCCCAAGATCAGTCATAGCAAACTCAGTATGAAGCCGACCAATGATGTTATGAAGCAGTGCGGTGGAAGAGGCAGTCAGCACAATGTCATCCACATATAACAGAAGATAGGCAACCTGGGCGCCATCCTTATAAATGAATAAGGAGGTGTCAGAAGCCGAAGGAACATAGCCTAACTGTCGAAGATACGTGGCAAACCGCTGGTACCAAGCACGGGGAGCCTGCTTCAGACCATACAACGACTTCTGCAAGAGGCAGACATAATCTGGAAAGGCAGGATCAACAAAACCTGGGGGTTGTTGACAGTAAACAGTCTCGTCGAGATGTCCATGAAGAAAAGCATTTTTCACATCCAACTGATGAATCGGCCACTGGCGAGAAGCAGCAATACTCAGAACGGTCCGGATAGTCCCTGGTTTAACAACCGGACTAAAGGTCTCATCGTAATCAATGCCATACTGCTGAGAAAATCCTCTAACAACCCAACGAGCCTTGTGACGAGCAAGAGAGCCATCGGAATGATATTTAAGCTTGTAAATCCATTTCCCTGTCACAACATTTGCTCCTGGAGGTCGAGGAACCAGACGCCAAGTACCATTATCCATCAAAGCCTGGAACTCATCAGCCATAGCCGCTCGCCAATTAGGATCAGCAAGAGCACTGCGATAATTGGTCGGAACAGGAGAAGCGACTACATGATCAGCAGATAAATTCCGATAACTGACGGGCTTAATAGTACCAGTTTGAAGATGTGTCATCCGCTGAAGCACTGGAGGCGGAGACGCGCCGCGCATGGGCGGCGAAGGAGACGCCGGCGGTGGCAGCACATGGGCTGCAGGACTGAACTGCCTAGAGGGCAGCGGGTCGTGGACGTGTCGTCGATACACCTGAGTGAACCGACCAGAGGCAGCAGGAGCTGCTGCAGGAGGAACTGCAGCAGCCGGCACACCCGCCTGGTGTGCAGCTAGAGCTGCAGGAGCTGCAGCCGGAGGTACTGCTGCAGCCCGCACACCCTCCTGGTGTGCAGGGACAGCCGCAGGACCTGCTGGAGAAGCTGCAGCCGCCGAAGAAGAGGCCGGGGCAGACCCGCCCGGTCGTGGAGAACCTGATGGGGGCATGAGACCACGCCCACCAGGTGCGTCGAGGAGACCTGACGGGGGCACAGAGCCACGCCCGCCCGGTCTGGAGAGAGCATGCAGTTGTTCCTTGTCCAGGAGGGACGGAGCAGCCGCATGAGGAGGCGCCACGGCATGAGGAGGACCAGCTGCAGGGTTAGTAGAGCAAGGTACAGTATCCATGTCGTCATTAAGGAGAAAATCAAAGGTGGCAGAAGGAACTAGAGGCTCTTTAGCGAAGGGAAAAACAAACTCATCGAAAACAACATGACGAGATATGATAATCCGGCGCATAGAGAGATCTAGACAACGATAACCTTTGTGAGACGAGGGATATCCCAAGAATACACAAGCTGTGGAGCGAGGAGCCAACTTGTGTGGAGAGGTAGCCTGCAGATTAGGATAACACAAACAGCCAAAAACACGCAGATGCTCATAAGAGGGTGATGTGTTATGTAGCCGTGTGTACGGGATCTCATCACCGATGGAGGAGGAAGGACGCCTATTGAGCAAATAGGTGGCAGCTGCAAGGGCCTCTGCCCAGTAGGAGGGCGCCATGGACGCCTGAAGAAGAAGGGTGCGCACACAGTTGTTAAGAGTGCGAAGAACACGTTCAGCTTTACCGTTTTGGGGGGATGTGTATGGACAGGAAAGTCGAAGAACAATTCCATGTGTGGCAAGGAAGGACTGCGTGGAGTTGTTAACGAATTCT
>CM014272.1:33372107-33406848 GCA_004135705.1 Alloteropsis semialata
TGCTGCTGCTACTGGCCGCCGCCCTGCTGCCCACCACCGCCGCTGTTCTGCTGGCCGCCGCCGCCCTGCTGCTGCTGGGTGCTGACGAGAGCAGAGGCGGGGCGGCAGTTAGGGCCGCAGCCTGAAGACGAGGAGGCGACGAGGGCAGTAGACGCCGTGACTTTTGCTTCATTCGCCAAGCGCAGCTCTTTCAGCGCAAGCTGATCAAGGGCCTTGGGGAAGGTCATGTCGGGCGTGGCAGGCCTAGGGCAGGACCTGAACTCTGATACCATGTAGAGAGTTGGGCAAACACCACACACCCTGGAGGGAGGTGACCTTTCATTATATAGGCCGTATAGGCTTGGGGTACAAGAAATACAATACAAGCACAAATACAACTCTATATATCTAACAGAAACCATGAGTGCGTACTGCGCAGAGTTACGCAAACTCGAAGCCCACTTCTATGGGCTCGAGTTCCATCATGTCCTCCGGGAAGACAATGTCGCCGCCGATGTTCTATCCAAGCTAGGATCCACCAGTGCCCAGGTTCCAGTCGGCGTCTTCGTCCAAGACCTGCGCACCCCGTCCGTCAAGATGCTTGAGGACGGCAGCCCCGTGCCCGACTCGGAGCCACCCCCGGGTGGCCCACCGACCAATGAAGTTCTCGTGGTGGAAGCAGACTGACGCGCCCCCTTTATCGCTTTCCTCACAGAGAACTGGTCATCGGGTACAAAGGAAGAAATCGAGCAGTTAACTCGGCGAGCGACAAATTACGTCGTTATCGGCGACGCCCTGTACAGAAAGGCCGCCTCCACAGGAATACTCATAAAGTGTGCCCGCCGCGATGAAGGTATCACCCTCCTGCAAGATATCCACTTCGGCACTTGCAGCAACCACGCGGCAGCCGGCACCCTAGTTGGCAAGGCTTACAGGGCAGGGTTCTACTGGCCAACGGCCCTATCTGACGCAAGAGAGTTGGTGCGCTGCTGCACCAGCTGCCAGTTCTTCCAGAAGAAAAAGCACCTGCCAGCTCAGGCGCTAAGGACCATCCCCCCGTCTTGGCCATTTGCCATATGGGGACTCGACAACGTCGGGCCCTTCAAAACCGCTCCGGGCGGATTCAAGCACATCTTGGTGGCGGTTGATAAATTCACCAAGTGGATCGAGTATAAGGTTGTGACCGACACCAAGTCGGCCACAGCTGCCAAGTTCATCCAAGAGCTTACCCACCGGTTTGGGGTCCCAAACCGCATCGTGACTGACCTCGGCTCCGAGTTCACAGGCCACGAGTTCTGGGACTTCTGCCAGGACAATTGTATCGACGTCTACTACTCCTCCACAGCGCACCCCAGGTGCAATGGCCAGGTTAAACGGGCTAATGGCATGGTCCAGGACTCGCTCAAGAAAGCCATGTATGACGAACTCAACAAGCACCCCGGCCGGTGGGCCAAAGAGGTACCCCATGTCATATGGGGCCTACGTACCCAGAAGAGCAGAGCAACGGGATATACTCCCTTCTTCCTGGTGTACGGCTCCGAAGCCGTCCTCCCAGCTGACATCGCCCATGGTGCTCCGCGCATCCAGCACTACGAGGAAGGTGAAGCAGAAATCGGCCGCCAGGTCGACATCGACTGCCTAGAAGAACATCGACTCGCTGCACTGGTCAGGCATGCAAGACACGAGCAGCAGATACGGCGCTACCACGACAAGAACGTCCGAGAACGCTTCCCTCAACGTTGGCGACTTGGCCCTGCGCCGAGTCATGTCCACCAAAGACAAGCACAAGCTATCCGCCCCCTGGGAGGGCCCCTTCATCGTCAAAGAAGTTGTTTCGCCAGGAACATATAGCCTCCAGTGGGCTAACGGCGACCCCGTCCCGAACGTGTGGAACATCGAGCACCTCGTCAAGTTCTACCCGTAGAATTTAACAAAGCTATGTATTTCTTGTCTCATATCAGTGAAAGCATCTTTGCCTCGTTATATGGCTTGTTATTAACTCCTTACCCGGCACCCATGCTGATGCTCGGGGACTGGGCCCGACCCAGACTGCGTTTTCTTCACCACGATACCTGGGGGAGTACCTGCTTACTCCGACTTCCGAGTTCTTGCCCAACCCTGTGTTCCCCCCGGCGACTACTGAGCTAACCCGGCTGGTCCAGTCCCCAACTGTGAAACCCTGAGCTCCATGCTCAACCTGCGTGCCCCCTACACCTAAGCCTCCCCGCTAAGCAGTGTAGCAGGGTAAGCCGTCCTCTCTGTGAGCAGTGGTCAGCGGGTCCAAAAGGGCGCTTAAACGGCACAAGGCAGTGGCCAGTCGGGTGACGCAAGGTCTTAGTCGGCAGGGAAAAGGGTCCAACAAAACCAATGCACATCAATGCTTCAAATAAACCTAGAATTTTATACATATCCGAATACTACAGAGTTTACATCTATAATTGTTTTTACAGGCCCAGTTCCTTTGCTACAGCCTCGGCCAGAGGGGTACACTCGTCGACTAGTCCGTCGAACTCTTCGTCGGCAAGCTCCTCGGGTATACCATCGGCGATTGGGGCCAGCTCCTGCGTCGGGAAATGAATTCTGAACAGAGCCAGTATCCGGCTCCCGAAGCCAATTGCAGTCTGCTGCATCAACTGGGCGGCATGGTTCGGGCCGGCCCTGAGCCGCTGCGCCAACGTCAACGTTGCCGGGCCGACTCGGCAGGCACCAGCGAGTTGGCGTCGAACTCGGCCGCCTGCTTCAGTTCCATCAACTCCGCCCGGAGCGCTGCAATGGAACCCAAATAAGCATTCCAACTTACTCAAGCTCTAGAAGACTCGGCAAGAGATACTCACCATGCATGGCCTGGTCATGCGAATCCTTCAACGCCTGGTTGGCCTTCTTCAGGTGCTCAGATTCGGCCGCCAGATGAAGGTTGGCCGCCTTCAGCGTCCGCACCTCCTCCTCCAGCTTCCGCTTGGCCCCAGCCAGCTCGTCCTCAAGTTTTTTCATGGCTCCGGCCAGCTTATCCACCTTCACCTGGAGAACTTCCTCCTTCTTGCTCGTCTCTGCAATAGAAGTCTCATGGGCACAGATGGCTCGATTCAATGCAACACTCAAGACAAGGACAAGAACGTACCATCGACCATGACCTTCATGTCATTCATGAGGTCCTCGTTGGTCTTCTGCAGGTCGGCGAGCTCCCGCTCCCTCTGCATCTGGTACTCCTTGGCGATGTCCAGTTCCAAACCACGCTCCGGCGTCAGTACAGATGAGCTCGCCCCGGCCCCGAGCCCGGCCGAGCCGGCTTCAACAACTGGTGGCACAGCGGCGCCAATGCCAGCATCCAGCTGCTCCCCTAGCAACTGGTCATCATCATCTTCAAGGGCCGGCGGGGGGCGGCTCGGCTGCTCCGCCCCTGCAGAGTGCTCCGGCTCCTCCTCCTCGGCGGCGGCCTTGGGCACCCCGGCCTGCCGGTCGTCCACTGGGGCGCCCGTCCCCAAGACGTGTGGAGGACTCGGCAGGCGCGGCGGCCCGGACATGCCGACCGGCACCTGTTCCGGCACGACCAGTGCAGTGCTGGTTCCGGACTCCGCCTCCGTGGCGGCAGGTCGACTTGGCGGCGCCTTGCCACCGGCCCCCGGGCGTGGCAGGACGTTGGCACCCACCTGGCTCCCGAGCCTGCATCCAAGAGTTCAACAATTTAAGCCCGGCGTACCAAAGGAACAAACAGAAGCTCAAGGCAACTTACCCGCCCTTGCGTGGACGCTTGAACTGCACCCCCTGTAGCAACTGTGGGGGTGTCTCGCTCGGCAGCAGCGTCGAGTCTAGCCGCAGTGCAGGCTGCGCAAAAATGCCCCCTTGGCCTCATGGAGTGTCTAGCACCGGCTGCTCAGACCCAGGGCCTGAGGGGGACCCGTCAGCGCCACCTCCTGCATCACTCGCCGCCTTCCTCTTCCTCCGCGCCTCGGTCTCGGCCTGTGCGGCCTGCCCCAGCTTCGGAGACAGCTTGGGGACCCTGCTCGAGCCGCCCTCTGTGACGGGGTCAGCTTGCGTACGGCCTGACGCGTCGGCCGCGCCAAGCCAGTCCCAAGCACCCGCGCCACCGGGTCATCCTCCGCTTCCTCCTGGGGGGCCGAGATGAAGTCGGCCACCTCCCAGGCGGCTTGTCCCTCATCCACGACTCAAGGTGTCCGGGACGCCTCCTCCACCGTCATCAGCTTCTCCACTCGGACATCACCCTCGGGCAGGGGTGTCGGGCTGAAGTACTTCGTCGCTCGGTCCTGCAAGACAAAGGCACGGCACCAGCAATGGTACAGTTTGTCAGACATCCAGCAGTTCAGCAATCAGATACACAACTTGCAAGGAAGTAGGAAACTAACCGCAGGAGGAGGATTTTGCAAAGAAAACGGGACAGGCGTCCCCTGGTTGAAGATCTTGCCGCGCATGAAGCCAGAGATCCTCTCACACGTCTCAGGGATAGATACTGTCCGGATCTGCTCCCGAGTCGGGTCCTTGCCACCCGAGAACTCATACCCAGGATGCACCCGGTCCTTGATCGGTTGTGTCAATCGCCGGACAAAGGAGATCATTATAGCCACTGCAGTCAAGTTCCGCTCCTTCAGCTCGGCGATCAACTTAAGTAGTTCCTCGGCCTCCTGTAGCTCCTGGCCCTCTGGCCGTGACTCCCAGCAATCCTTCTTTGCGGGCCGGTGGCCAGTCCGGGCAGGCAGAGCAGAGGGATGGTTCGCGACATAGAACCACTCCTGTCTCCAGTTTTTGTTGGAATCGTTCATGTCCAGGACAAAATACCTCCTGGACATGCCGACCCTCAACGAGAACCCAGCCCCTCCGGTGATCCTAGCTGGACCCTTCCCGGAACCTTCCCCGATGATCTTCATCCGATACAAGCGCCGCCACAACGGGAAATGTGGCGGGATCCCAAGAAAAGCTTCGCATAGATGAATAAAAACGGAGATGGACAGAATGGAGGTGGGGTTCAAGTGACTCATCTCCACTCCGTAGAAGTGCAGCAACCCCCGAAAGAAGTCTCCCGTGGGCAATCCAAACCCCCGCTCGAAGAATGGCGCGAAGACGGCCATCTCGGTCTCCGAGTGCTCCCATGGTCGGGCGTCGTCCCCGGCGGTCCGCCACTGCAGGATCTCCCGTGGCCCGAGCACGCCTCGGCACACCATGTCCTGAAGTCTCTCCTCGGTGACGGAGGATTGGCCCCAGGCCGGCTCTTGTGGCGACACTCCCCCGGGCACGGAGGTCAGCTCCGGGGTCTCTTCAGGCGAGGCCACGGCCTTCCCTTTGGCGTCCGCCCCCGCGGCGGTCGCCGGCGCATCAGGATCACCGCCCTCGTGGGCGGCGGCATCCCCCGCGGTCCCAGACTGGCCCGCGGAGGGCGCCACCCTCCTCCCCGCGTCAACATCGCTACAGCCCGTGGCAACGCCCGCGTCCGCCATCCCCATCGCCGGCGGCGCTTCCTCCCCTGACGCCGGTGTCCTCATCTCCTCCCTCGAGTCCGCCATCCCCGCTAAGGAGCTTGGGCGTGATGCGGACGCGTAGCGGTGGTGGCGGCGCTCGAACTCCGGCGGCGGTGCGTGGGCGGAGGGTGAATCGCTCTTGCGGCGGTGCTAAGCGGCGGCGGAGGCGTGTGATATTTCTAGATTTGGAAATGACAGTGGTAAAAGTCGCCGGTGAACAGATCCAATTTATCCCTTCTCGTCGATTCGAATTACCCTAACGGCGCCGTAACTGACGGACGGAGTCCGCGGAAGTCTCCTTAACTGCGGGCCAACAGCTCTCCGCGCCAACGGCTCTTTGCCCCAGTACTCGGCCAGCCCCGACCCTCGGGGACTCGGCGCTCTTGACTACGGTCAACGGGTCTCCGGACTCGGCCAGCCCCGATCCTCGGGGACTCGGCGCTCTTGACTCCGGTCAACGGGTCTCCGGACTCGGCCAGCCCCGACCCTCGGGGACTCGGCGCTCTTGACTCCGGTCAACGGGTCTCCGGACTCGGCCAGCCCCGACCCTCGGGGACTCGGCGCTCTTGACTCCGGTCAACGGGTCTCCGGACTCAGCCAGCCCCGACCCTCGGGACTCGGCGTTTCGACTACGACCAAGAAGTCTCTATGACTAGTTGCTACTGTGCGAACCTACAACGCCTCTGTCGACTTTCGGTCCTGGGAATACAGATATTGCATCGATAGGGACAAGATTCATCAGAAAGCTATAAGTTACAAAGGGAGCCGGTCATAGGCCGGTTACAAAGATCAAATACATCAACCATCAAGGTGACGGCCTGGGGCACTCGTCCCTGCGCCTAGTGCTGCATCCGTAGCAAGCTTGGCCCACATGAGCTCCTCGCAAGCTCTCTTGTAGCACCACTGCAGCCGTCGACGGGACAGCACCAATTGAGGGTTGTTAGCGAATGCCTCCGGCTATCCCTCGCTCTACAAAGCATTTCACCCCACATGGCCCTCGTCACACGGGAATGCAGGGGTGAATGGGACAGCATTCAGACGCCAATCAACACCTCAGGATCTTCGCAAGCACTCTTCTAGCACCAAGCTATCAAGTCCCCATGATTCCTCCCTGGAGGATGAACCCAGGAGCAAGTCCCCAACATTCTTCAAGCTAGGTGGTTGCTATGCCTATCTTCTAATGACCGCAAGGCTCAGGGCCTTGGCGTATATTTATAGCTCTGTGCTAAACGATAACATGTAACCCCGGTTGCATTATTCAGCGCGTGAGATCTGTGCCACGCAGCAGCTCCTCTCTTCGAGATCCTCAGTCCGCCCTTATCACCTTTGGCTTCATCCGACCATGGGAACGCTCTGTTCTTGTCATGACTCGTCTGGCAGGCTTATCCTTTGGACGTCCTGATTGCCCCGAAGCTTGGAGATCCTTCTCTTTTGACCATTGGCTCGACTTTACTAGTCGGCCCAATGCTCGGGGACTACTCCATATGGCCCCATCAGGATGTGTCACTTTTCCCAAGTGGCGCAGCTCCTCGGTGTCAGATTCGGCCACGACTCGGTGCTATGCCACTCGCGGCTCCGCCCCGGGTTTGCCCAGGGTCATCCCCGGATGGCCTGCGGTTTTCTTTTTTGAGCACCGCCCACCCTTGTGTCGGCCTGCCGACCAAGATGCTTCAGCCGACCTGGAAGGCTTCGTTTCTTCATCGACAGTCCGACACGCACCTGCACGTTGCTCGGGGACTTGTGGGATATGGGTACCCCTGGGCCCACTACCGACCGGGTAGCCAGTCGGCCTGGTCCCACATCTGACAAGGAGGTGGGCCGATCCCAGGCCGGCCCACGAGGATCCTCGGCTTGATGGACAAGATTGGAGAAGACTTAGCCCGCAAGGCATTCGGCGATATCCTCGGATCCCACCCGGAGATCATGGAGATTATATGGCAACCGACTCAGATTAGTTTCCTAGTCAGAGCCGGATACGATTAGAGATAACCGACTTGTAAACCCTAGGCCGCCAGCCTATATAAGGCGGCCTAGGTCGACCCCCTTAGATCATTCAATCTCACCTCCACACATCTGATTCTACGCCATCTTTCATCCTATTGTAACCACAAACTCGCCGTCGTTCTCCGGAACCTCGCCGAGCGAAGCAATACAAGACCCCCGAGCACAGGACGTAGGGTATTATACCTCCGCGTAGCCCGAACCTGTATATTCCCTGTGTCCCTGTGTTACCTCGAACTCTCTAGTCCTGCGATTGCCCTTTGCCTACAAATCAACCATCTGGGTACCCCCGGTGGTCTGCCGGACGATAACTCCAACAATCATTGCTTCAAACTTCGAGTTTCTCACATAGTTAAAAAAGTTGGAAGTTACCTCCGGTGGAGTGCGCCAATTAATAAATAATTTCAACTTCCTGAAACTGCTGCATCTTGTAAGGAGATGCAACATGATTGGTGCAAGAGCATGGTTGTTCTTAAATAAATGAATATTCAAGGTATCACATACAAGAAGCTTATCCATGTCTGTCAGGAAGGCCAAATATCCTTCTATGCTCTGCCAAAAGATGAGATCAGAAAAATATCAGAAGTTGTGCTTGCAAATTTACCAAACTTTCAGCTCTACCGCTTGGCCCGAAATATGGCCCAACTGTTGGCACAGATTTTGACCCTATTGATGAATTAAAGTAATATGAATTATAAAACAGTGTTTTTAAACACACATCTGCTGAACATCTATGTTTTTAGGTGACATCTTTATGTACTACAGCCCAAAGTTTCCGTTATGTCGCTTCTGTCAAAAGAAGCTTTCAATTCTTTTTTAGGCCCTGTTTAGTTCGCTCGATTCGATCGAATTCACGCTCTGTTTTACACATTGAACAACGTGTCCTCTCTCTGCTTTTTCGATTCCCAATGCATTTTTCTACAGTGCATTCGATCGAATTCGCGCGAACTAAACAAGGCCTTATTTCCTTTTGATAGGACCTAGTAGTCAGCAGCAAGCCAGCAACCACGTGTTATTCCTGATTCCTGGTGTCCCTTTCAAATTCGCAGCGTAGGTCATAATCCAAAAGTCCTGCCGCTCTATGGCCGGGGATTCGAGAGGCCATAATGAGATGGGAACTTGGGAAGGGAAGTTTTGAAGCAGTGGCGAGGTAAGTGGAGGACGCTAATGCAGAAGGGCACATGTCAACAATATTTATCCTAGAACCAACAGTGCCTGAAATCATGGATATTGATGTGTACTTGGGTGAAGAGATGAAAAAAATTGTATTGTTTAGTGCTGTCTAAGAATATGTGTTTCTGTTTAACTTTGCTTAGGACAAAAAATGCTAAAGATATAATGACAAATAGTTTTGATGGAAAAAAATCTAGTATTATTAATTTCAATGTCAGATCCTATAGTTCTGATTGTATTAAAAGATACTGCACTCATTCTAAAACAATATCTTTTTTAGAATCGCAGGAAGAGCTCGGTACCATGGTCATATACAAAACCAGCCAGACTATTCTAGTGACCCAGAAATAAAATAAATTTCATGGTATGCATTCAAGTGCTTGAGTTACGGTGCCCAAGGGAAATCCGTGTGGCCATCTGTTTTCTGAATACAGAAAAATACACTTATCATCATAGTCAACGGTGTTCATGTCAGGTAAACAGTAGCAAGCATTCCAAAATGATCTAATGATGCAAATGAGCGCTTTGATGTAGGCACATAGGTTTTTACTGGGATGTGTCCAAGTTTTGTCAATTTATTTCAGTTCAAATGTGTATGCGTTTTGGTTTTCATTGTCAGCTTGGCTACCTATTTAAAACTAGAAAATTTTCCCCAGGTTTTCGGATGTAACATCCAAAGCAGTCTGTCATCTGTTGTGAAATAAGACATACATAAACATACCGAGAGAAATTTTCAGCTCGTTGGCAATATCGAATCTCTGCATCAGCACTGCCGACGATATGAGGATGGAGAAATACGTCGAGTACATGATGGCAAGCGACCGGATATGACGCGGAGCCACAACAAACTTGTGGTGGCCAGGATCATATAAGCCTTCCCATTCAACCTTCTCAAGCTTTGGGGCAACAATGTAAGCCTCCTTGGCGCGAAACACACTAATCTCCAGAAGCACTGGGGCAGTAACCTCCAGCTTGCCGGTTCCTGAAGCTTTGTAGTCGAGACACGTCAGAGATTCCGAGCTTATAGTGACGTCGTAGGCAACAACAAGCTCGATGGAAAAGAGGTAGAGCCTCCGCAGGCGTGGACGCTGCGTGGACACGACGCGCCCAAGCTCGCCACCGTCCATCTCGGCTCTTCCTATTATCAGATCGGTCAGTACCGTGAAGGAACCGGTCGGCAGCGGTCGGAGAAAAAAATTCCAGCGCAAGTCGAGCTCGATCTCCGTAGCTCTCTCGCAGACAGGCAGCACGAGCTCCTCCAAGGAGCTTTGCGCATCGTCGTCCATCCTTGGCAGAAGGACGCATAGCCTGCCGGCAAGGCGCTGTGATGCAAACTGCAGCCATCGAGCAACACGTTGAGCGGGGATGACGCACTGGCCGCCAGTGCTCACGTCGATCTCGAGGCGTCGGAGGGTAGTGCGCGCAGAGTAGGCGTTGATGGCGCCGTCGATGGAGTCGAGATGGGCCGAGGAGGTCGGAGAAGGGTCAGGGCAGGCGCCGAGGACGAGTTCAGGCATGTTGGTCCAGACGCGTCGCCATCGGCGGGAGAGGACGCCGGTGCGCGCGGCTGCCTCGATGGACCGGAGGCTGAGGAGGATGAGGTGCAGGAGCTCGTCGGGGAGGCCGCTGATGAGGTCATCATCCCCGCCGCGGCGGCGGACGGCGGGCGCCTCCATGGGGAACAGGGGAAGCACGAAGCAGTGGACAGTTGATTGCGAATCGAGGGGCTAGGGCTCGCGTTCGCTGAGGGTGGTTGTTGGACTGCTGCCGATTGATGTGGGCTGGGCCTGGGCTAAGCTGGAGTCCAGCTTCGGCTGCATTTCCTTTTGTCGTGCCTTTTTGGTTATAGGCATGGTATTCACATGTATATACAACTTTAGCAGGAATATATATACCATAACACTATAACAGCCGTAGATTGAAAACACTGTCCGACAAGAATCTCTTAAACATTGTTCAAGAGCGTAAAAGACTATTTATATCTTTTCTAACTCGACAAGAATCTCTTAAACATTGTTCAAGAGCGTAAAAGACTCTTTATATCTTTTCTAACTCACAGAAATAGAGATTTTGATAAAAAAACACTTTCCAACTGTCTCTTCAATTGGGTATCCAAATATAGATATTCTTTATTCCGAATTTCTCGTTAGCCAAAGATGAAGAGCCATGATGACTCTCCAGATTATGCACAACATATAGAAAAGCTGTTGGAAGTATATAAAAATATAGAAAGCGACTTTTACTTAAATGACTCTCCAAATGATGATTTAGAGAGCATATTTTAGAAATGCTCTTGGAGATAAAGCGCATGATCCCTCTGGTCAGCCTAAATAGTAAGCATTATATGTCATATAAGCAACCCGTGGTGACGTTGCTTAGCATACCACACAGAGTGCAAAGATGCGATAATTAGCCTGTCGCGGAAGTGAATGGACAACAAAAATTAACTCGTCTTTATAATAAGCTGTAGTAGAATAGCAAAACATTTTTGCAAGAGCTTTAAGATTTGTGCCAAATTTTTTTTAAAAAAACTTTATATTAGTATTTTGTACCGTGGTACGTAAAAAAACCAGTTGCGGGTCGTGTGTACAACATTTGCTCATATAATAACTACATAAAACGCACATATGTTAGGGTATATTTGGTAGAGCTCTGACTGATTCTGGAGTTGATTCTCTTAGAGAAGCGATTCTGTAACTGAAAGTGTTTCTCTTTGATTTTCTTGCGGAAAAAGTCTAAATTACCCCCCTCAACTATGGTCAAAAGTCTAGTTAACTCCCTAAACTATATTTTGGTTCAATTTACTCCCGCAACTTTGCTGATTGGTCCAATTTACCTCCTTAGTAAGATTTGTCTTTTTGTTTCTCCACACAAATAGAGTTTTAAATTCAAATTCTGTGGGATGAGAGAGAACATCGTATATTATGTTAAAGAATATCATATAATTTTTTGTAATTAATTTTTATACAGTTCATGATTAATTTATAATTAGATGTACTAGTCTATTAAAATAATATTGAAAAATCATAATGTATTTTTCTAACATAAGTTACGATGTTGTCTATCACACCGTAAAATTTGAACTTCAAATTCTATTTGTACGTGGAAAAACAAAAAAGACAAATTTTACTAAGAGGTAAATTAGACCAATTGACATAGCTTAGGGGGTTATTTGAATAAAAAAATAGTTTAGGGGGTTATCTAGACTTTGGCTGTAGTTGAGTGGGTAATTTAGACTTTTTCCATTCTCTGGCATAAATTCTCAAAATCAGGATGGAAAATCACCTCATAGAATCAAGAAAAACTACTTTTCTCCAGCTCCCAGTCTCTTAGTTTATTTCAGAGAATCACTTCTCTCGGAAAAACTGTTTGGCAGAGCTCCTGCTGGATTCAGCAGAGAATCAGATCTTGGAGTTATACCAAACGAGGCCAGCCACGTACGGGACACGAGACGAGGCTTCCAGAACCAAATCAAATATTTTTTCGGTTGACTAACAAATAGTTGGCACGTAGATTTTTTTAACTGAACCAACTAACGCTCAGCCAATACCACCTGCCGTCATCGAGAATCCTATGGCAATGTTTTTTTTACCTACGTGGATCTTCTGCGTGGCCGCCTAGGGCGCCTCAAATGACAAGAAGTAATAACAAACAAAAACCAGAGTTCAGCCACGATGGCTTTTTAGCAAAGTTTAGCCATGATGGCCTACCTTACGCGAATCTGCGCATGCAGCGCTGCACCGGCCCATGCGGCCGGTGCCGCAATTATCATCAGCAAAGCAGAAGAAAAAAAATCTTTCTTAAAGTACCGGTACATATAAATACTTTTGCCATGTTTTCACATAAATTGTAAGTTCCTAGCCTCATGACCCTTAGTTGATTGGTTCAAGAATTTCTTCTTGTTTCTTTAGCAAAGGAATTATTGTTGTTGCTTCCATTATGTATAGGTTAGTACCTCAGTTGCTGCATATCTTCGGTTGTGCTTGTTGCTTACTGCGTGCTTCTATATTTAGGGGTGGGCATTCAGTTTAAACTGACAGGTTTGATCGGTGTTGTGAAACTTCGGTGTTCCAGAATTGAGAACTGATCGGTGTTGTGCAAAATAAAAAACCGACGATCTCGGTATCAGTGTTTGCGGTTCGGTGTTCGGTTTTCACAGAAGTGAACCGAAGTTCATGGCGCCTTCCTCTCATCCCAATCCTCGCCCATCTCCACCCCGTAGTTGCCAAGGTCCATGGCACAGAGTGAAACGAAGAAGCGAAGGGAAGACTTACTGGAAAATCGCATGCATGCGCACCGACGCACCGCCCTACCGAGTGCCGAGAGTCTGCTACAGGCTTGCCAAGCGCCATCGGCTTGCCCCTCCGCCGAGCTGCCATGCGCCGTCCGTCGCTGCCGATTCCCTGATTCACCGGATCCCAACGCTGACAGGTCAGCCATCAGCCCATCACTGCGTTGCCCGCGGAAGCACCACAGAAACATGCATTCCTTGCCGTCGTCGTGGAGCCTGAATGCCGCGCCGCTTGGCCGCTGGAATCGGGTGGGCAATCGGTTTATTCCAGCTATTCGGTTCGGTGTATTTGGCTCTAAAAACTTTGGGTGTAACAAATTTGAGAACCGAACGGTGCTGCGCAAAATCAAAAACCGACATGTTCAGTGATTGGTTGGTTCGGTTTCACCGAACATCAAGCCAATTCACCACACTTCAGCGAGGCATGCAGATGCAGGCAAAGCAAGCAGCCAACACGGTCAACGAAAAAGCAACACGCCCAGTTCAAAAATCACGAGCCCACAAGAAAATCCAGAATTCAAAGACTCACAAAAAGTCCAAAGTAGTGATCTACATGCCCAATCAATGGGTCAACCGATTTGCATTTATCCCATCGACATGCAAATGGGGCACAACAAATCGACGCGGCCATCGTATGTCTGCTTGCTGCCGCCAACACCCTCGCACATCTCGTCCTTCTCGCAGGCTTGCCGTGCTGCATGCTCGTCCTGCTCTAGGACTCGCCACGGCGGCCACGCCCTGCCCGCCGCCGACCGCTCGCTTGCGCTTGATGCGGCCGCTGCCGGGACGCAGGGTTAGGGTTACAAGAGGGAATATTTCATCTCGGATGGATGGTTTAGATGTAGCGTGGGACATCAACTCAATGAACTGGGCTGCAGACTGCTGGATGGGCCAAGGTTACGAGCGCCACGTGATGAGCCAAGGCCAAGACTTCGGTGCTATCGGTTGTTCGGTTTTTATGAATGAGAAACCGAAGAAAATGCCGAACACCGAAGAAACAAAAAATCTGGACCGAACACTGAAGACTGTAAAAACCGTCAAAATCGGTTGTTTGGTGTCGGTTCGGCTCGGTTATTCGGTGTCGGTGTAAATGTGCCCACCCTAGATTGATGGAGATTGGGATAAGTCAACAAGAGGAAGCAAGAGAGAAAAGCAAGCAGGGCTGATGACCGTATGTTGCTCTTGTGCCTTCATGTGCGTATATGTTTGTGGGTTGCCTTTGGGCTTGGGCCAACATGTTTAGCAGGACTTGGACTGAGATGGGAAGTGGATGGGGCCTGCGGAGGACTGAAGGAGAACGACGTTGTTCGGTTTTTACGGTGCATCGGTTTGGTGGGAGATGGAAACCGACACCGACACTGATCACCGAGGTTAAAAAACTAAAACAGACACTGAATCGTAGAACTGAAAAACTAACACTTCAGTTCGGTTTTCAGTCATTAGTAGAAATACACAGACCAATGACGTTTCAGTTTCGTCACAGCGGAGCGAAAATTCATCACAGAAGGCTTTTTGTGACCAATTTATGACCAAATTGGATTCGTCATAGTATACGCGTCGCTAAAGATGTAAGGTGACGAATCGTCACATTCATCATAGAAGACCTGTCATTTATGACGAAATGTATTTGCGTCACAGAACTGATTCGTGTTTTATGACGCTGCAGAAAAATGTCATTGATGTCGCTGCACGCCACCGTGGTGTTGACATGGCAAGTCTATGTGGCACTGGCCACGCTGTCAGATGACGTGGCTTGTCCACGTGGCTGCACACGTGTTGAGATCGTATCCGTCCACGCGTCGTCTTTCCAGTGCGCCACTTGTCACTTCAGCGGGCCGCCATGCATTGCGTTCCTGCATAGCCACGTGTTAGTATGGGTTTGTGACACGTGTCGCGTTGCTAAAGTACCACGTTTCCATTTCAGATTGCACCACGTGCTGCGCTCAAGCTAGGCCACGTGTCATCACGTGGCTGTGACATGTGTCGCGTCCGTGAAGTGCCACACGTCAGTTTTTAACTGCGCCAAGTGTTGCGCTCAGGTTTAGCCAGTTTTTAATTACACCACGTATTGCGCTCTGGTTTGTCCACGTGTCATCACATGGTTGTGACACATGTCATGTTCGTAAAGAGCCGTGTGTCAGTTCGTGATTGCGACACGTGTCACTTTTACGTCGTGCCACGTGTCCCTTTTTGGTTGCGCCACGTGTTTTGCAGTGAATGCACCGCGTGTTTTTATTCTAGTTTTGCCGCGTGTTACACCGTGAAGCCGCCACGTGTCCAGTTTCGACTGGACCTCATGTGCATTTCCCAAAGGGCCACATTTTAGCTCTCAAATTGACAGAAACAGCACCATTTGATGCATCAACAGAATCACAGAAAGAAACAACAACAGAATCACATTAGCACCATTTGATGCATCAGAAACAGCATCCACAGAATCACTTACACATCACAGAATCATAGTTCATCCATCAACAGAATCACATACGCATCAGAGTGCATGTTGGTGTTGCCTCTCGACTGTATTGCACAGACATTGGAACGCGTAGTTTGTTTAGGAGGAGCCTGCTGTAGGAAAAGTATATTTGTTACCATGTCATACAAGTTTATCATCCAACAGTAATGCATGCTAATGACATTGAAATAATCTACATTTCCCGCCACCACCAGAACAAGCAAAACATTTACCTCAATTGCAAGGGTTTGGGGCTCCTCCTCCTCGAAGTCCGTATCACCATCCCCCTGAACATTTTCTTTAGCTTCAATGAGACAATCTGATGAATCAGATCCTTCGATAGGACTAGAAGTGCTGCCATAATCCGGTAATGGATTTGAGGCTGATCTAAGATATGCTGCTATATCACGAACCCCGAATTCAGCCATTCCTCACGCTTCCACTCATAATCAGTTATTGGAGGTTCTTAAAGTTGGTAACAAATTTTATGTGTTAGATTGTACTACACTAAACTGCTGACACTACAATGAGTAATAGTGCAACAATCTATAACCCAAGAAAGCCCTACTCATCGTACCTTGGCCTACGCCGCGTCCACGGCCTCCTCGATGTTCGCGTCCTCGTCTTCCCATCCGGCGAGGCGAGCTAGGAGTTGAGGTGTGGAACCGGTGTGGGGCGACGGGGTGGACGAGGTTGAGGACGATGAGATCCGGTGTGAGGCGATGGCGTAGACGAGGCGGAGGAGGAGGAGGAGATCCAATATGGGGCAACAGCGTGGAGGAGATCCGGGGCGACGGCGTGGACGACGCCGAGGAGGAAGAGGAGATTCGGTGCAGGGCGACGGCGTGAAGGAGATCCAGGGCGACTTCATGGACGAGGCCAAGGAGGAGGAGGAGATCCGGTCCGGGGCGATGACGTGGAGGAGATCTGGGGCAACGGCGTGGAGGAGGTATGGGGCGACGGCAGGGAGAAATGAGTTGATTTTTCGGGAGCGGGATGGGAGGAAATATAATATATTGGACTTAGGCGCCCAGCGTGAGTTCGCAAATATGCCCTTGAATTCTCAGAGGCACTATATTTGTACTCAGGGGTATTACTGTCCTTTCAAGTTCAAAATTTCGGTGTCTGAAAGTTTCGGCTCCTGGTTTGGCGCCCGACGTTTGTTGGACCCATATGTCATGCAATGTCCAAGTTCATCTCCAGTTCTTGATGGACAGTACATTTCTGTTTTTGATTCGTAATTAACAACTCAAACATGTATAGATTGGTCATATAAGATCCAAAAGAGTTAATTTTTGTGTCTAAATTCTTCTAAAATCGTCAATTATATTTTTCATTATGATAAGGTAGTTCAAATCTGTAAAGTAGTTAACGTTAATATCCATTACCTTCATAAAAGAATTTGCATAGATCACACCAAAATGAATTTGGTGACCAAATTTTGTGAACATGCACATCTTATGCACCTCAACATGTTAGAATATTGCTGATATGTTTACAATAATTCAAACTTACGTGTGTTCACATGAAGATCACTCTTAGGTTTCAAAAGACATGCAATGTTAAAAGTTTCCAAAAAATGTAACAAAATTTGTACATGTTTATTGGGTCATGGAAAATACTTGTGCCAAATTTGAACCCACAATTCATTATACTTTAGGATATAAAAATGTGAAAAATATTGGAAAATCATCCTTTTTTGTTTCTTTTTTGTATCTTGCAAAAAACATTAGTCTATAGTTATAACTTGATGTAGAGGTACAACATATGTACCCCAAGCTACATTAATATTTTAGGAATTTTTAGGATATTTTTGTATATGTTCACGTCATATTATACTAATCATATGAATACAAAGTCAATACACCCACACGAGATGAAATTTATCAAAAATTCCAAAAAATTTACTAAACGTGTAGGTGTAAACTGCAGATTCGCCTATTCACCCCTACTCTAGGTGACATCAAGGTCCTTACAATTGGTATTAGAGCTTGGCTTCACATAAAAGCTTAACCACCGTGAAGAAAAGATGTCGATGTCGATTGAGGTACATTTTGAGCCACTTGAGCTTGATGGCTCAAACTATGCTTCTTGGTTTGGTAATGTTCATAATGCTCTTAGAAATGTAGATCCTGTCATTGAACATATTTTACTTGCTAGCATTCTACCTCCTAACTTTGATTATGACAACATTGGTTTGTCAAACCTCACTCAAAAGGAGCTAGCTTGCACGCAACTCAATGCTTGTGTTACTGACTTCTTGCGAAGTTCTGTTTGTAAAGATTTATGGGATATCATCTCTAGCGAGGAAGGAATCCGAAGAGATGCACATCTCATTTGGACTCTCATCACGGATATATTTGAAGATTTTGAAAGAGATGATGAAGAGCACGAAGTCATGGAATCACCTGAGAAATGCTCAACTGCATCAACAATATCTTACGAGCCTCAAGTGATGCCATCCATGGAGCAAGAGAACAAAAATGAGCAAAACATGGTTCCTGTGCAGGAACCAGTTTTACCGGTTTGCAACTCCGGTTTTACCGGTTCTGCCAGGGAGCCCATGTACAGCTCTGCTCAAGGCACAAGCAACGACTCAAGCAAAGTATCCACGTCAACCTGTTCATCTTCCAGTGATGAAAGCTTAATGTGCTTGATGGCCAAGAAGAAGAAGCAGAAAAGACCAAGAAGGGCAATGGTCAAATTGATGAGCGACTAAGTTCTTTGACCAAAGAACTAGAGACTCTCAAATCATCACATGCCTCCTTGGTCAGTAAGTATGAAATTTTGTTAAAGGATTATACTTGTGCTACTGATTTATCTACTTGTGCAGCATCCTTAGAACAAGAAAAACAAATGCTTAGTGCTCAACTCGAGAAGCTCACTAGTGAGCATATGAAATTGCAAGGCACTCACAAGGAACTTGAATATTCCCATGAGATGCTTGTTGATTCATATGCTTTGCTAGAAACATCTTATGAGGTCATGATTACATCAGTAAAGTATCTTGAACCTCATACACACACATGCACATGCTCTCACATCAATTCTACTTTATTGTGTGAAAAACCGTGTTGCTCCCAAGCAACCAAATCTTGTGGTGAGCATGTTTTTGTAGAGTCTTGTGATGATCTCCTTGCTGAAGAATTGGAAGACATGAATCAAGAGAGAGAAAAGATCAAGAATGACTTGATCAAGTTTAAGGGAAAGGGCCAAGTGCAACCTCCTCAAGATAACCGTGAACACATGGTGAATGAGCTTGAGAAGGGATCAATGGTCACTGGCTTAGTCCCTAAGCATGACAAGCAAGTCAACAAGAACAAGACTCAAGAAATGAGGAAAAAGGGACTTGATCACATACAATGCTTCGAATGCTCAAACATGGGGCATTACGCATCCATGTGCCCTATCAAGCTTAAAAGCAAGGGAAAGAAGCAGAGAGGATCCAAGAAGAGGGCATGCTACAAATGTAAGGAAGTTGGAAACTTGATTGATGCATGTCCTTTGAAGAAGGTGGAGCTGCCTGTGCAAAATCGGTTTAACCGGTTACAGAAACCGGTAAAACCGGTTCTGACTGAGGCAGTGCACCAATCCGTCAAGAAGGGTGATCAAGCTACATCCTCAAGCAGAAAGGCTAGCAAGGTACAAGTGATCAAAAAGAAGAGCAAATCACCAAGCAAGACCAAAAGCCGGATTTTCTACACTTGTCGTTCAAAGGGACATATGGGTAAGGATTGTCTAAATGGTAACATTCCAACATCTGATCTTATCCATTATGATTTTGCTAAGCTTGGGAAAGACAAAGCTGGCACTTATGCTACTAGAGTGATCAGTTCACCTCAAACTAGCATAAGAGCTATTTGGGTTCCCAAGTTTCTTGTCACTAACCTTAAAGGACCCAATATGGCTTGGGTACCTAAAAGCACTTACTAGACCTGTAGGGGAATAGAGATGCATTGGGACTTTGGCAAATAAATTGATATATATGAACTTCATGAAATTGTCAAGGCTTCACTAAATTGTCTATATCATTTCCAATGACATCTAGGTAACATGTTCTGATTGGTTGACTTATTCATACTCTTCTTTGTGATTGCAAGTTCTCCGTACCTTGTTATGGGTGCTTGAATATGTCTAAGTCACTTATATCTATCATTTATTCCCCGTACGCCATAAGATGCTTTTAATGGCTCTCTTGTGGAGCAAATTACTTTGAAATGCAGGAACAGACCAAATTAATGTAAAAGGAATTTCTTGGATCTTATAAAGCTACATTTCCACTGATATGGAAGCTGCCAGGACAAACCGGTTTTACCGGTTTGGTCCAGTGAGGCTCACCTAAGTTCTGATCAATTCCAGATTTTCCGACATGAATGTCCGATAGCCTCTGGCTCGTATCAGAAGTTCCGGCAAGTCATGCCAGAATTTTCGGCATGAGTTTTACTGCAAGGCTTCATCTAAAGTGGAATATTATAAGAAATTCTCTTAGCACTTCAATGGCATACAAATTCATAAGCTATCTTTGTGGTAGTAAGTTTTCTTGGCACCATTTCAATAAATGCAATTTATTTATGTGCCGGAACCAAATTGTGAAATAAACTCCTCAAATTCATTAAATTGAACAAGTGCATGTGACAAGTGATTCAAACACTTGATGCACCTATTGAGGGGGAGTTCATTCTACAATTTGTGTCTTTGAGACTAACAATTTCTTTTAGTGATCTTGTAGTCTCATTTGTGAGAGTTTGTCTCTCTTTGAAGCAAGCTATGCCTTTTGTCCAAAAATGGTAAAATTGTATCTATTTCTTACTTGGGCAATGAATTCTTCTCAATAAATAGCTGCTTGCCATAATATTGATTAAATCCCTTTGCTTGGCTTTGTGACAAGATTGATGCATATGAGCTTGCCTTTCCCATATACACACATGCATCAAGAAAAAGGAATTTAACCTATATTGTGGAGTCTCATCTTTTAGTGATTCCTTATGCCTCTCCAACTCAAAGGTCACTAAATGATGAAAATAGGTCTTGTGCTATTTAATGCATTGCTCTTCTATGGTGTTTGAAAAAGGGAAAACATAAAGAGAAAAGGCATTCGAATTATATTGACAATGCACATACTTTGTGATACAAGTCTTCACCAATGTGAAGAAAGGACTAGCTAGAGGCTAAGGTATGTTTCTTTGACTCATGCTTTTATATTGAGCATCTAGGCCTCATTTCCATGCTAGTGTGTGCATTCTCGCTTGTAACTCTCTCAAGTCCCGTTCCTTGTACCTATTAGATGTTTAGTAAATTCCTTTTTTTAATTGACTAGGTGTCATTTGTACCATAAAAACGGTGAAAGGAATATACTAAACATTGCAATATGGTACTTGACTTGATGAGTTGCATGCTTGTGTGATATAGGATAGTGTTTGAAAAATCCAACTAGCATGATAGGACATGTGTTTTTGAAAATATTTGGTTCTTGGTCTTTGTGACCTAATCAATCTGTTTGTGACTATTGTTGCCCTTGATTGATTGATGGCTAGTCACAAATGGTGAGATTTTCCTCAAGTCCATAAAATTCTTTATCTTTCCCAACCCTCTTGGAAGAATCAAGGAGGTTTGATGAATATTGGAAAATCTCAATTTATCTTTTCTAAATCTTGTACCTGATTCAATCCTAAAGTTATCCATTTCATCAAATCAGGAATCAAGTGATAAGGAGATCAAAATCAACTTTTGTGGTTTTCCAGCGAGAACCGGTTTTCACCGGTTTGGCAAACCGGTTTCACCGGTTTTGGCCGGGACCACACACCTTATCTCTTTACCACAGGAGAACTTACCCCTTCACCCCTCATTCACTCCACATCTTACCCAGGCCCGACCCCTCTCTCTCCTAAGCTCCCTCATGGCCGAACCTTGGTCCCCATGGCGATTTGAAGATTCCCCAAGGAAGGAAGCTCGGTCCCCTTGAGTTTTGAGAAGGCATTGGTGCTGGAGGTCGGTTTCACCGGAGTGGAAACCGCTTTGGATTCAAAAGCTCATGCGGCCTAGGTATTCTGAGGTATCAAATGTTCCCATCACCCGATCTATCTCCTCGTTGCATATCTGTTGAAACTCTTCAAGGAATCATCTCCTAGTATGCCCAGGAAGCTACCCCATGAATGGTTTTGGATTTGGTGGGCTACATTTTGAACATGGGCGATTTAGGGTTCAGCAGCCAGGAACCGGTTTCACCAGTTTCAGGAACCGGTTTCACCGGTTTAGGCTGAGTGACCCTACCTCATCCATATTCAACGTGTAATCTTCTATCAAGTTTGTAGGACTTTTTCTCATGGATATAATCTGATGTTCCTACACTTTTGGCCATTCATTTTGCTCAGCTAGAATATTCTGTGAACAACCTTGTGCTAGGTCTGTTGGTCAAGGAATACATCTTGTGGACATGGATTTTAAGTTCTGTTGATTATATCTTTCAAATCCATCTTTTACCCATTACCTAGACCTGCTCTTTGTGCTCTATGCAAAACCAGTTTCACCGGTTTGGCAAACCTGTTTAACCGGTTCTGGACAGAGCTATGGCCAGCTGATCTTAAATTCCAATCTTGTAATTTTTTTATCTCCAAATCATTCCTGTGTCCTAATATATGTGTTCACAACCCTTTTGACCAGGAGATTATATTTTACAAAAGGAGATCAAAGGAAATGGCCGATGAACAAGGTGGTTCTGGTTCGGGAGGATTTTTTGATGATGATCCTCCTAGGCGCAGTGGGCACAATCTGAGGCCTAGAAAAAGAGAGCAGCTTCCGGAGATATTGAAGAAGTTCATGAAGAAGCTATGGATACATCAAGTGATGATGATGAGGTTAGTGATGAAAATTATCGGGTTGAGCATCGTCAAGGCAAAGGGATGGCTGTTGAGAGCAGCGAAGAAAGTGAAGAAGCTGAGGGAGGTGCTGGTGTTGAAGAAGAAGAAGAAGAAGAAGGTAATGCTGGTGGGGAAGAGGAAGAAGAAGAAGAGGATGAGATGGCAATGCCAGAAATTAGAAGGCCGGTTGCTCCAAGAAGAGGAGAAAATTTC
The DNA here is from genome assembly GCA_004135705.1 of Alloteropsis semialata. Lineage (NCBI taxonomy): Eukaryota > Viridiplantae > Streptophyta > Magnoliopsida > Poales > Poaceae > Alloteropsis > Alloteropsis semialata. The sequence continues at coordinate 33,394,545 of CM014272.1, forward strand.
CTTCTAGGTGGGATGACTGATGTGGCAAGGAGAAAGAGGAGAGAAAATTATATTGGCACTCCTAAGACAGCTACAGACTACAGGTTTCATACTTTATTCCATCAAGATTATTATTCTAGTGCTATCATTGGGAAGAAGGGTCACATAGAGGCCGAGTCAAAGTGGATTGACTGGGATTACATGGCAAGATTTAATGATCCTATCTTCAATGAGATCATCGAGGTGGTTACCAACACTAGAATCAAAAGAATCATGAAATTCAAGTGTTCTTGGAATAAAGAAATAATTGCTCAGTTCTATGCCACCTTATATGTTGAGGAGGGAGTAAGTGTGAGGAGGATGCATTGGATGACAGAGGGGAAGCCATATAGTATATCTTTTGCTGCCTTTTCCAGAAGGTTTGGACTTGTAGAAGAAGATGCATCCTATCCCAAGTTACATAGAGCCGATGGTCCTATGCCCCCTAAGGAGATAAAATTTATGTACCCCAGGACTGAGCAGGGCGAGTTTGGAAAGGTAAAGGGTATGTACACATATTATCAGATTTTGAACAACTTGTTTAGATTGACCCTTACACCTAGAGGAGGAAATCAAACGGATGTGTCCAATTATGCTCGTGATTTGCTTGCTGCCATGAGACCTCCTGGTACTAACTTCAGCATTGGGGAATATTTGTGGGAGAAAATTAGGAATATTTCAGAGAGTCCCCAAAAGTTTGTGGTTTTGCTCCATATGTGATGTATTTAGTTGAGAAAACCACCAAAAGGCAGTTTATGAAGGACAGAAAACATGAAGTACTGAGGCTAAAGCCACCCAAGAAGACCAGGGTCCCATCTCCTAATAGATATGAGCAAGGAGGGGCAGATCAGCAGCAGCAGCCTGCTGGCCAGCCAGAAACCAGTTTTACCGATTTTGGAAATCGGTTAAACCGGTTTGAGGCTGACCAGCAGCAATCTTCGTCCTCTCGTTCTAGTGAGAAGCCTTCATCCCCCATTCGTCGTATTTTGAGCTTCTTCACTGGAATTTGCAAGAATCAGAGGGACATATTGGTTGAGCAGCAGAGGGTGAGAAGGCAAACAAAGAAGGATAGGGATATGATGAAGAGGTTGTACAATGCACAGAATATTTCGCCTCCAAGATCATCCATCTCTTCGGAGCGCGAGGAGCCTGAGATCCCTTCTCTTGATGACATGGTGGCCACCTATCAATCGAGTGGTTATTTTCAGCCACTCCAGCACCATTTTGGATATGGTGCATATCAGCCACCTCCACCTCCACCTGCACCTGGCATGACTGGTATGAACTTCCCTGGAGCCTCATCGTCTGCAGCACCACCTCCTCCTCCTACACATGGTGACGATCTTGCCACAAGGGCAGCTACAGCTCTCTTTGGTCCTCCTACTGGTCCTTCTTCTGGTATTTGACTTGATCTACATCTTTCAGCTCTTAGTTTCTATCCTTCCATCTGATTTTCTCATTTTAGGTCGTTCGTTTTGGCAAGAAGATTCTCCAAGCCACAACGGCGATGGGCAGTGACGGATGAACAGGTCTGGGCAGCACTACTCTTCTTCAGGCCCTTATTGGATGCTTGATGACAAAGGGGGAGAAGAGCAAGGATTAAAGCTTAGCTTTTGGTTTTAGTGTGCTCTCTTTGAGAGATCCGGTTTTACCGGTTTGGCAAACCGGTGAAACCGGTTTCTGCATGTGTTGCAGAAATTTGGATGAATGTAATATTAATCTTTCGAATCTTTATCCTTAGTGGACTTGAGGAACTTGATTGTGTGATAATGTGTGTAATGAACCTGTATTTCAATTAAGTTATCCTTTGCTAAGTGTGATATGCATGTTTGAGTGATGAATTGTTTTGTTTGTGTACTGACTGGGCAGAACCGGTTTTACCGGTTTGGCAAACCGGTGAAACCGGTTTTGGTCTGGACAGTGCACAAACACCTTCTTTGAATTCTGTGATATGCATGTCATTGTATTATTAAATGCTGTTTTTTATTCATCTCATTATATTGTTTGATTCACATATGCTTAGTTTTAGGGGGAGCTCCCATGCTTTTCTCTTATATATGTGCATTTGGCATGTGTTGCAGAAATTTGGATGAATATAATATTAATCTTTCGAATCTTTATTCTTTGTGGACTCGAGGAACTTGATTGTGTGATAATGTGTGTAATGAACCTGTATTTCAATTAAGTTATCCTTTGCTAAGTGTGATATGCATGTTTGAGTGATGAATTGTTTTGTTTGTGTACTGACTGGGCAGAACCGGTTTTACTGGTTTGGCAAACCGGTGAAACCGGTTTTGGTCTGGACAGTGCACAAACACCTTCTTTGAATTCTGTGATATGCATGTCATTGTATTATTAAATGCTGTTTTTTATTCATCTCATTATATTGTTTGATTCACATATGCTTAGTTTTAGGGGGAGCTCCCATGCTTTTCTCTTATATATGTGCATTTGGCATTTGAGGCCGAATTTTTGAAATTCCATTCAAAGCACATACTAAGGGGGAGCTCATAACTGATCTGAGAACTCTTTAATGCTTATTCATATTATTTGTGAGCTTTAATCGGGTTGTCATCAATCATCAAAAAGGGGGAGATTGAAAGTGCATCTAGGCCCTCATGTGGATTTTGGTGAATTGAGTGACAAAATGATTAAAGGACTAACTTGTTTGTTTAAGTGCATGAGCAGGAATCTATTCGTATAGTCCATCTACAGTTAACATGCTCATGATATATATATATGGTTATTAATCAAAACAAGCAAGTATGATCCCAAGATTTTAGATTGATGAAGATGGCATGTCTTTGATATTCATGATGGCCTCTAGAAAGTGTTGAACTCGAACTGAGCCAGCAGCCCCTCAAAGAGGAGCTCATGGGTATAAATACCCATCTCTCCAAAAACTAGCCGTTTTTCTGTCAGAGAAAACCGGTTCCACCAGTTACAGAACCGGTTTCACCGGATTTCAAAGAAACTAGCCGTTAGACTCTCGAGGCCACCAAAACCGGTTTCACCGGTTCCCAAAACCGGTTCCACCGGTTTTGCCAGGGAACCCACACTAAGTTAGAAACTCTCATGGTTAGACTCACATGGGTTCACTTGAGCACTTTTGGAGATTGTCATTCAACCAATGTTGCATCCCTCTTGATAGTACGGCATACCTATACTCAAGACATAAGATGAATCATAAATCGACCACTTGAGCTTGTATGTCAACAATCATGCCAATACTTGATCAATCACTTCTTTGAGGGCTTTCAACATTGTATCTTCAACTGAGCATATCCACCTTGAGCTAGTGACTTAGGATTTTCCATAACTTATATTTGAGTTCACTTTAATCCTTAGGCCACTCCCTTCATCAATCATAACATATATGCATTGCATTGCTTCTCTTGACAAGACTTGGATATGATACTTCGAAACCCCCCGGATACTAGATTCACCTTAGCAATTTGCACCTTAGCTTGCTTAGTCCCTCGCTCTAGTCATCTCGATTTGTTTCTTCACCACTTACCCTTGCATCATCAAGTTAGCTTTGCTTTGCCATTGAATAAATTCCATTTGAAAGATTCTTCAAATGCTTGCTCTTGATTAATAAAGAATATCCCACATAATGCAAGCTTCCAATTGTAGACCAATATGTAGCACATATACCCATTTCATTTATCTTACATACATGAAGTCTTGCAATATCCACTCTTATGCATTTTCCTTCTTTTCTTAGCTGATCCGTAAATCTTTATCTTCATCATAGTGATATTGTCTCATGTCTTGATCAAAGAGCATCCATGTCATGAGACCAATAGTGATCCAAACATACTTCATTGAAACTATCATCCCAATATTTCAATGACAGTCCTACTTAAGCAATTAGAGACCATATATCAATCATAAAACCATGTCTCCATCATGAATATCAAAGACATGCCATCTTCATCAATCTACAATCTTGGGATCATACTTGCTTGTTTTGATTAATAACCATATATATATCATGAGCATGTTAACTGTAGATGGACTATAAGAATAGATCCCTGCTCATGCACTTAAACAAACAAGTTAGTCCTTTAATCATTTTGTCACTCAATTCACCAAAATCCACATGAGGGCCTAGATGCACTTTCAGTAGGAGTATATCGTGCACATGCTCACGAAATTGCACTGCATGAATCGACATAATCTGTGAGATAGAAAATAATTCATAATTAGGAAGCAGGAAAACGTATTATCTGAAAGATGCCTTCTCCGAGACAAAGTGAATTCCATTGGCACGGCTTGACTAGGACAAAGCGAAAACGTATTTTGGAAAGACGCCTTCACTGGGACAAAGGGAAACAAATTTTGGAAAGATGGTCAAGTTGCATCCCGTTGGCCTGACCCTATCCCCTCCACCCGGCGGCGGCGGAGGAGGGATCACCGTCGATCCCGTTGGCCTGACCTACTCCCCCCAACCGGCGGCGGCGGAGGAGGGATAACGGTTGATCCCCTTGGCCTAACCCCCTCTACCCCACCCGGCTGCAGAAGCACAGTGCATCGTCGATGACCCGGCCTTCCATCAGGCGTTCATCTGCTACTCCGACAATGCCGGTAACTCTCTTGCTCAGTGCAAGATGTTTGGAATTATTGGGGCATGGGGCAGTTGTAGGATCTAGGATACCGACTAGAGGGGGGTGAATAGGCGGTTTGAACTAAAATCACAAGCACTATGTGAGGGTTTGCAACCTAGGGTGATAAGCAACAATTCAATCTCTATGAAAGTAAATTGCTCAAAGTAAATTGCAAGAATATAAATGAGCAATAGAAATAACCGATAATAAGAGAAGAATTTTTCCCATGGTGTCGATGACTTGCCGGTCACCCCTAATCCATGTTGAGGTGGATTCTTTGTTCCAATCGCTCCTCTATCAAAACACCACTTGATTTTTTAGCCAACTTGGACCAAGAACCACTCTACACCTCGATTCCACTAGAGTTGCTCTTCACCACTCCGGCAAGGTGAGCACAAGGACCTCTCACAAGAACAACCGGGGCTCCTTCACAATCTTCTTTGAGGCTCAACGGTTTCCACTCCTCCAAGCCGTCTAGGAGGCGGCAACCTCCAAGAGTAACAAGTCGATGAAGCTTGCTTGAAGACTCCCTAGTGCCACAATGCTCAAACTCTTGATGCAATGCACTAGGATGCTCTCAATCTCACAAGAATGCAACCTCAAAGCAAAGTGAGTGAGAGAGTGAAGAAGAAGGGCTCAAGTATATCAAGAAAGCTTTTCAAAGTGCCAAGAGACCTCACCCACGGCCGGGCATGAGGTATATATAGAGCCCCCTTCAAAATCTAGCCGTTACTCTCTGTAACCCGTGAAATAAGAGTTTTCGCGGACCGTCCACCTCACAAAGCCTGGATGGTCCACCGTTCAAAACCAACGGCTACAACAGCAGTCAATGCTGTCAAAGATGACCGTTACACAGGGGCGGACCGTCCGCCCACCAGGGGCGGACTGTCCGCCGTTCATTTTCAAACCACAGTCAGTAGAGAATACTCCCTGGACGCGCACATCAATTAGCCGGCGGACAGTCCGCACCCAGGTGGCAGACCGTCCGCCGTTGAGACGAGAAAACCACACAGAACCAATTCCTGGTTCTGGTGGCGCCCGGGGAGAGGGGGCGGACCATCCGCGTGCCTTGCGCGGACCGTCCGCCCCATGTAGTCAAAATCTACCAGAACCATTCCCGGTTCTGGTGGCGCGGAGCAACTGTCCGGCGGACCGTCCGCATGCCCTGCGCGGACCGTCCACTAGTGAAACTTTTCGGCCCACCAGAAACAACACATTTCTGTCCACGATTTTGATTTCAAGGGCGGACCGTTCGCGTCCCCTGCGGAGACTGTCCGCCCTAGCACTGAAAAACTCCCAGAACGACTCTAAAAACAGCTAAGTCAAAACACGGTCCGCCCCACAAAAGGGAGATCGTCCGCTTCACAAACCAGTTAGCTGATTTTAAGAAAAACTGCGTCGTCCTAAAACTCATGATGTATGCCACTAATCTATATGCATGCAACACAACATTTGAGCAAGGCGGCGCTATGGAATCATCACGCAAATGACATTGACCCCTCTTGATAGTACAACTATCTAGCCTATCAACCCGTTCAATGTTTCTTCTCTAATCTCCTCTTTGACTGGCAAAATAGAAATTCTTATCTTATACTTTTGCCTTGAGATTCCACTTCACATCATGATTCCAATATCGCCAAGATATCATCTGTCACATGTCACATCTCCGGGACTAATCCTATTTTCATATCTCAAATGAAATTGTTAGTCCACAGTTGTTGTCATTGATTATCAAAACACAAATTAGGGGCCTAGATGCTTTCAGCAGTTGTTGACGGTCCTTAAGTACCACTTTTGACCGTTATTACATTGAGCTTTGTCAAATTGATGTGACCCTTGTAAGATGCTTTTCATGCTTTCTTGATCAAGATCACGTACACTCCACATACATATGCTAAACTTCTACACTGGAAGTTAGCAATATCCATTCATCCACCAAATAAATGCTCCATATGTTTTATGAATCTCTCTCCAAATATCCTTTGCAAAAGAGACATGGGCTATAGAAAAATATTTTGGACACATGAAGGTCCAAGAAAAAAAAGAAGAATATATATATATACATGCTCATAAAAGCATTGAGCATAAAAAAGAAGAAGAGAAAAAAAAGAGAGATAGCCACGATTCTCAAAATGAATTCAAAGGAGAGAGATCATACAAAAGGGAGTTCTCATACACTGTCCACTTTACCACACACATGCACATCTTAATCAGATTGTATGAATAGTTTTCTTCTTGGATCCACTCTTTGACTTTGCAATATATGTGATACAAGTATGCTTTATCTTTACCCCTACCATGAGCTCCACATAAGCCTTTTTAGAAGTAGGGTGAAAGGTGGCCAATTAATGCCTTGGTGAGGAATCATACACATTGAGTGATCTGAGAGAATCAATTGAGGAGCTAGGTAAGGTTTTGTTTTTGAAAATTTATCAAAACCCAAGTTACTTACCAGAAGAGTGGAGATTAATCGAATCAAGGCCGTTCCATTTCTCAACCATCCAAGATGACATGATAGACACTTCAACAATCACAAGTACAGGTATGTCTTGGAATAACTTATATGCTAGCATCATATCAAAAAGAGTTATTTTGTTCCACCTTAGTTCTTAAACTTTACTCAAGACCGAGCAAAGGTTAAGTATGGGAGAGATTGTTGACGGTCCTTAAGTACCACTTTTGACCGTCAATTCCTGTAGAAAATAAATCAAATATAATCACTAAACATAGTGGTAGGGTTTATTACTAATGATTTCCATGAGTGTTGGTGTTTTATCTTGTTCTGCAGGAAATGCCCAAAATAACCCTATGGGTTTGAGAAAGATCCAAAAATATCAATGTCACAAAATATCTCAAATCACAAATTGGAGTTCACCATTGCGTAGACCTCGTCGAGACAATTCCAATGGATATATTATTCATAATATTTGAAACCGGCAGAAAAAGATATAAAGATTACAATTAATTACGAGGTACTGACATCAGATGACGTCAGCACCCCCAACTGACGATATGGGCCCACGAGACCAAGGCCCACCCGAGTGGACCTACCAGCCATGCGCCGCGACCTTGAGGCACGCGAGTGCGGGCATGGTCAACGCCCAGGTGGGAGGCGTGCCGCCTCCGCAGTCTGCACTGGGCAGAGGCATCACCCCTCTGCGGGCCTGGTGGCCAGGCGGGGCCATGAGCCATGGCGCAAAGTAGGCCCGGCTGGGGGGCAAGCGGCCTGGGCATGCTGCGGACGCCCGCTTGCGCGGGTCAGCGCGTGAGGCCAGGGGCACGTGGCAGCGTGGGATTTAGCCAGGAGTCGGTTCAGCGACGTATTCTTCTGGTTTTTCCCACAGGCGTGGTTTTCTTTCGGTCCAAGATGGCGCCAAGAGAGAAAGAGAAGGGGGAATATTCCCTAGGACCTAGGAAGGATCTCCACATCCCCAAGGCATCTCCTCTACTATAAATAGAGGACCTCCCCCACGCATTCAACACACAAGGAAGTGAAGCAAAGCTCAAGGCAAATATCCAATGTAGTGTTAGAATAGGTGAGAGGTGAGGTGAGAGTCCAGGAGAAGATGGGGATGTCCGCTTCCTCTCTTCTTCTTTACCTCGGCGGGTGCGGCTCAGGTTCGAGTAACATCTGGGTATTTTCTTGTTATTTCTGGATTAATATTTAATTAAGTTCAAGCTTTACTTTATTTACTTGTAGGCTCCTCGCTGTGATAAGTATCTTAGTACATGCAAAGCTAAGATAGTATTTAACTGAGTAGATGGATGTCTAGTCTATTGAATACCTTGGAGTGCGCCTAGTGCCACGGATTTGTAGTGGTAGCCCCAGGTGGTGACAGCCCTGACGGCCTACGTAGTCCACCACGTGAGAAGCACTAGAGAGTAGTAGGACCATTGCTTGGCTTGCCTAGTCCCCTTCACATCCCTTTCTGGACTAGGACGGTTGGGCGTCCTGAAGCAAGTAATACAGTAAATGACTTGAGCCATCCTTTGATTATCCAGAATTACCTAGAAATAGCCCTCTCTACCTTCTACACATTTATCACTTCTGTTGTCCTTGGTCGTTCTTAATTCATCACTAGTACACACACATTCCCTGTGGATTCGATACCCTGGAATACTCTCGGGTGAAAGCTACATCGGTATCCGTACGCTTGCGGATTTATCTGTGATCGTTAAAAATACCAACAAGCTTTTTGGTGCCGTTGCCTGTCACACCCGGATTTACGAATAAACCCGAATGCTACTATATGTGATCCCAGGAAGTCTTAAACACACATATAGCTCCAGAAATAGAATATCAAAGTAAACCAGTGCTCGAATTACAAAAGAAATTATTACAAAATACAAGGGTTTTAAAACAAACCACAGCGGAATTCTATTTACTATCTCTCATGATGAAGTCTCCATTCCACAGGGACGCCGGTTGGTGAACCACAACCCAGAACTCTTCTGAACATCTTCATGAGAATCTTCGAGTGCTGCCTCATCTGAGTACCCATCCGGGATTTTGTTGAATAGTGCAAGTGTAAGTAAACCAACTTTACTTAACAATTATAACACGAGGGATGAAGGCTTAAAAGGCTAGACACGGTTTAACTGCGGTAAGCACTTTAATAGTTCAGTTTTAACATTATCCAAATTACTACAATGTAATAGGAATAACCCAGTTGTAACCCAAATTAAGTGTATATAAAAGTATCATCAAGTCCACCATCATTCCATTGTCATTTAATTTTAAACATCACCGGGGTAAAAGTCACTGTCAAAAAGGATCCAGGCCACTCGTAACCGTGAGTACGGCTGATATATCAGTTTTACACTCTGCAGAGGTTGTACACTTTCCCCACTGGTCGCGTAAAAGCTCAAAAGAACTTTATAACCCAACCATGCAGTGCGGATCAGGCACATTCATCACACTACCTTTGGTGTGACTGCATAGGGACGCTACGAAACCTTTCAAAAGAGACCCTAGCCGCTAGTGACAGTGTGAACCTTCTCTGCTCCCACCAAAAGTAAATATCGACCCATTTCCGAGACAGACCAAGGCCACCGCTTCTGGCCCTCTCCTCCAAGTCAAGCCAGATAGCCACTTAGACAAGCTAGGATCATACAATTTACTTAGTTAAGACCAGAGCCCATTTGATTCCCGTGGTTGCACTGTTTTCCCAGGTTGCCACTTTAAGATAGACCATAACAAGTGATGCCCAGAACAAAGCATGCAGCATATGTTCCAGTTTAAAGGTTGATTAATGAACAAAGCACATAGCACATGTTCCGATTTAGGTTGGATGGAACAAAGCACACAGCACATGTCCAAATTAAGGGTTGCCTAGAACAAAGCACACAGCACATGTTCTAGATCGTGAATTGTCTAGAATAAAGCACACAGCACATATTCTAGAACAAGAGTTTGCTGAGAACAAAGCACACAGCACATGTTCCAGCTACCTAACCATGTTGCTAAAAAGCAAGTTTTAATCATTCGCAAATGATCATAAGTATCCAAGTTCCATCGTCCAAAGACGGTAAGCTCATGTTGCATAGCCTAGCATTTGCTACCCAAAAGATGCATAAACCAGGTTGATCAAGGTAACAGGGTATAAGAACACTAAGGATAACCTTAAACAATTTATACTCAGGCATGCTTGCAAGGTGTATTAAAAGTGTATAGGTATCAAGGAATTCTCGTGTTATACTTGCCTTCCTTAAAGTGTTGTCAGCAGTTCCCTTCTTCAGAATCTTGCTCTCCTTCAACATCAAACAGCTCACCGAGGCACAATCAACACCAGCACACAAGGTACATCTAATAAAGCAATACACCAGTCAATACAACAGTTTTGAAAAGCACACTTAGAAAACACTAGCTGCTACAAACTCGGGAGCGCAAGAAACACTAAAGTCAGAACTACGGCTGGAAAGGTTTGGGCAATTGAGAAGGATCAAGGGCATTCTGGTACAAAGAACAAAGGCCGGATTTATGAGGACAACTGGATTGTGACATCATCAAGGCATGAACATGATGTCATCATGGAATATTATTAGAATAAAGGTTCAATGGAATTTTGTATGAATGGATCAACAAACTTTAGTTTACGCACATACAATTCAACATACTATTTTAATATCGAGATTTCACATATGCGGCCGTCATACATGAATTCAGTATTAAAATAATACACTGAGATTATATTGGTTCATACACTAAACATTTATTAAGCCAGATGACAAAATATCATAAAATAGGAATACAAGATATAGGCTAATTATGTGGCATCAAAAGGGATGAAAGGTATGAACTTTAGATAGGTCATGATCGCCATGAAAGGAGAGCTCTGCTGAAACTATAGGCAAGGCACAAGGTAGGCGTAAAAACCTAATCATCTTTTATTTGGAAAGCTAGTTTAAAGAGACCATTAAACAAATTAATTACTAATTAAATTCCAAAAACAAGTTTTATAGAAACTAACACCACTAACACGTAGCTTAGGTTGTAACGAAGCTAACGCAACTTGAACGAGTTGAAACGGAGGTAAAACGTGAAATCTATGGGCTAAAAAAAAGTAGGGGCTTATCTGCGAAAAACCAGGGACCTAAATGTAATTAACTATAGACTTCGAGGGTTAGCAGAGAAGTTTCTCAATAGACAGTGGGACGGCGGGTTAATTATCAAGAAAGTCAGGGTCTCTTTAGGAAAAACGCCGAAGGGGTATGGAGCTTCTGATCTGGGCCGTTGATCCTGAGATGGAGGGCTGTGGGCGCTTGGCTGGGTTCTATTCGCCGGCGACAGGTGGGAGCGGTGGCGCACGGCGGCTTGCGGCGGCGGGTCACCGGAGGAGGGCGGCGTAGGGGCTGCAGGGCACGTTTCTCGACGGGATTTGGCCCAGGAGGAAGAGGGGAATGAGGCGAGTCTTACCATGGGGTCGTGGACGTCGATTGCGTGGCGGAGCGGGTGCGCACAAATCAGTTCAGCTACAATTTTTGTTTAGAAAAGAAAGACTCACTCAATTCCACAAGTCAAAGTATGGACCCATACTTCTATAGCTATGTTCCACCTCTAGGTCAAAGTTATTCACAACAGAAATATTATTAGATGATTACAAGAAAATAAGGACAATCCATATAAACAGGTTAATTTATGGTGAATGTCAGCTTGTATTCGAGATGGTTAAAGGACAATCCATATAAACAGGTTAATTTATGGTGAATGTCAGCTTGTATTCGAGATGGTTAACATTTATTATAACAACCACCGCACATTAATACTGTTCCCACGCTCAGACGTGACAATGCCCAGGACCTAGCGTCTAGCATCTTCCCAAAAACAGTAACCCAAGTGGAAATTAACTGCGCAGTGCACCAGAGATTCAAGTGAGTGCAATTGGACAGCCACCAGCGCCAAACCCGTAAATCCCGACCCAATTCCTCACCCAGATCCTCACTCCCGCTTCTGACACAGATCAACTAAGCGCAAACAATGAGACCCAACTGCGATAATTCACCACGACCGACCAGCCACGGAATCTGATCAGGTACCAGTCAATCCCGCGCGGAGCCGCGGATCGAGACCCCCGCCGCATCTAGGGCCCTCTCACCGGATCCCGAACCCAATTTCGAGCGAGTGAGCGAGCCTGGTCGTGAGGAAGCGGAGCGCTCACCTCGGACGGCCCCGGCGC
>CM014272.1:33407404-33428655 GCA_004135705.1 Alloteropsis semialata
GAACGTGGTTGGTAGACCAATCAATAGGGTTAAATGAAACTGACTCCCACCACGTCATTTAGATCAAAAGGGTGATCAGTTTGCGCTTTGAGAAATGCCAGGCCTCGAGTTTCTTACAAATTGCATATCATGTTTGGTTTGCCCTCTTTTGGATTTCCAATCTCACATCATATTTGTTTTATTCATGCATTTTAAGTTAGTTGCATATTTGTTTCCCAATCATGATTGCTTTTGAAAAAAAACAAACAAAAAAATATAGCCGGCGAGGCTCAGTGGGAGTAAGACATCTGGGTCTGCAAGCCACAGTGTCGTTGCACCTTGGTCCCCATATGCCTCCTGGTTTCACCTTCCCTTGCATCCTTGGTTCTTGTGCGCGCTTTCATAAAAAAAACCGTTTGTTGCATGCTCGTGTTTTGCATATATGCCAGCTACTTGTTGGAAACACCATATCATTTAGCGCACACATGCTATCCACGCGTGATCACGTCACCGTTAATGATGTCATCAAGATCCAAGGAACTACCATGATGGCAATTCTAAACTCATCATCCAACGCCAGTGGTGAGTATGCTAAGGTAAGTGGAATGTCTTGCTTTTGACATAAAACAAAGTCCTTCCGGGAGGTAACCCGAAGTTCACCATTTATATACTCATGTTTATCTCCATTTGAAAAAAAATGCTTGATCATGTTCTCATGCCTCCTTTATCTATGCTCGGTTGTTTTGGTTTGAATGTACCCCTAGGATGCATTCATAGGCTTTTTAAATTAAGCATGGTGCTTAGGTTAAAAAGTTTTCTTAGTTTGGTTAATGAACCTTGGAGTAATGCTTGTATAGATATTGGTTGTATATGTGAACTAACCCCTGCAGGAAAAATTTTCAAATTCAAGCGGGTAAGTCATCAAGATTTATTCAAATTAGAGAAAAACCAAGGCCTTGGATGCATTGCAACAAGATTTTTCACAACATACAAGGAGGTACATCACTTTTCAATGATTCATTGTGAGTATATTGCAAAACCCCCTTGTGATCATGTTGATGCAATTTGAATTTAGCCTTAGTTGAGTTATGTGGTGAAAATAAAATTTGAAAAGTAAAGAACCTCTAGAAAATACATATCAGAAACAGGATCTACGCTTAACGATGTTAAGGACCATTCTATTTTTAAGCGCGGATGTGAACAACTAACCAGATGGCAATAATGATTTATTCAATATAGTCCTTGGGTATTTGTTGTCCACTAACTTTTTGCAGGGATGAAGTGATGACTAAAGGACAGTGAGCATAACTCCAACATCTAAACCCCTTAGTCACATGGAAGAAATTTGCACGACGAAGCAAGATGAACACTAGAGAAATCATTTGGCACCCTTAATCTCAAATCTTGCATTCATTTGCAAGATCAAAGATTGGGGGAATTTTGCCAGGGAAGTATCCAAACACACCCTGTGCATATTTTCTACTTTAATCCCCCTGCTAAAGTTTTGTTTGCCATGAAAAAAATTATTAAAAAAGCCATAAAAATTTGCATAACTTGAAAACACTAAAAATGTTTGAATTCCAATAAAGATCAGACTCCCTGGTTTGTAAGGCCAGTGGAGTCGTTGTTTTGTTTCCACCTTGTTTCAAATAAATACAGGTACAAGATCAAGTGTGGGGGTCTCTCAGGCTACTTCACGTTCACACATTCGAGACCACCCACAACTACGCCTCACAACTGTTGACGCTCCTTAGCGACACACTTTTACCCTTGTTTATCTTCAATAATGGCATAAATTTGATATCTAAACAAATGATCATACTCTATAACCGGGACGTTTTCGCATATGCATGTGTTTTTGGAGGAATTGTGTTTACGCAGGTTTTTGGGCTTAAATGGAGCACATATGGACAAGGCTTGAGACCAAGGATGACACGGTGAAAGATGAAGGCCAGCGGCCCGAAGAAGAGGCCAGGCCGGCCGGCCTAGGTGGTTTCAAGCCCCGTTCATGCTCAACTTTGGTGAACCGACCTCCAAGAGTATTTGAAAGGCAAGTGCTTCAAGATAAGGTCAAGAAACTTCGGGGTCAAGGCAACTCAATTGGAGAATTTGGAAGTTTATCACTTCCCATTCTTATCTCGAAGATATCCCGAAGCAAACGACGTCCAATGGCCCACATGCATAGGTGGAACATCTACTGAAGCTTCCAGAAGACTTGGGGAGAAAGATGGAGACGAGATGGCCTAGGAAAGCCCTAGGCCGGCCGGCCTGAAACCCCCCTAGGCCGGCCGACCCAGGCCTTTCCTGTGGCGGTTCGCCCTCCCCTTCGACCTAGGGTTTCCTCAGGGTATAAATACCCCTTGTGCCTTCGTGCCACGTATCAATTCATTCGTCATTCGCCGCCAAGGAGCAAAGGAGCTAGAGGGACACCTTTCTGAGAGCTGAGGGTCGTGCTAGTTGTCTAGGGTTCATCCCTAGCCGACGTGGGAACCCTGCGAGGAAGACCACGTCGGAGTTCTGGAGCTAGGATCATCAAGATCAAGGTAGGATCCCGGTGGTGATCTTGTGATGTACTTACATTCATGGTGAAGTTATATGTGTTTCTGAATCTTTAGCGATCAAGTGCCTCTCTTTAGGGATCAAGTGTCATTAATACCTTGTGCAATTGCTCTACCTATCCAAAGCCTAAATGACATATCATGTTGAACCGTAGTTTAAGAATTATTTTCAAGTGAATTGATTCAGGATTTATCTTCTCTGGTACGAGACTAAGAAGCTGACCATTCTGTTTTGTGTACCTTCTTTTTGCTAGCCTATCTATCCATGCATTGTGAGTTTCTACACCGGAAATTTTACAAACTTCGCTGGATATCCACCCTAAACCCAAATTATCTTTTTGTGAACTACCTCCTTGACCACAACCCAATTTGAGTATGGATCTTTATCTTGAGGAAATTCCAAAGAATCAAGAGCTTGATACAAGGAACATCTATTTGGGAGGCATCAAAGAGTGCGTACAAGAAAAATTAGAAGAAATGGAGGTCGACAATGAGTGGGCTGGTCGGTCTCAACACCATGAGCCGACCGACCTACTCCCTATCCTCCTTCAATGGCTTCAATATTCGACAAGAAGATACTCCCTGGAGATTCTGACCATTTTCCAAAAGATTGAGATGGATACTTACTCTAGCATTGGCCACCACTTCTATGCTCGAGGACGAGCAATCATTTAAGCATGGGGAGGAGGCTGAGTAAGTATTAATGTCGCTAGAAGTTCTAAGAAGCATAAAGAAAAAAATAAAAGAAAAGAAAAAATATGTGTTGAAAAAGGAAGAAAGAAAAGAAAAGAAAAAAGTATGCTCTTTAGTTTTTTTTGCTTCATTAAATTCCATAGTGCCTTAAAAGATTATTCCATACTCAAATATTCCAACCATGTGCAATCTGATAATGAGGACTTCATTTGTGTCTCGGGATCAACTTTTGACATTTGCACATGTCCACTATCTAAAAAGCGTGTGTTCCATTTTCCCCCTCTCCACAAAATCGATTATTTTCCATGGTCTTTTTGACGAGTCTCGGTAAACCCATGAGAAGTATTTCTTGTTTTGATAATATCTTGATTATAATGTCTTTTGTTAGGAGTAACCTTTTCTATAGCTCCAGATAAAGCCCTACACATACATGAGAGAAAGGAAGGTAAAGAGTGATCTAGCAAGTTCGAGAGACAAGATGAGCTGAGAGTTTCCATGAGCAATTGCATTGAGGTTTAAATTATTGATCTTGGTTTAGCAATACTTTTGAAACTTACTTCTTAATTTCTGAGACTTGTTTAAATTAGAGAGCATGTGTTTAAAATCTTTGTGGGGAACACTTAATTCATATCTACCCTCCATACTAGAAAGAGTTGGTCACAACTTGAAGAGTTAAATACAAAATATTTTGAGGGCATTATGTTTTCTCGTGTATGATCAAGTGCAGGGATTGGACACCGAAAGGCAACGCTGATTTTTATTGAAGACCTACTCGAACTCTTATTGAAGACTTACTCGAGGACGAGCAAGGTTTAAGCATGGAGGGATTGTTGATGCTCCTTAGTGACACACTTTTACCCTTGTTTATCTTCAATAATAGCATGAATTTGATATCTAAACTAATGATCATACTCTATAACCGGGACGTTTTCGCATATGCTTGTGTTTTTGGAGAAATTGTGTTTACGCAGGTTTTTGGGCTTAAATGGAGCACATATGGACAAGGCTTGAGACCAAGGATGACACGGTGAAAGATGAAGGCCAGCGGCCCAAAGAAGAGGCCAGGCCGGCCGACCCCACATGGCCTAGGCCGGCCGGCCTAGGTGGTTTCAAGCCCCATTCGTGCTCAACTTTGGTGAACCGACCTCCAAGAGTATTTGAAAGGCAAGTGCTTCAAGATAAGGTCAAGAGACTTCGGGGTCAAGGCAACTCAATTGGAGAATTTGGAAGTTTATCACTTCCCATTCTTGTCTCAAAGATATCCCGAAGCAAACGACGTCCAATGGCCCACATGCATAGGTGGAACGTCTACTGGAGCTTCCAAAAGACTTGGGGAGAAAGATGGAGACGAGACAGCCAAGGAAAGCCCTAGGCCGGCCGGCCTGAACCCCCCTGGGCCGGCCGACCCAGGCCTTTCCTGTGGCGGTTCGCCCTCCCCTTCGACCTAGGGTTTCCTCAGGGTATAAATACCCCCTGTGCCTTCGTGCCACCCATCAATTCATTTGTCATTCGCCGCCGAGGAGCAGAGGAGCTAGAGGGACACCTTTCGGAGAGCTGAGGGTTGTGCTAGTTGTCTAGGGTTCATCCCTAGCCGACGTGGAACCCTGTGAGGAAGACCACATCGGAGTTCTGGAGCTAGGATCATCAAGATCAAGATAGGATCCCGGTGGTGATCTTGTGATATACTTACATTCATGGTGAAGTTATATGTGTTTTCGAATCTTTAGCGCTCAAGTGCCTCTCTTTATGATTTCATTCTTGCTTGGGTTTGCTTCTTCTTCAATCTATTCTCGAGATAGATTGCTTGGGGTGTTCTTATAGCCATGGTGGCTAGGGGTTCATACCGGATCTATCAAGTAGTTCGACACGTTCACTTGTGAACGTGCCCTTAAGTTACCCACACCGAAAGGGAGCATCGTTACAGGGTGTGTTCCCGTGCAAGGTGGGGCTTTCGGGAGTTTGACCGGAGGTCGTGATTTAAAGATGCTTTTTATTGAGATTTACATGTATCTTACTTCACTCTATTTGGCTCGGAGCTACAACATATGCATGATCAAGGCGATCTAGATTGGTTATCTCTAACTTTCTCTTGCTACCTCCGGTGTCTGGTTTTAGTAGATTAGATCTATTTTGCACCCCTCTTTCAAGATCAAAGGATTTCTATGCTAGTTGGATTGTTTTTTATATCTTTAGTTCCACGGATTGATAAACCTTGGGGGAGTACTCCAAGGGAAGAGTTACAACTGATCCGTGTGCTTGCTGTTCACGATTGGCATGCCTAAGGGCCGTCAACAAGCTTTTCTGGCGCCGTTGCCGAGGAACTATCGATTAAGATCCGATTTGACTAACATTCGTAAATATTTCTTTTTCTTGATTTTCTTTTGATTTTCCTCTCTTTTTAGATCTCTTATTTTCTCTTTTATCAAAAATAGATTTAATCCACAAAAAACAAAAATAAATCTAATCTAGCCTTTTATTTTATCTTTATTCTATCTATTTCTTTTAGATTTTGTATATATATTTTGTTTTTCACTAACCCTAACAGGAGATGGATGGCTACCTCTCCAACAAACCGAAAAATTTTGTGGAAGCACAAGCTAAGAAGCTGGAATTAGTAGATCCGAAAAGCAAGGCCGGAAGTTCATCATCTACTCCACCACCAAGTCCAAGGAAGCCGCCACCGCAACCCGAGATGGCAGAACTCACGATCGGAGAGCTATGCATCCTGGACATCAAGGATTTGCCTATCCAAGACCTTGGCGATGTCGGAGGACCATTCGAGATCAAGATTTCAACCATTCATATGGTGCAAAGCTCACCCTTCACCGGAAAAGAAGATGCCAACCTTCACCTTCAAGCATTCATCCAACTATGCCACACCTTCGATATGCAAGGAGTAACTCAAGATCAAGTGAGAGCAAGGCTCTTTCCGTTCTCTCTACTTGGGAGGGCACTTCAATGGTTTCATTCTCTACCGACGGAGACGGTGAAAAGTTGGGATGCCTTGATGAAAGCTTTCATGACGAAGTTCTACTCGCCGGGCAAGACTCAGATTTTGCGCAACAAGAATGCTACCTTCGTGCAAATCCTGATGGAGACTATTGCGGAAGCCTATGAGCACTTCAATGATTACATCCGAGCCGTGCCACATCATAAGTTCCCGAAGGAGGACATAGTCCAGAAGTTCTACCAAGACCTCACGACCGCATCAAGAGCAATCATCGACGCATCGGCCGGAGGGTCCATTATTGAGCTCACCTCAACTCAAGCTCTCAAGCTATTTAAGAAGGTGGCGGATAATGATGCGTGGGCATCATCAGGACGGCTGCATCCTACACCGTCCGCGGGCATTGCTAAAAGTGTTTTGCAGGTGGAGCGTGAAGAAATACTTGAAGGGAAGATCGATTCACTCATGAGAAGGTTAGAAAAGATGGAGGTGGACAAGAAGGAAGCCCATGCTATTGATTTGAAGGCAGCCAAAGCAAGGTCCACATGTGAAGATTGTGGAGAGTACGGCCATGTCCAGAAGAATTATTCGGAGGAAGATAAAGTGCTCGAGTACATGAGGAAAGGGGATTTGTCTCCACCGTCCTACTTCCGCTACGGGCAAGGTAGACCTCAATTTAATGCAAGCTCATCCCTTCAAAACTCGGTGCCTCTTCGTATACAATTGAAGGAGTTCATGGAGGATCAATGCAAGATCAACAAGGACACCATCGCTAAGTTCAAGGCTGTGAACAAGATATTGGAGAACATTGATGGCAAGGTGACGGAGGTTGGAACCTCTAACCACCAAGTGCTCAACATGATGAAGATGCTAGAGACACAAGTGACTCAGCTAGCCGGACGCCTACCTAGTAATGAAGGAAGATTACCGGGGCAACCTCAAAATCTGGAGACGGCCAAAGCAATTCAAACTCGCTCGGGGAAGGAGACCGAAGATCCTGAACACCCGGCCGGAGCAAGGAAGCCTAAGCCAAGTGTTGAAGCCGAGATGACATCAAAAGAGAAGGCGCCTACTTCCGCACCGGAAATAGTCACCCAAGAGCTAGAGTTTGAGATGATCGATGAAGATACAAAGATTCTTCCTCCGAGGCCACGTTACCACAAAGGTAAAATTGATGAGCATTTCGAATTGTTGAAGTGGTTCATAGGTTGAACATCAACATGCCGCTCTTGGGCGCTCTACAAGTTCCAACATACTCTCGCTACTTCAAAGACATCCTTTCAAACAAGCGTGAGATGCCGCCGCCAAGTACCATCAAGATGACCGAAGAATGCAGCGCGGCTATCGCCGATCAAGCTCTCGAGAAGAAGAGGGATCCGGGGTGTCCAACCATCCCGTGTTCCATTGGATCATACATGTTCGAGAGAGCATTGTGTGACCTTGGTGCAAGTGTGAGCATCATGCTGAAGGCCATGTATGAGAAGCTACGCTTACCGGAGCCAGAACCCACCGCCATGTGCCTAGAGCTAGCGGACAACTCCGTTCGCTATCCTATGGGCATCGTCGAAGACGTACCTGTGAAGATTGGAGAACACCTAGTCCCTGTGGACTTTGTGATTCTCGATATGGGAGACGGGACAAAGTCGCCACTCATCCTTGTGAGGTCGTTCCTCAAGACCGCTCGGGCGAACATCGACGTTGGCAAGGGGGAGATCAAGTTCGACATCAATGGCACCATGAGCGAGTTCAAGTTTCGTCCACGCTTGAGGTATGCAATATGATCAATGTTAAATATATTCCACCTCACCGTGACACCAAGGAGGAGCCGAAGAAGAAGGAAGCGAAGGAGACCAAAGAAGTTGTTGCATCCGTCGAGACAAAAGCTCAACGCCCGCTTGTGAAGACCAAAAAGATGACTAAGCCGAAGAATAATCCCGCACCCAAGCCAAGGATCGTAAAGATGTGGGTGCCAAAGACTACAACGCCACCACCGAGCATTGGTCTAAAGTGAAGAAAGAAGAAGTCTAGCTATAGACTATAAACAAAGCGCTTTGCGAGAGGCAACCTGTTCGTCGAGTCAAGCTACCGGGAGGACAACCCGTTCGTCGAGACAAGAATAAGCTACCGGGAGGACAACCCGCGAAGACCTTTTGAGTAAGTTAGTCATGAATTCTGCTACGTAAGACTTGGTAAACATTTGTTAAATTGGTCGTTCGGTCGAACATTTAAATTAGAGTTGCTCGGTCATTTCGATTTTAATTCTTATTCTAAACCAATGACTTGAGCCTTCCCATGATTTAATTGTTTTATCTTGAGAAACCCAAAACCAAATTCCCACACCCATTTTGGTGACTGTCCTTTCCATGACGGCCAGACCAAGTTGATTATTCTAAAGACACGAGTAGAGCCAAGCGTTGTTCTTTTTTATTTCCCTAGGATTAGGATTTTTCTAAGCCCCTTTTATTTTATTTCTTTCAAAATATCTCTCTCTTTTTGGCCAAAATTTAGAACTTAAACCTATGACCCATGGTTGAACTCGGGAAAGTTCACTATCAATTCATGAAAGTGAGCAATACCGGTGCAACCAAAATCAATGTAGTCGGAAAATATTTCTCGACTTACGATTGTTTATGATGCCTAAATTCCTATCTAATTATTCATTCAAACTCATTGCTTGCTTTGAGTTGTTTTATTTGTCAAGATTAAAGGAGGAGTTGAGCACATAAACACACTTTGGAAGGGTTTATGACCATGATCATCACTAATAACCAAGATTGAGTTCTCGGGAAGGAATATTCGCTCTCCACCTAACTCCACATGCAAGAGGAGGCAGCCATGCATGGTGGTACACTCATTTTGCAGGGATTGAAAGCAACATTTGGAGTGGAGTTGAAGCAAAGGACAAAGGCATTAATCAAAGTGGAGAAAACAGTGAGCAAGTTGACAACTTTGTTAAAGAATGAATGGTTCACAACATTTGGATGGTGCAAAGCAAGTGGAGTTGCTGGACATTGATGTGGAATCGACTCAGGAAGATGTGGGAGCAAGGGCACGTGAAGCAGGCCAGGGAAAACCCTAGGCCGGCCGGCCCCAAGCCCCCAGGCCGGCCGGCCTGGCACCCATAAATGTCCCCTGGTGCTCATCTTTCACAGGTACACAGCTCATACAATTCTAAAACCTTGTTCTTCAGTTCTTCCACCTTGAAAACCAGCAAAGGCTCTGAAAAATTTCGAGAATCAAAACCACCTCCAAAAATCTCCAAAAATTCACTACAATTCCTAGTTTATTCTCCTCTTCGATATATTGTTTTTCCACCGTCGAGAAACCCCCGGTGTGTTGGTTTTTGTGTTTGTGCAGCAAGGCACCATGAGGAAGAACGTCGTCAATTTCCTCACTGGAAAGAGGACAAGGTCATCGGCGTCCGACGCGCCATCGGCGAGCTCTTTGTGGAGGCACTCCGTTGCGGAGTCATCGTGAAGCATGGAGGAAGACAACCCCATACAAAGGAGCGACATGCTGCTCCTTGGAGGGATGCAAGACCCAAGAAGTTCCTCCATGCGGTTCACTGAACCACGTGGACGTGCCGGCGCACCACCGCCTCCTCCAACTAGACGTTCCACAAGATCAACCGCACCACTGCCATACAAGCCAAAAATTTCAGAATATGGGTTTGTCATTTTGTCGGAGGAAGAAGAAGCAAGGCTCAAGAATTTGAAGGGAAGAGTGAAGGCAAACACTGACTTTGATGATGATGCACTACATAGGTTGGGATTCTATGGTGATATCTATGGGCTACTGGACAACCTCGGATGGAGGCAATTTTTCGATGGTGTTGTGGTGGACGTGCATGCAGAAATTGCTTTGGAGATTATGATGACCATGATAGTTGTGACAAGAAAAATTGATGAGCAAGAAGTGTCATGCCTTGAATTTAGGTTGAAGAATGAAGAAAAGTCCATCACCTTTGAAGGAATTGGAAGCTTACTTGGCTTCAATGGTGATGCACCGGAAAGAGTCGAAGTCGAAGAGGGAGGGATGGATAAATTTTGGAAGAAAATTGCAAGGGATGACAACCACCAAAGGAAGAACATAAGCAATGTTATACTTCAAATATTTCATTCTTGGATGAGCAGGAGAATCTTTGGAAGGATGAGGGAGTCCAAAGTAACCGATATGGAGTTAAATTATTTATACTCCGCATTGGTGAAAAAGCAAGCAATTGATCCTACCTACATAATGATTGATAGGTGGGTATGTGAAGCAACATTCGGCTCCGGGGAGATCGGCTCGAGTTGTTATCTCTCCATGATAGCAATTGCATTGAACCCAAGATTGGAGACAAATTCGGCGTTCTTCATGAAAGGGACCGATTTTAGAATTGAAGCTATGAGGCAAGGACACTACATCGGAGGAGATGAGAAGAATGGCTACAAAATTGCAAATACATTTATTTATCTCCCCGATGCAAGATTGAAGTTATTTGGAAGAGGAAGAGTTGATTGGTGGGATGAGAAGATTTTGGTCAAGGCTAAAAAGAATAAAAGAGGGAAGCATATTGGAGAGTCATCGGCACCGGTTGAAGAAGAAGTGGGAGAGGAATTGCCACCGGCTAGTTCCTCTTATTGGGCTATGGAATTTCAAAATGCGCCAAGTGGAGAAGGACCTCCGGAAGGATGGGGGCAACAATGGGGACATGCACCAGCTCAAGCATGGGGGTATGGAGCGCCGGTGCCACCACCGATGTATCCACCGCCGCCTACATATAGCAATTATGGCTACCCACCGCCGCCTCATCAAGGAGTGTTCCCGGACCCATCCTTTGGAGCTCAATTTGCACATCTCCAACAACTGGAAAGAAGCACAAGGATGATTGGAGCCTACGTCGATAGGAACTTGGAGGACATTAATGCCATCCGGAGGCATACGAACCGACTAGAAGATGGAACCGCGGGGATTGCATATCAAAAAGTCACTTCTAGCATTGGCGCCGCCAGAACATTTTGATGGAGGAGCTTCCCAAGTGTATTATGACCAAGGGTATAACGCAAGACAACCGCCAAGCCAAGAGGAGTGACCGACAAGGACCAAGAATAAATTGCTCGCACGTGTGGTTTGAGTTTTTCTCCTTTCTTTTATTTATTTTCAGCGTGTGTGCAAGCTTGTGTGCATAGCAATTTTCTATTTTTTATTTATTTTCAGCATGTTCGTTAGTGTGTCCTTTTGTTTATCATCACCATGATCACTATATATATTACCGATGCTTTCATGACATGATTACTAGTGATGACAGAAAGTTTATGCCATGTTGAAATATGATGATCGTTGCCGCTTTGTCTATTTTTGCGCTTGGCCCATGCATGATTGAACTAATGCTCTCCCTAACACGATCTGAAATTTATCTAAATACCGGCTCAATCTTTTGTGAAGGTTATGATAACTTTAGACTCATATTTTTATTATTCTTGCTCTCTCTTTTAAACTTGTCAAAGGAAGTTTAATTGCTGAAATTAATTAAAGCTAGCCTTGTCATTAATACCTTTTGCAATTGCTCTACCTATCCAAAGCCTAAATGACATATTTTGTTGAACCGTAGTTTAAGAATTATTTTCAAGTGAATTGATTCAGGATTTATCTTCTCTGGTACGAGACTAAGAAGCTGACCATTCCGTTTTGCGTACCTTATTTTTTCTAGCCTATCTATCCATGCATTGTGAGTTTCTACACCGGAAACTTCACAAACTTCGCAGGATATCCACCCTAAACCCAAATTATCATTTTGTGAAATACCTCCTTGACTACAACCCAATTTGAGTATGGATCTTTATCTTGAGGAAATTTCAAAGAATCAAGAGCTTGATACAAGGAACATCTATTTGGGAGGCATCAAAGAGTGCGTACAAGAAAAATCAGAAGAAATGGAGGTCGACAATGAGTGGGCTGGTTGGTCTCAACACCATGAGCCGATCGACCTACTTCCTATCCTCCTTCAATGGCTTCAATATTCGACGAGAAGATACACCCTAAAGATTCTGACTATTTTTCAAAAGATTGAGATGGATACTTACTCTATCATTGGCCACCACGAGCAATCGTTCAAGCATGGAGGGGAGGCTGAGTAAGTATTAATGTCGTTAGAAATTCTAAGGAGCATAAAGAAAAAAATAAAAGAAAAGAAAAAATATGTGTTGAAAAAGGAAGAAAGAAAAGAAAAAAGTATGAAAATAAATGCTCTTTAGTTCTTTTTGCTTCATTAAATTCCATAGTACCTTAAAAGATTATTCCATACTCAAATATTCCAAACATGTGCAATCTGATAATGAGGACTTCATTTGTGTCTCGGGATCAACTTTTGCCATTTGCACATGTCCACTATCTAAAAAGCATGTGTTCCATTTTCCCCCTCTCCACAAAATCGATTATTTTTCATGGTCTTTTTGACGAGTCTCGGTAAACCCATGAGAAGTATTTCTTGTTTTGAAAATATCTTGATTATAATGTCTTTTGTTAGGACTAACCTTTCCTATAGCTCCAGATAAAGCCCTACACATACATGAAAGAAAGGAAGGTAAAGAGTGTTCTAGCAAGTTCGAGAGACAAGATGAGCTGAGAGTTTCCATGAGCAATTGCATTGAGGTTTAAATTATTGATCTTGGTTTAGCAATACTTTTGAAACTTACTTCTTAATTCCTGAGACTTGTTTAAATTTGAGAGCATGTGTTTAAAATCTTTGTGGGGAACACTTAATTCATATCTACCCTCCATACTAGATAGAGTTGGTCACAACTTGAAGAGTTAAATACAAAATATTTTGAGGGCATTATGTTTTCTCGTGTATGATCAAGTGCAGGGATTGGACACCGAAAGGCAACGCTGATTTTTATTGAAGACCTACTCAAATTCTTATTGAAGATTTACTCGAGGACGAGCAAGGTTTAAGTATGGGGGGATTGTTGACGCTCCTTAGCGACACACTTTTACCCTTGTTTATCTTCAATAATGGCATGAATTTGATATTAAACTAATGATCATACTCTATAACCGGGACGTTTTCGCATATACATGTGTTTTTGGAGGAATTGTGTTTACGCAGGTTTTTGGGCTTAAATGGAGCACATATGGACAAGGCTTGACACCAAGGACGACACGGTGAAAGATGAAGGCCAGCGGCCCAAAGAAGAGGCCAGGCCCGCTGGCCCCACATGGCCTAGGTCAGCCGGCCTAGGTGGTTTCAAGCCCCATTCGTGCTCAACTTTGGTGAACCGACCTCCAAGAGTATTTGAAAGGCAGGTGCTTCAAGATAAGGTCAAGAGACTTCGGGGTCAAGGCAACTCAATTGGACAATTTGGAAGTTTATCACTTTCCATTCTTATCTCGAAGATATCCCGAAGCAAACGACGCCCAATGGCCCACATGCATTGGTGGAACATCTACTAAAGCTTCCAGAAGACTTGGGAAGAAAGATGGAGACGAGACGGCCAAGGAAAGCCCTAGGCCGGCCGGCCTGAACCCTCCTGGGCCGGCCGACCCAGGCCTTTCCTGTGGCGGTTCGCCCTCCCCTTCGACCTAGGGTTTCCTCATGGTATAAATACCCCCTGTGCCTTCATGCCACGCATCAATTCATTCGTCATTCGCTGCCGAGGAGCAGAGGAGCTGGAGGGACACCTTTCGGAGAGCTGAGGGTCGTGCTAGTTGTTTAGGGTTCATACCTAGCCGACGTGGGAACCCTGCGAGGAAGACCACGTCAGAGTTCTGGAGCTAGGATCATCAAGATCAAGGTAGGATCCCGATGGTGATCTTGTGATGTACTTACATTCATGGTGAAGTTATATGTGCTTTCGAATCTTTAGCGCTCAAGTGCCTCTCTTTATGATTTCGTTCTTGCTTGAGTTTGCTTCTTCTTCAATCTATTCTCGAGATAGATTGCTTGGGGTGTTCTTGTAGCCATGGTGGCTAGGGTTTCATACCAGATCTACCAAGTAGTTCGACACGTTCACTTGTGAACGTGCCCTTAAGTTACCCACGCCGAAAGGGAGCATCGTGACAGGGTGTGATCCCGTGTAAGGTGGGGCTTTCGGGAGTTTGACCGGAGGTCGTGATTTAAAGATGCTTTTTATAGAGATTCACATCTATCTTACTTAACTCTATTTGGCTCGAAGCTACAACATATGCATGATCTAGGCGATCTAGATTGGTTATCTCTAACTTTCTCTTGCTACCTCTGGTGTTTGGTTTTAGTAGATTAAATCTATTTTGCACCTCTCTTTCAAGATCAAAGAATTTCTATGCTAGTTGGATTGTTTTTTATATCTTTAGTTCCACGGATTGATAAACCTTGGGGGTGTACTCTAAGGGAAGAGCTACAACTGATCCGTGCACTTGCGATTCACGATTGGCGTGCCTAAGGGCCGTCAACAACAACATCGCATGGACCGACAAGAAAAAGATTACGACGGTCGGACACCCGAGGGGCTCAAATGAATTCTTCATCAATCAAACGTCCTCTGTCACACCACGTCTCCCATTTCGTCCAATGCGATGGTTTGCATGTCAATCCCTCATCCTCTCTCATTCATGAGTTTAAAATAATCTTGAGATAATCATCAAAGTTAAAATCAAATAAAACTTGTTGCTCCTGTGGTTTATATGCTCATCCTTGATTGGCTTGCATATTCTTTATTCCTTGCACATACACTTGCTGCTTGTGAACATATATCTTTAGGAAAGCATGTCTATCTAAATGGTTGACAAATGAGATATGGTATGATAAGATGAACCTTGCTCTTTCTGTATAAAGTGCTTGGGAAGTTTTTCTTACAAAATTAAAATCAGTGGCCTTACAAAAGCTCCTCAATGATATCCCATTCCTACCAAAGCCATATGTTGCTCACATTGAAAACATCATACATATGCTGCTTGTTATTGCATTGAGCTTTGTCAAATTGATGTGACCCTTGTAAGATGCTCTTCATGCTTTCTTGATCAAGATCACGTACACTCCATATACATTTGCTAGACTTCTACACTGGAAGTTGGCAATACCCATTCATCCACCGAATAAATGCTCCATATGTTTTATGAATCTCTCTCCAAATATCCTTTGCAAAAGAGACATGGGCTATAGAAAAAAAACATTTTAGACACATGAAGGTCCAAGAAAAAGAAGAAATATATATATATATATATATGCTATATACATAAAAGCATTGAGCATAAAAAAGAAGAAGAGAAAAAAAAGAGAGATAGCCATGATTCTCAAAATGAATTCAAAGGAGAGAGATCATACAAAAGGGAGTTCTCATACACCATCCACTTTACCACACACATGGACATCTTGATCAGATTGTATGAATAATTTTCTTCTTGAATCCACTCTTTGACTTTGCAATATATGTGATACAAGTATGCTTTATCTTTACCCCTACCATGAGCTCCACATAAGCCTTTTTAGAAGTAGGGTGAAAGGTGGCAAATTAATGCCTTGGTGAGGAATCATACACATTGAGCGATCTGAGAGAATCAACTGAGGAGCTGGGTAAGGTTTTGTTTTTAAAAATTTATCAAAACCCAAGTTACTTACTAGAAGAGTGGAGATTAATCGAATCAAGGTCGTTCCATTTCTCAACCATTCAAGATTACATGATAGACACTTCAACATTCACAAGTACAAGTATGTCTTGGAATAACTTATACGCTAGCATCATATCAAAAGGAGTTATTTTGTTCCACCTTAGTTCTTAAACTTTACTCGAGGCCGAGCAAAGGCTAAGTGTGGGGGAGCTTGTTGATGGTCCTTAAGTACCACTTTTGACCATCAATTCCTATAGAAAATAAATCAAGTATAATCATCAAACATAGTGGTAGGGTTTATTACTAATGATTTCCATGAGTGTTGGTGTTTTATCTTGTTCTGCAGAAAATGCCCAAAATAACCCTATGGGTTTGAGAAAGATCCAAAAATATCAATGTCACAAAATATCTCAAATCACAAATTGGAGTTCACCATTACGTAGACCTGGTCGAGACAATTCCAACAGATATATTATTCATAATATTTGAAACCGGCAGAAAAAGATATAAAGATTACAATTAATTACGAGGTACTGACATCAGATGACGTCAGCACCCCCAACTGACGATATGGGCCCACGAGACCAAGGCCCACCCGAGTGGACCTACCAGCCATGCGCCGCGACCTTGAGGCACGCGAGTGCGGGCATGGTCAACGCCCAGGTGGGAGGCGTGCCGCCTCCGCAGTCTGCACTGGGCAGAGGCATCACCCCTCTGCGGGCCTGGTGGCCAGGCGGGGCCATGAGCCATGGCGCAAAGTAGGCCCGGCTGGGGGGCAAGCGGCCTGGGCATGCTGCGGACGCCCGCTTGCGCGGGTCAGCGCGTGAGGCCAGGGGCACGTGGCAGCGTGGGATTTAGCCAGGAGTCGGTTCAGCGACGTATTCTTCTGGTTTTTCCCACAGGCGTGGTTTTCTTTCGGTCCAAGATGGCGCCAAGAGAGAAAGAGAAGGGGGAATATTCCCTAGGACCTAGGAAGGATCTCCACATCCCCAAGGCATCTCCTCTACTATAAATAGAGGACCTCCCCCACGCATTCAACACACAAGGAAGTGAAGCAAAGCTCAAGGCAAATATCCAATGTAGTGTTAGAATTGGTGAGAGGTGAGGTGAGAGTCCAGGAGAAGATGGGGATGTCGGCTTCCTCTCTTCTTCTTTACCTCGGCGGGCGCGGCTCAGGTTCGAGTAACATCTGGGTATTTTCTTGTTATTTCTGGATTAATATTTAATTAAGTTCAAGCTTTACTTTATTTACTTGTAGGCTCCTCGCTGTGATAAGTATCTTAGTACATGCAAAGCTAAGATAGTATTTAACTGAGTAGATGGATGTCTAGTCTATTGAATACCTTGGAGTGCGCCTAGTGCCACGGATTTGTAGTGGTAGCCCCAGGTGGTGACAGCCCTGACGGCCTACGTAGTCCACCACGTGAGAAGCACTAGAGAGTAGTAGGACCATTGTTTGGCTTGCCTAGTCCCCTTCACATCCCTTTCTGGACTAGGACGGTTGGGCGTCCTGAAGCAAGTAATACAGTAAATGACTTGAGCCATCCTTTGATTATCCAGAATTACCTAGAAATAGCCCTCTCTACCTTCTACACATTTATCACTTCTGTTGTCCTTGGTCGTTCTTAATTCATCACTAGTACACACACATTCCCTGTGGATTCGATACCCTGGAATACTCTCGGGTGAAAGCTACATCGGTATCCGTACGCTTGCGGATTTATCTGTGATCGTTAAAAATACCAACAAGCTTTTTGGTGCCGTTGCCTGTCAACCCGAATGCTACTATATGTGTACCCAGGAAGTCTTAAACACACATATAGCTCCAGAAATAGAATATCAAAGTAAACCAGTGCTCGAATTACAAAAGAAACTATTACAAAAGACAAGGGTTTTAAAACAAACCACAGCGGAATTCTATTTACTATCTCTCATGATGAAGTCTCCATTCCACAGGGACGCCGGCTGGTGAACCACAACCCAGAACTCTTCTGAACATCTTCATGAGAATCTTCGAGTGCTGCCTCATCTGAGTACCCATCCGGGATTTTGTTGAATAGTGCAAGTGTAAGTAAACCAACTTTACTTAACAATTATAACACGAGGGATGAAGGCTTAAAAGGCTAGACACGGTTTAACTGCGGTAAGCACTTTAATAGTTCAGTTTTAACATTATCCAAATTACTACAATGTAATAGGAATAACCCAGTTGTAACCCAAATTAAGTGTATATATAAGTATCATCAAGTCCACCATCATTCCATTGTCATTTAATTTTAAACATCACCGGGGTAAAAGTCACTGTCAAAAAGGATCCAGGCCACTCGTAACCGTGAGTACGGCTGATATATCAGTTTTTACACTCTGCAGAGGTTGTACACTTTCCCCACTGGTCGCGTAAAAGCTCAAAAGAACTTTATAACCCAACCATGCAGTGCGGATCAGGCACATTCATCACACTACCTTTGGTGTGACTGCATAGGGACGCTACGAAACCTTTCAAAAGAGACCCTAGCCGCTAGTGACAGTGTGAACCTTCTCTGCTCCCACCAAAAGTAAATATCGACCCATTTCCGAGACAGACCAAGGCCACCGCTTCTGGCCCTCTCCTCCAAGTCAAGCCAGATAGCCACTTAGACAAGCTAGGATCATACAATTTACTTAGTTAAGACCAGAGCCCATTTGATTCCCGTGGTTGCACTGTTTTCCCAAGTTGCCACTTTAAGATAGACCATAACAAGTGATGCCCAAAACAAAGCACAAGATGACGTCAGCACCCCCAACTGACGATATGGGCCCACGAGACCAAGGCCCACCCGAGTGGACCTACTAGCCACGTGCCGCGACCGTGAGGCACGCGAGCGTGGGCATGGTCAACGCCCAGGTGGGAGGCGCGCCGCCTCCGCAGTCCGCACTGGGTAGAGGCGTCGCCCGTTTGTGGGCCTGGTAGCCTGGTGGGACCATGGGCCATGGCGCAAAGTAGGCCCGGCTGGGGGCAAGCGGCATGGGCATGCTGCGGACGCCCGCTTGCACGGGTCAGCACGTGAGGCCAGGGGCACGTGGCAGCGTGGGATTTAGCCAGGAGTCGGTTTAGCGATGTATTCTTTTGGTTTTTCCCACAGGCGCGGTTTTCTCTCGGTCCAACACCGGTTCTTCACGGTTTTGCTCGTTATCGACTACAGGAGGCCAGTTCCGTGCGGCAGAAGGTGGAGGTGCCTAGTATTTTCTTGTTATTTCTGGATTAATATTTAATTAAGTTCAAACTTTACTTTATTTACTTGTGGGCTCCTCGCTGTGATAAGTGTCTTAGTACTTGCAAAGCTAAAATAATATTTAATTGAGTAGATGGATGTCTAGTCTGTTGAATAACTTGGAGTGCGCCTAGTGCCACGGATTTGTAGTGGTAGCCCCAGGTGGTGACAGCCCTGACGGCCTACGTAGTCCACCACGTGAGAAGCACTAGAGAGTAGTAGGACCATTGCTTGGCTTGTCTAGTCCCCTTCTCATCCCTTTCTAGACTAGGACGGTTGTGCGTCCCGAAGCAAGTAATACAGTAAATGACTTGAGCTATCCTTTGATTATCCAGAATTACCCTAGAAATAACCCTCTCTACCTTCTACACATTTATCACTTCTGTTGTCCTTGGTCGTTCTTAATTCCTCACTAGTACACACACGTTCCCTGTGGATTCGATACCCTCGAATACTCTAGGGTAAAAGCTACATCTGTATCCGTATGCTCGCGGATTTATCTGTGATCGTTAAAAATACCAACAGCAGTGGAACTGATTCAATGACAGAAGTTAACACTTTTTTTTTGTTCATCACACTTGAACTTTAGGTGGACTAAAGTTGGGTCCTTGGGCCAAAATTTACTTAGGCGCACAAAGATGGGATTGTGGAATTTATGCATTTTGTTGGGCAGAAGTTTGGAAAGGATGAGCTGATAAAATGTCCATGCCGCCGTTGTGTCAACCTGCATGATTTGTCACAGATTGAAGTCGACATACACCTACTTTATTCTGGGATGTCAGCTA
The DNA here is from genome assembly GCA_004135705.1 of Alloteropsis semialata. NCBI lineage: Eukaryota > Viridiplantae > Streptophyta > Magnoliopsida > Poales > Poaceae > Alloteropsis > Alloteropsis semialata. The sequence goes on from CM014272.1 coordinate 33,427,185, forward strand.
CATACACCAAGTGGTTTCTGCATGGTGAAGCAGATGATGTTGATGTTGTTGAGGATGCACAGGGCTTGGGAATGCATCTGGATGATGCTGATGATGCACAAGGTGCTGCTGGGATGGAACTGGATGAGGAAGAGGGCAGTGATGATGTAGTTCCAGATGTGGAATTGTTGGCAGATTTGTACACAGTCGCAAAGGAGGATGATGAAACAGAGACAAAGTCGTTTACTAAATTGGTGCAGGACTTGACAACATCCCTATCCCTAGGATCTAGATACAGCAGATTTTTATTTATTATGAGGTTGCTCTGGATCATGTCCCAATTTAAAATCAGTACTACAAGATTTGATGCAATACTGGTTCTGTTGTGTTCATCATTCCCTTAGAGCAAGTTACCCAAATCATACAATGAAGCTAATTTGGAAGACCTTATAAGAAGCAAGAGCCCAATGCACCTGCCTGAAGATGATGAGGAGGATGAAACCATGGAGCAGTATTACAGTGACAGCGACAATGGGTATTTCAGTATAAATGACAACACATGCGAGGATGATGATGATCTATGATGCTGCTGCTTTGCTTGGTTCTTCTGATTCTGTGTTCTGATGTATAAAACTGCATTTGATGTGGTCTGATGTATAACTCTGATGTATAACTGCATTTCGTGTCTTTGATGTATTCTGCCTTGGACATGACTATGTGCACGATCTGTTTTTTCTGATGTATAACGACATTTCTTGTTTGTTTGCTGTTTGCTATTTGTTGTTTGCTGTATTTGCTCTAAGAGACAAAAGAGACAAAAGATGGGAGGGGGAGAGACCTATTTACTGTTTGCTCCAAAGATGGGAGGGGTGAGAGACCCAGTCACTAGTTTCACGGGTGGGTGAGTGTATGACAGATGGGCCCTAATGCCAAGAGGACCCGTCCGTCAGTGTGTCTGCGATGGAGAGTGTACACTATCAACTGAAGAACCGCTGCACCAAAGGTCAAAACTCTCTGACCCCCACGTTCCGTCGTTTCTGCCTCACGCTCATCGATTCCCAAGGTCCCGTCCCGTCAGCTCCCCATGCTAGTCCCTGAGTCTGCCAGCATTAGTCCATGACGGATGGATCCCAATGCCAAGAGGGCTCGGCCGTCAATGAGCTTGGGATGGATGAGAGTCTGTTGTCTTCTATTCGTAGGAGGCTATAAACACGAACGCAGTGCGTATTCATCCTTCCACACGCCTTCTCCTCCTCGCCGCACTCCGCCTTCTCTCCTCCTCGCTGCGCTCCGCCTTCTTGCTGCGCTCCGTCAAGAGCATGGATCCCACCGGCGCTCCATCTTCGGTAAGTCCATACGTCTTCGGTAAGAATGGTGCTACGTGCTGTGGCTAGCAGGGTCGTCGGGTTCATTAGGGTTTTTTTATGTACACTGTTCATTAGGGTTTTTTTTGTACTGTGTTCATCGCTTCCAGGGTGCTGCTGGTGGGTCG
>CM014272.1:33428673-33461965 GCA_004135705.1 Alloteropsis semialata
ACCGGATGCGCATCCTCGTCAGGTACACCGACTCCGGCAAGAGCTCATTCCGGTGCCCCGCCTGCCCATTCGAGACCGACACCAACCCCAAGGTGCAGCTCCATGTCATGGAGATCGCCATGAATGGGCCGGAGCCTGGCCTCGATGCCCAGGCAGGCATGCACCGCTAGTTTGCCAGGCAGGAGGGCTGGATTAATTAGTTTGTTTACTTAGTTTGTTTAATTTTCTTGTGTCTGAACAATGCGTGCTTAGTTTCTATGTCTAAACAATGCGTGCTTAGTTTCTGTGTCTGAACAAATGCGTGCTAAATTTTCTTGTGCTTAGTTTCTGTGTTCATCAATCTGTTATTGTATTTGCTGGAACGGTTGCAACGCGCCCACGTACGCCGCAACAACGAACGCGCGCGAACGCGCCCACGAACGCGTGAGAACGGTTCCAACGCGAACACGAACCAAACGGTTGTGGGAACGCGAAGCTTCGTGTGGAAGTGAACTCAAAATTAGTGGTCAAACCGGCCTTCACCGGCAACGGGACGTGCGACGGGACGCGAACAGTTGAACATCAATGAATGCGCCTGCCCACGTCCATTAGCCTGTGCGCGTGCTCATCTCCCTAGCCTTTTTGGGCTGCGTTTGTGGCCCAAGACAGATACATTTATTTTCTGGCTTGCCCCGCGTTTGTGGCCCAAATGACTTCAAGGCCAACCTTGGCCCAGCCGAAATCACCCTCATACACAAATTACCACCACAACTATGGCACATTGTCAACAACCTCATACACAAATTCCAAACACAAATTAATCATACAAGCACTTGTCCCAAACACAAATTCCACATTACATCAACAAATTAAACATACTAACTATCTATGCTGAACGCATAAACACCATTACAGCAGTAGCACAACCCACAAGCAGACCAAAGGGCCAATGCTTCTTCTCTGACTTCTTCTTGCTCACCCAGGGCCTGCCCTCTTCCAAGGAGGAGCTCAAACCTACATTCTCCTTCTTCAGCATCTCAAGCTTAATCACAGTATCTCTGAGAGCAGCCTTAAGCTCTGCCCTTTCACGTTTCAGTGCCTTCACAGCATCCCAGAGATCCACCAGCAAGCTTCTCACGAACTCATCCACCAGCAACCCAAGAAGTCACACCCTCCATACTGGAAATAACCAAAGAATCAAATTAAATCGTACAACACCTCCAAACCAAACCCATGACACCAGATCTAAAACCACTTACCCAAGCATTGTAGCACTTAAAGTACCTCTGCCATGGATTGGCGTCCCTCCACGAGATCCACAACGCCTCCTTCTTGCCGCAATGACACAGAACATCAGGAGAGTAGTCCAGGGGGCCGCGCCAGTAAGGGATTGGCGACCTCTGCTCTCCCACCTCGCCGTACCATGTCCTGTGCGAACGGCTGGAGCACCATGAGGTCTACATCGCTTGGGATCACCGGAGGAGAAGAGGGGAAGAAAGGGGCTAGGGTTACGCACCGGGGAAGAAAGAGGATGGATGCCGCCGGAAGTCGACGCCTCCGCTTCTTAACGATCAACAAAAATGACTTCGCTGACATGTGGGCCCTGCCACATCGGATAGGATGCGTGGTGCTGACATGTGCGCGTCGGACAGTTTTTTAATCCAAGGAGAAATTGCAGATTCGACCAACAATTCGAGGTAAAATGGCCCGACAGAATTCAGCTTAGCCCAATGGAGATCAGCAAAGGAAACGCTCGCCTACGCGTGAGCTTCATTCGTAACCTACAAATGGCCCAGTCCACTAAGGGCGAACATCTACATAGAAACTGGTGCAGTTCTATGATGAATCGAAACTGTCACAGCTCTTTGGCGCAGATGGGCTGGGGTTCTATGACGATTTGGGTTTTCTGTTCTATGACGTTATTTTACGCTCTGTCATAATTTTTGTCATAAAATTTCTGTCACTTATCTACCGTGACGATCCATTTTTTTGTCATAGTGACACCATCTACTGTGACACTATTTCAGAACGTCACTACCAAAACGTAATAGATGTTCGCATTTCTACTAGTGAGTGTTCGGTGAAAAAATGCCCACCCCTATCTATATTGTTAGGAACATACTGTTCACTTCTCTTCTTATTTCCTTTTCCTTTCTGCAACAACAAAAATATGAAGGAGCTTACCTGTGATTCTTCTCTGCATGATGTTGTGATTCTTCTCTGCATGATGTTGCTGGATGAAAGCCAAAACATGCTTATGTTAGCTGACTTGGTTACATATGTCACACAGCTAACCAATTGATTACTTGCCATATCAATTTGTCTTATGACGAAATTTATTTTGGGTCAATAAACAAATGTCGTTCCAAATCTTATATATTTTTGTGTCCCTCCACTGTGGTTGTTGGTTTGCTAGAACAATAGACAATGTGCTGCCGACGCCGAGGTAAATCTGTGTTTATATGATTCATTATTTTTTAGCTATGGTCCTATATTTCAGTTAGTTAGTGCATGCTTATATGTTTTTTGACTATTGTAAATTATCTATTTGTATGAATCTGCTTATCTCTTATCTCATCATCATATTGTTATTTCATGGAATACATAATATAATTAACATTCTACGCATATGGGCACACGTCAATCACTAGTATGGTGGGAAGACGTTGTTTTTTTCTTGGTTCTGTATCATTGCAGCGTCGTGTGTCATCTAGAAAATTTAGGACGCACGACGTTCGATGATTCAGCCATAACCACTTGTAGGAATCTCCAATCGCCTTGCCACTTCGTGGGGCTTCTAAATATCCAAAGATATTATGTTGTTTTCTTCATAGGTCGTGCTGATTCTTGATGAGAACAGTAGCTTCCTGTGAATAGATCCGGAGATGTTGACAATCTTGATCTTATGGTCTTCAGGGCACTATGTCGCACATCCTTTGGCTTCCAACGTCATCATCATTTCTGCATAGCGAGTAGCATGGTGGCAATGATGCATCCTCTTCATGAGTTTTGCTTTAGCATAAGTTATGGGACCAGAGGAGGCTCACGCGCTTCATGTTGATGACCTGAGCAGTTTCTTTCCTTGATTGTGTTACTCAATTAGAAGCTTCTTGAGTATCCCACAGGAGAAATTTGGTAATGTCATGGTGCAAATAATCTTGTTTCCTCCATTCTTGATCAACTTCGATGCACACAATGCCCTCCAATCATCCCTCAACTTCTTCGTCGTTCATTGCTGCCTCTTTTCTGTTACATTCCTCTGCGTCCAGTACAGAACGTATACCAAACTTCTACTCCATTTCAAAGTGCATCAAATTCCCTTTCCAACAGTGGTCATTCACCCCTACTGGACTCCAGATGGAAGAGTTACGCCTTTTCGCTATGGGACTGCGTTCTGTCCCGTCCTAATTTCAGATGGCGCGGCGCTGAAAGAATTTATCATAACTTCTTGTACCGATGTCCAAAATTAATGATTCTTGATGCACTGGTAAGAATACTTGATGGAGATTCATAAACTTCAATTTTATTTCATTATAACTCTCCGATCACAGATGAAAATTTTATCACAACAGAGGAGTTCTTGAGATGTTGATGATCCGATCTCACGACTTTCATTTCACTACTAGATTTCTAACATTAGCCGAGCGTGTTTAAACTGTTGGCCATTAGCTAAAACACTCGGAAATCACAATAGCCTACTGTATACCGTCGGCAACTCGCCCTCGGTGATTCTTGGTCGGGCATTGGACCAATTTCCGAGCGTCCGTCGGCCACACGATCACCTACCGCGAAAGCCTGAGGGTTCACCCTCAGCTAAGCTGTTGTTAGCCACGCTAGAAGAACTGGTCGCCATGCAATTCCCAACCGGGTGACTACTCTTGGGAATTTTATTTTTAGTTATAAAATTATTTTACATTTTATTATAATATTGTATAGTAAATTATTTGCATTCAGTTCTGGATGTGTAACCTCGATCATATTTCCAGAATCATATTGACACGCTAAGATTAAAACGGATCAATTTGATTAAATATATGTCTCATGGTAGGCTGGTACACTTAGGTAAAAAAAAAGAAATATGACAATCGTTACATATACTAAGTGAGTGATCACACAGTATATGCAAACAATCAATCGATCTGTATACAATCGAGCTCAACAATTACATATATAAGTGAATGGTCACACTGTATACCCAAACAAGTAATCGATCTGTGTATTATCTACTATATAGACTAAGCTTCAGACTTCACGCATTGTCATAATGATTCAGCTCTGAATATCTTGTTGCACCTTCCACCAATCCAATTCGACCACAGATCTGAATAAGAAAAAAATACAAGTATTCGACCACAGATCTGAATAAGAAAAAAATACAAGTAGATTAGAACAAATAGATTGGGTTGCGAATGCAAATGTATCACTGAATTTCAGGGGGGAAAATAGACAGTATTGAATCCAAACCAAGAGAAAAACGTTGAAGGATTACGAGGAAATAAAAAGAAACATGGCAAGAAAGGTATTGTACCTAGAAACATCCAGATTGAATAGTTCAGAGAGGATTTAGATCCAAGTAAAGCAGTTCTTGTACCTACAACAAAGGATCAGTGAAGCGCACATCCAAATTGAATGGTACAGAGAAGATTTCAATCAAAGTAAAGAAGTTCTCGTACCTAAAACAACGGATCTATTGAGCACTCTGGCCATCCAGCGCGCGATGCCGTCAGTCGTGGGTGTCTGTACGTCTGAATCCCAAACGGCGGCTTGATCAGACGAGTCTCCGTGGAGCAGAACAAGTTGCGATCTTCTGTATATCTGAGGTTCGTGACTTTGGAATTTTGGATTATTGCCTGCTCGGGTCCTGGATATGTTAATATATATACACAATACACCTGGCCAATCATAGATTGGAGGGCTGCAGTATGGCTATAGATCCGATGATGTAGGTAGTTTATCTAGAACGTGGGGATAAAATATAGGAAAGGTGCGGTGGCGGTTAACCAAAAAATAGAAATGCACGTTTAATCCTTACTTTTTTTCTGAGTACACCACGATAAAAAGCTTTCCTGACTGGGATAATCTACGGCCCTCGGCCACTTCAAAACATTGCCATCTGTGCCGAGAAAAACAGTCGGCCACGAACATAACAGTCGGCCATTTGTCAAATAGCCGAAGGTTTTTTGCTTTATAGTCGGGCATTTTAAAACCGTTGGCCATCGGTAACATTACCAAGCGGCGGTCGGCAACTCATAAGAACACTAGGCTAAAGCTAGGATTCTAGTAGTGTTTGGGCATGATTCAACACATATTACCTGAACAAACAAATCTCCAAGAAACATTAGTCTAAACAAAATTAATTGACACAACAGTATACCTTGTTTGTCATTATTTATATTGGGTGTGGACTTGATAGCGGATGTTGGGCCATTAACAAAGTTAGCGCCTACCACTAAAGATCGGATCTTCATGAAACCATCATTTTATCAGAGCTTGTTTTGACTTGTTGAAGTCCAAGCTTAGTGTCTAGATTTTCACCTGCTTTCAAGGACACAAACAAGAAAACAAGGGTATATACAATAACAAAATTAGGGTTAGTCCAAAAAGATAGATCGCCATAGGGTTTGAGTTGCTGATCCCGACAATGGCGCTAGGAAAGCTTGTTGGCGGTGGTTAGTGCGCCATGTTGTAAACCGCAAGCACACATGTCACTTTAGCTCTTCCCTTAGAGTACTCCCTTAAGGTTTATCATCTAATCTATCTAGGGTTTTCCATCTAATCTAACGGATCTAATCCTAACGTGAAGCGTTAATTGCTTAAAAAGGGTAAACCTAATTGATAAGAGTGATAGAGTAAAGGTAGATCACATCTACACGCATAGGCAAAGAGGTAGCATAACCAAGGGTAACAAAAGCCTATCGCCTTCTAATTGTAGTTCTAGCCAAGACAAGCAAGCACATCATGCATCTCATTCAAAAGCATTTTTAAATCACCACCTTCGGTCAAACCCCGAAAACGCCTACCTTACACAGGATCAGACCTTGACATGATCCTCCCTATCGGCGCAGGCAACTTAAGGGCACATTCACGAAGAACATGTCATACTCCTTGGTAGATCAAGTTTGAACTTCTAGCCACCATAGCTACAAGATCACCCCCAAGCAATTTATACCGGTAATAGATTGAAAGCAAAGCAATCCCAAGAAAGCTCAAGATCATAGAAGGAGGTACTTTGATCGCTAAAGAATGGGATGAAAGAAGAACATTGCTCACATAACGGATGTATTAGATCATCACCTTCAATTACATACCATCGATAATCCACTACTAGCTCCTAAACTCTACCATGGCACAACTGCGTAGGGAGGCCATGGCGGGCTAGGGTTGGCCTAAGCCATCTCCTAGACAACTTCAAAGACTTGCGGCGGCCGTCGTCTCTCTCTGGTGCTTGCCCTAGATTTCGCCGAGTTGTGATGGATGGATTTGCGTGCCTCCTGGTATTCGAGCTATCAATAGTTCGGGGAGACTCTAGGTGAAAGGGGAGGCCGAGACGGCGCAAAAACAGACTGTGCTGGCCTAGCCCACTTGGGCCGGCCGGCCTACCCCACTAGAGGCCTCAAATGCCCATGCACTTCTTACAAAAGTTGTAGATCTTTTTGAGCCATGCAATTTTCTTATAAAATTTGCCCCAATTAGACTTCGGATGAAGGAGATATGGCCCATACAAGTTCAGCTTCTCCTATGGGCCTTCAGTCCAATGTTGGTGATGGTGTCTTCCAATATCCAAGGTCTGGTCCCAATTCCGAATTGTAGAAAAACTATCTATTTATGTCATATTTCCTGTGATTTTGTAACACGGTCCAAGATACAATACATATACAATAATGAGGTTATTTCAGGGGCCAAGTGTCGGGTTAGTGTATGAATTAGTCCAAAAACACCACTTAAATGGCATTAAAAGTGTGACAATAACGAGAGCCAACAATCATCAGGCGTAAAGGATTTTCAATGCTAGCAACTTCTTGAGTTTCCAGGTAATTATAATTTATTTTAAGCTCATACTTTTTCAAACTTGGTCTAAGCATGTACAATTTCTACGCAGAATGATATGTGCAGTGAGTACTTATGGTCTTTTGATTCCGTTCATCACAGAGAGGACATTGTTCATGGAAATGTTTATTTGATTTTGGGATTCCTTCAATAAACTTAACTTTGTGCAAGTGAACCTTGGCTACCAAGCCCAGCAAAGGATTTTCGGTGGCACGACCCTGGCTACATCCATTCAGCCATCATGACCGGGCTCCAACCTTTGCAGTACTACACCTAATGTTATGGAAGGTAAAGTTTTCTCATGACTGAGTTTGAGATCCTAGCAAACATCTGGCCAGCAACACCTCAGAATTAGAAAATGCTGAGGATGTTCGTAAAACTCAGGCCAAGGATCAACTGAGTGAGAAGCTTCATGAGTTCCCACTATTTTTGAGTTTGTGCTTGTACAATGATTCTGTGGGGGTGGAGTGACAAACAAATTCAGAACTTCACTAGCTACAGGTTCAGATAAGACATCCTTTTGTGATCTATGGTGATATGGGGAAGGCTCCACTTGACCCATGCATGGAACAATACATTCAGGTTTGGCAAAAATGTTGCCTCAGTTAGACCTATCATTCATAAACCTGCTCCTAAGGTCTGAGCTACAGAGCTAATCATGTTGATTTTGTAGTACATTGTTGCATAAACTTGCTGGGGCGTGGTCAATTCTTAGTTTCTTACTTATCCATGTAAAATCTGCCATTTGTGGCAAATTTGTTACAGAGTTATAAATAGATGCGGGATGTGTAGTACCTGCGTTTGGGGGTGGGGGTGGGGGAGTGGATTTGTTATTTGGAGGATCAATAATGTTACACTACCCTACCCATGTGATTATTCTACAATGATGTGGCAATACTTTTTTTTGTTGGTTTGCTTTCACAAGCATTGGTACATAAGTACTTCTCAGGGGTATTATTACTACTCTGTATCCTGCTAGCATCAGTATTTTAAGCATTGTGTTCTGAATTTTTTTTTCCAATATAAGGCAGTTCTGGTAGTGTACCATCAACTTTCCAATTTGATGGTCTGACAGTCTTAGTAGTGTAGCATCAAAAGTCAGTTTTGTCCCACTAGTGCAAAACTAAAAAATAAGATCGATCAATCACATGTTGCAGATAAGTTACACAAATGTTCACTTTTGTTCTTTACTTCTTTGTGTACTGCATTGTGCTATACTATCTGTTGCCTCCTGATTTGACTGATTTGAGCCTATGTTGCCTGTGTTTTTGAATTGTTTGAACTTATTTCACAATTTTAGCTATCATAATGTCCATGTCTGTAGTTTGTTTCCAGTCATGCTGCTAACTTGCTTTCTTCTAGGACATATTGGCTATAATGGTTGATTGACATCAAGAGGCTACCTTGGTATTTTTATTGCCTCACCTTCTGTTTGTCACGAACCAGTCGGCATCATCGCTAATGAAGGGGACTAAATACTCTAATCAAGCTATAGGCGTTATTTCTGAAGAAGAGCATTTCACATCCATGCTTCATCGGCATGCAGCAAGAGGACTGCTGGAGGCAAGCAATCAATTCATAAAGACAACTCCTGGAGGCAAGCGATCAACTACTGATGAAAATGAAGATGCTGAATATTCCGAACAGCTGGTTCAGAGTTTAGAGAAGCTGATCGCGATGTGGGCTTAATGGGTCAGAAGTCAAAGTGTTGGTTTTGATGGGCCGAGCAGGTTCTAAAGTAGATAGGCCCATGACTATAGTACGCTGAGTAATCTGTTAAAAGGGGATGAAGCTGGGAACCGGGAACTTGATTTTGGGTGTAATCGGCGACTGTAGCGAGCTGCGGCTCGAGAAGGCGAGCATCTGCTCAATATTGTCGATTACTTCTATTTCCACTAAAATCCAGTTATCTGAGACGAAATTTATGAGTGTGTTCTTGTGATTCATGTCTGGAGTGTAACATTTGGTATTCAGAGCTGTTTCAGTCTAGGAATCACCATCACAACCACCGGAGAGAACATGACTACGGAGGAGATGATGGAGGAGATGTGGGCTATGTTGCTGGAGAAGCTCGATGAACTAGGGAAGAAGATGGATGCTCAGTTGTGCAGACGCGCTGAGCAACTGTCATCTCCATCCTCTCTACCAACCCCAATCTCCTTCGCCAACATTGAGGATTTGGAGGGAGAGCCTAGCATCTCCACGAGTACCAGCAAGCTGGCAACGACCTCATCGGCATTGCCAACGTCTTCCCAGACCTCCTCTCCACCACAGGACGCCACCGTGGTCGATTCAATTGCGGCCATGGAGCTTCTACCTGCAGTGCCCACAACGTGTTTGATGGTGGGTCCCTACCAGGACACCCGCATTCTAGTGTCAGGGATCACAGTGTCGGCACCGCCCTGCGCTTCAATGACCTCCTCCCCGTCACCTGATGCCGCCATCGTGTCAGGCAATGCAATTGTATCTTCAATTCATCAGTAACTGAATGGAGGAGACAACAGTATAGCCGGCGGCAAGGATAACATTTCGACGACTTCATCATCTACATCGAATTGGCATCCAACGGCTCCCGTTGCCCCTTCATTACATTAGCGTCTAATGCTTTGTTTTCGGTTGATAAATAGTTATTAGAGTTAAGTGTCTTGTGATGAAAATCACCGGCCTATACAAGGCTCGGGCTTGTCTCTCATAGAACTCGTGAACTGAAAAGGGGAAAACCCTAGGTATTAGTAGTCTAGCTGTAGATCTTGCTTCCCTGGCGATTGACTCTGTAATTTGGCTCCACCGAACTTGCCAATTTTAGTTCCTACAGCTGCTATTGCTATTGATTTCCCCTCCTGTTCTTGCCCCTTTCGATTTTGCTTGCTGTTCCTTTGGAGTTCTTACACTTTTCTCTTCGGAACCTCACAATTGGTATCCAGAGCCGCGATTTCCTTAGCAACTCTCTAATTCCAGAGCCCAGTTCTTCGATTCGTGTCCGATTGGTGAGTGATTGGCTGGTTGCGACTCAATCGCCTAATATCCCACCCACCCACCCGCTTCGAAGAACACTACCCGATTTTCCCCAAAATTAGTGGTGGATTCAGTGCTGACAGAGGGTTGCACGGCATATGTCTATGGGTAAAATTCCAGGAGTCAAGTACTGTATCGAATCCATGGAGGTGTTCAAGGGGAACACTGCTGTGTGAGGGTTGTGGAACAAGTATCCACGTAAAATTCCTTAGCCGGTCCCGTGTTCCAGGAGTTGGGATTACTTGAGAATCTATTGTGGAGAGTTTCTCGCACCGAATTCTCGAGTATCAAAGATGGTGAATGTCAATGAGAGGGATGATGAAGCAACTCAGTTTGCAACAGCTGTGGAGGTCGATGGCATCAGAAGAACCCTCGAGTATCAAAGATGGTGAATGTCAATGAGAGGGATGATGAAGCAACTCAGTTTGCAACAGCTGTGGAGGTCGATGGCATCAGAAGAACCCTCGACCTGTTCATGAAGAAGCAAGATGAAAGGAATGATGCTATTTCAGCAAAGCTTGACAAACTGATGACATTCTTCCCTCAGAAGTTAACTGATCAGATGCAAGCCCTTCCTGAGGACAAAGGCTCCAACTTCAAAGGTACTAAACCTGCTGTCCCACCAGAAACCAAACCAGATCCTAGAGTGATGCATCATACTCAGAGATCTCAACATGCTCCATATCCTCACATGAGCCAACAACAATTTTACATTCCACCTAACATGAGGAAAGTTGAAGAGGGTAGAGAGAACATTTTAGATTCTTCACGGATTGCTCATGCTAGTGGTTCCAATATTGCCACTGTCAATGGACAGCCACACTTTGAATCTCTGCAAATGTCTCTATGTATCCTAACCAGCATCAAAATACATGGAATGAAATGGATATGGATCAGCTCTTTGAAATTAACAAGAGGAGGCAGCAATGGGATCAGGAATTCCAACACAACAATACTACTCCTTTCCATCAGCACTTACCCCACCACAATTATCATGCACATTTTTCTTCTGAGCACAGAACTGTAGCAAAAGGTCCCAAGTTAAATTTTCCTGAGTTTGATGGAACTGATCCAGATGGTTGAATTAGAAAATCTGAAAAGTACTTTGAATTAGTGGGTGTTCCAATGGAAGAAAAAGTAAAAATAGCAATCATGTATATCAAGGGTAGAGCTGAATTTTGGTGGAGAAGTTTAGGCTGCAGTCTACAGAATATACCCTGGCATCAGTTTTGCAGATTGGTGGGTGACAGGTTCAATGAAACTTCAACTTTTGAGATCATTGATCAGTTCCACGGCCATAGGTGGACTGGCTCAGTAACTGATTATGTTGACAAATTTGAAAAACTCATGGGCATGGTAAAAAAGAACAATCCATCTCTGAAAGAAGACAACTTTGTCTCATGCTTTGTTTCTGGCCTAAAAGATCACATACAGCATCATGTGCAATGTCATAACCCAACTACTCTCACCAGTGCTTATTGGTATGCAAGAAGGTTAGAACAAGCAACACCTGCACCAAAGAAATATCCAATTTTCAACAACAATCCCAAAACTCCCAAGGTTTGGAACAAAGAGCCAAAAACCAATGACAACAAAGAACTACCTGCACATATTATAGCAGAATTGAGAGCTGCAGGGAAATGCTTCAAGTGTAGAGAACCATGGGTTCCTGGTCACACAAAATTTTGTAAGGGCAAACAAGTTTTTTCTGTCATCTTAGTGCAAAATGAACAGGGAACAGAGGAAGTAGCAGTTGTAGAAGATGACACAACTTCTGAAGATGGTGACTATCATGATGCCCAAGCCACACCAACACTTCAATTGTCAATGCATGCTTTAACTGGTATCCCAAATCAAACATCTACTTTTACTCTAAAATTGCAATTTGAAAATAGAGCTGCTTTAGCACTTGTGGACAGTGGTAGTGATGCCTCCTTCATCAATGCCAAATTTGCCATAAAAGCAAAGTGCAAAATTTCATCAGTTCCAGCAGTCAATGTAGCAGCAGCCAGTGGAGCAGAAATGACAAGCAACACTGCTTGTATTTCTTATCCTTACTCCATACAAGGACATTAATTTAATTCTGATTTTAGGCTAATTGATATCAAAGATTTCGATGTGGTGCTGGGAGCTGATTGGCTCTACACTCACAGTCCTGCGGGGTTGGATCTGAAGAGGAGAGAATTCTCTATCACTAAGGAAGGACAACAAATTGTAACATTCACTAAAGATTTGTTACAAAGCGGCAGTCAAGTAATTGGCACCAAGAAACTATGGCAACTTCTTTAGAAGAAGGCAGTTGGAGCAGTACTAGTTTTGAAAAATGAGAGCAATGTGGAAAAAGACCATCCTTCTACTATATGCCCTGAACTTGCAAAAGTGCTGGAAGAATACCGTGATGTTTTTCAGGAGCCTACTGAACTACCACCCACAAGAGCTATTGATCATTCCATTCCTTTTTTGGACAATGGGAAAACTATCAATCAGAGGCCTTATAGATTACCCCATCATCAGAAGAATGCTATGGAGGAATTAATCAAGCATTTACTCCAAGCATAGATGATTCAACCCAGTGTGAGTCCCTATTCTTCTCCTATGATTTTGGTCAAGAAGAAGGATAGTACTTGGCGATTGTGTGTGTGGACTATAGACAACTTAATTCCAACACAGTCAAAAACAAATACCCTATCCCAATCATTGAAGATTTATTGGACGAGTTATTTAAGGCACAAGTGTTTTCCAAGATTGATTTGCGGTCTGGCTACCACCAAATTAGAATGACTCATGCTGATATCCGTAAGATTGCATTCACTACTCATTTGGGGCACTTTGAATATTTGGTAATGCCTTTTGGTCTAACCAATGCTCCTGCAATCTTCCAAGCTCTCATGAACACTGTTCTGTCAGACTTTTTGGGGAAATTTGCACTGGTATTTTTTTATGACATCTGTGCCATGTATCTCACTTCAGGTCAGTACTGGAAGTCTTAAGGCAAAACAAACTCTATGCCAAGTTATCCAAATGCACCTTTGGCAGCCAGAAATTGAATACTTAGGTCATGTCATCACAAAAGAGGGTGTTTCTACCAACCCTACAAAAATCTATCATACAAAATTGGCCTACACCAATGACAGTGACAGAGTTGAGAGCTTTCCTTAGGCTTACTAGCTATTACAGAAGGTTCATCAAAGGATATAGAATCATTTGCAGCCCATTATTCAATGCCCTGAAGAAAAACTCATTTCAGTGGTCTACTGATTAGGAATTAGCCTTCAATCAACTCAAAACCATTATGTCCACTCCACCAGTTCCGGCCCTCCCTAATTTCACTCAGCCTTTTGTGCTGGAAGCAGATGCTAGTGGAAATGGTATAGGAGAAGTTTTGATGCAAAGTGACAAACCATTATCATTTTTCAGTAGAACTTTGGGTCCCAAAGCTGCAGCAATGTCAACAAATGAAAAAGAAGCATTAGCTATAATTGAGGCTATCAAGAAATGGAAGCATTACTTTGCAAGCACTGAGCTTATTATTAAGATAGATCAGCAAAGTTTAAAATACATTCAAGAACAAAGGTTGGTGGAGGGTATACAACACAAGCTCCTAGTTAAACTGTTGGGATACAATTAAAAAATTGAGTACAAGAAAGGAAAAGAAAACAAAGTGGCAGATGCTCTTTATAGGGTGACACCAGCTAAGAAACTAATGGAAACTTCATGTGTTGTTCCTGTCTGGGTTGAACAAATAGTAGCCAGCTACAGTTATGATCAATATTGCTTAGAGTTGATTTCCAAGCTCAGCATTGATCCTCAAGCAGTCCAGTCATACACTCTTTCAAATGGTATTCTCAGATTCAATGGGAAGATTGTTGTTGGCACTGAAGGTTCATTGAGGACTCAACTCCTTCAAAATTTTAACAATTCTGCTTTGGGGGGGACATTGTGGAGAAAGAGCAACCTATCAAAGACTGAAATTAGTATTTCATTGGCCAAAAATGCATCACATGGTTAAGGAGTATGTTAAAGCTTGTCATGACGGTCAGAAGAATAAATCTGAGCATACACCTTACCCTGGCTTACTTGAACAACTCCATGTCTCTGATATGGCTTGCTCACATATCCATGGATTTTATAGAAGGGTTGCCCAAGTCAAATGGGAAAAATGTGATTTTGGTTGTAGTGGATAGGTTCACTAAATACTCACACTTCCTGACACTTAGTCACCCATTCACTGCTGAAGATGTCATACCACTTTTACATGAGCAAGTGTTCAAACTTCATGGACTACCCATGGTCATGCTGACTGACAGGGATAGAATCTTCACTAGCAAAATTTGGCAAGGGTTGTTCAAAACAATGAAAATCAGTTTGCATATGAGCAGTGCTTATCACCCACAGACTGATGGCCAGACAGAGAGGGTTAACCAATGCCTTGAGAATTATCTTAGATGTATGTGTTTTGCTGCCCCAAGGAAGTGGTTCCACTGGCTGTCTTTAGCTGAATGGTGGTATAACATCTCATACCATACATCTTTGAACATGACACCATTCCAAGCCCTCTATGGATTTCCACCACCCATGGTTGCAGAAGTGATCCTAGCTGATTGCCCTGATGATAGTGCAAGACAGATCCTTCAAAACAGACAGCTAGCAGCACAAATCATTAAAGACAACCTGAACAAAGCACAGGCTAGAATTAAACATCAAGCAGATAAGCATAGATCAGAGAGTGAGTTTGTCATTGGGGATACGGTGTATCTCAAAATACAACCATACAGGCATACTTCACTCAGTCTGCACAGTTCCCTTAAGCTTCATTCTAAATATTATGGACCTTTCAGAGTTTTGGACAGAATTGGAAGAACTGCTTATAAGATCTTGTTACCAGATCACTGTCAACTCCATCCAGTTTTCCATGTGAGCCAGCTCAAAAGACGCATTGGTCCAAAAGCTGTAGTATCTCCTGACTTACCATTGATTGATGACAAAGGCAATATCAAAGTAGCTAACCAGTGGTTGAGTGCATCAAGTGGATGAATTTACCAGAATCTGAAGCTACTTGGGAAGATACTTCTTTCATTCGCAAGGTGTTCCTAGATTTCAATCCTTAAGGACAAGGATCTCAAGGGGGAGGGTATTGTCAGGCAATGCAATTGTATCTTCAGTTCGTCAGTAACTGAATGGAAGAGACAACATTATAGCCTGTGGCAAGGATAACATTTCGGTGACTTCATCATCTACGTCGAATTGGCATGCAACGGCTCCCGTCGCCCCTTCATTACATTAGCGTCAAATGCTTCATTTTCGGTTGGTAAACAATTATTAGAGTTAAGTGTCTTGTAATGGAAATCACCGGCCTATACAAGGCTCGGGCTTGTCTCTCGTAGAACTCATGAACTGAAAAGGGGAAAACCCTAGGTAGTAGTAGTCTAGCTGTAGATCTTGCTTCCCTGGCGATTGACTCTGTAATTTGGCTCCACCGAACTTGCCAATTTTAGTTCCTACAGCTGCTATTGCTACTGATTTCCCCCTCCTGTTCTTGCCCCTTTCGGTTTTGCTTGTTGTTCCTTTGGAGTTCTTACACTTATCTCTTCGGATCCTCACACACTGTCACTCCTGTGGTGACTCTGGAGTTTCCACTGGTGGCGCTCGTGTTCGACGGCGGGTCCCAACAAGGCCACTTGTGTGTTGAAGTCGGCGCCTACGGGATCAACACTGCGTTCCGCTTCTTCGACTTCCACCCTGGCCTAGGATGTCTTCCCTGCTGACACCCACCAGGTGTTTGATGTTTGCTCACGACCTGGACCTCGACATTGTGAAAACTGCTGCTTCAGTGGTAGCATCCACAGGTTCATCGCACTCGACGCCACCACAAGAGGCAGCCATCACCAGCCCTGCTGCAGCTAACAACTGTGTCAAGAAAATTGGGTACGATGTTTCCCACCAAGTGCCTGTGGACCTGATAAAGCATTCCAACAAAACTTTTAGTACTGGTGTTTGCAATTCCAACAAGCTGTTGGAGGTAATGCCCCATAATCTTTGTGCTTTCACACTGGATGATGGAAAGCCCAAGGCTCATGTTCCTACTGCTGAAAATATTCATCTGAGTGAGTGCTTAGAGCTGCATCAACCATGGCCACCACCATTATTAGCACAGGTTCATGATTACAATCTGGTGCAATGTCCCATACCATGGCCATCTTTCGAGTTCAGTCAACAAGGTGAGTTTATGCTATTGAAAACACCATGGATGCCACCAGCATGGGTGCGCTCCAGTAGAGCTAGAGTTACTCAAAGGACATTGAGAAGATATGTTCAGCACATTGTTCATATATACAATCTGTTCAAGGAGCTATTTAACTAGAAGGGTTCAGGTGATGTCCTTGTGTCCTTGTTGGATCTACTAGAGTTACTGCAGCTGGAACATAATATAACATTCTTGGCTAGCAGACTTGTAGCATGTCAAACGAAGCTATTATTGTGGTGCAGAACCTTGAAAGATTACAGCCCTTCAGTTGCAGTCATGGTTCATTCTCTACTATCTTCAACTGTAGGCAAATTCATGAGTATCTTTGTTGGATTGGGAAGGTTTCCAGAAAAGTTGATGGCAGTGTCTCTGAGCGTTGGAGTGGAGTTATTTGCAGATGATGCCAGAAAATGCTGCTTTTTGGTTGCCAATAATTGGCTGCATCTATGGTCTCTGTACTTAGTGAAGTCAACTACTTGTGGAGAGCTTATGGAATTGGTGCTCAGGAATGCTCATAGCATATCTGTATTTATATCTCAACAACATGATGATAATGTTCAGCTAAAAATGTTGGCACCATTTGAAGGAATGGGATTCTACCATACTTACCAATTTCTTGGGGGAAGGATAGTCAATTCTTTGAAACTTGTATTGTTGGTCCAGTGCTTTGCCATACTATATCATGTGGCTTGCTATATACAGTGGATAAGGCAGTCCAAGGAAATCCCATACGAGTGGAGTTGGAGCCCTGGTCACCGAGTATTTATTGGCATTGGATCATATGCAGTGATGCTTGTTTAACTGGGTGGTGTTATCGTGTTACTGATGGTGCAACTTGGATATGGCATTTACACTATTCAATTCTCATTTCCCATTCAGATGAAGCCATGCTGGAAAGGCTAAAGCAAGTAGATGACAGAGTGCAGGCATTTAAACTGTACAATTGCTATCTGAAGCTGCTGGACAATGTCTTATGCCATTACAGGTTGACACTAGACATCAAAGTTGTGCAAGTTTCATAGGATCCTGGCAAGCTAAAACCAATCAAGGCTATTGAAGGAATGGCTTGGGGACAAGCCGTGATTCATGGAGGGAGGGACGTCACGAACCAGCCGACATCATCGCTAATGAAAGGGACTGAATACTCTAATCGAGCTATAGGCGTTATTTCTGAAGAAGAGCATTTCACATCCATGCTTCATCGGCATGCAGCAAGAGGACTACTGGAGGCAAGCAATCACTTCATAAAGACAACTCTTGGAGGCAAGCGATCAACTACTGATGGAAATGAAGATGCTGAATATTCTAAACAGCTAGTTCAGAGTTCAGAGAAGCTGATGGCGATGTGGGCTTAATGGGTCAGAAGTCAAAGTGTTGGTTTTGATGGGCCGAGCAGGTTCTAAAGTAGATAGGCCCATGACTATAGTACGCTGAATAATCTGTTAACAAGGCATGAATCTGGGAACCGAAAACTTGATTTTGGTTGTATTCGGCGATGGCGGCGAGCTGCGGCTCGAGAAGGCGAGCATCTGCTCGATATTGTCGATTACTTCTATTTCCACTAAAATCCAGTTATCTGAGATGAGATTTATGAGTGTGTTCTAGTGATTCATATCTGGAGTGTAACACTGTTCAGCTTTTATTTGATTGATCTTTGGTGCACGTCATGGCGGGCCGAGGAAGGCTGTGGCGATAGCATTTTGGGTGCCTTGTTTGCGAGGGAGGAAGGTTAATTGTTTCTGCATTACCTAGTATAACTTTGGTGTTCTTTCTTCAATATATTTTTTTAGCTAACTATCAGCTCTGCTTTGCCCTCATGTAGCTGGAAGCTGGGCTCTATTCCGAGGGACACGAAGGAGATATTTGATTCAGCTGGAGTAAAATTGATTATTATTTGTGTTGTCACTACAGCTAAAGCCCGTAAGTCTGACATATGTCTTCTTTCAGTATCTAAAATTCATTGTTTAGGTCTCATATTGTTTTTCTATAAATGGATTAAGTAACTTGTTTGTTGACTTGCTAGACAACAAATTTCTAAAACAAGAGAGGTGCATCGTTCATTTGCTTTAGTTTGTGTACTGGCATCTTGCAGAAAGTTTCCTTCCCTTAACAATTGGTCAGTGAATGGAGAAATATTGTTGAATGATTATTTACAAAATGACTTCTTATCTTCGATATCTGCAGAATGTGATTTTCAATTGGCCAGAATCTTTTTTCTTTTCCCCTGCTTCTTTTTAGATCAAGCAATGAACCCCCTAATGTTTCTACTCTAAAGCCTGAACTGCAATATTCAGTTTTTTCTCGTATTCATTCAGTGAGAAAGATACGAAATGTTATTGTAACAGTGCTGCTAAGTAAGCATGATCTATGTTTAAACGCCACAAAGACAACTTCATTCTGAAACTGATTCATTCATTTTATATTGGTGATTACTGATTTTGCTCCCTTTCCCAATCTTGCAGTTGCATCTTCATAGTGGCCACTGAATGATCATACGTTTTGTATTTTTGAACACAATGTTTCCTTCAAGGTCAATGTAGATATCTCTTGAGTGCAAATTCAAAAATATTTCCACCTGGTAGAAGCTGAGCTTCATTCTACAATTACTTTTTGGTTGGTCGCAATTATGTATGTCAACATTTGGGGTTCAACTGAGTAATGGCATCTTTCTTTTTGACAAGGAATTGTCAATATTTTGTGATGGACGTATTAGTGTCCCAAGCAAGTGTGTATAGGAAATTATTACTGCTAAACAATATCTTAGCAAATGTGTACAGAATGTGTGTAGGAAATTGCTTGAATCATGTCATTATGTTTTTGTTTTGGAGAGAACTAGCAGCTTGATTGAATTGTTTGGAATATTGATAATTTGTTTGAATCGTTTAGTCCAATCCATTTACTATTTTTGTACTCGCTTGAGTTATATAAATATATGTGGCTCTACCGCGTCATGTCACTTTTACTTGGAGATCTCAATACATGTGTTTTTTGTTGTTAATTTTAGTGTGTTAAATTTGTTTTTGCTCCCGGAGCAACGCACAGACATGAACATAGTGTAGGAATAATTTGAAATAAAGGATAGTTTAATGGGTTATCCAGACTTCCTCTATAATTTTTTTTGAGCCAATCACAAGAGCTTTATTAAGGAGTAGCAGGATTACAATCAGAGTCGATTGCCCTCATCAAACAAGCCGGGAAATCACCCACCCAAACCTCCTCTGGCAAGGACCCCGAGGCAAGACTCGCACATACATGAGCAGCCCCATTGCCCTCCTGGTTTACAAAAGAAAATTTAACACCCCTAAACATCCTGTCTAGCTCTCGGATTTCATGCCAGAGCCCAGCGATAACACTACGTTCGCCCTCTCCACACTGCAAAAGGTTGACCAGAGGGAGATTATCCATCTCCAGGATCGCCTCTCACAGCCATGTGCCGCTGCAAAGAGGAGGCCGTCTCTTGCCGCCATTGCTTCTGCTATCAACGCATCAGCCAAGTTCATGTATTGTTTTGCAGATGCAGCAAGCAAGCGGCCATCGCCATCACGGATCACCACGCCTCTACCCCTCTGAAGCAGAGTCAGCATGGTAGGAAGCATCAGTGTTCACTTTCCACCAGCCATGTTCAGGTTTTTCCCATTTCCTCTGTGGTCTTCCTTGCCTGGCCTCCCTACCCACGTCCATACAGACCAACTCCCCTCTACCAACGCAGCAACATATTTCACTGCTGCCAGTGAGCTCCATTTATCCTTCTCATGTCATCGTGCATTCCGACCTGATCACAACGACCATGCTCCACAAATGATCAGAGCAGCATCCCTTTCTGAGCATCTATCTCCTGATAGCAGGTCTGTCATCCATGTCCTTGGGTGTAAGTCCGGCAGTTTGCATCCTGTAAGCTCTGTCACCGCTTGCCAGAAGCGAGTAGCAAAGGTACTGGTAATTGCAACGTGATGTAGAGATTCTCCCGGTTCCCCACAGGCTTCACAATGGTCCTCCCCAACAACATGGCATCGTTTCAGTTCTCCTTTCATTGGCAAGAACTTGTTCATTGCCCTCCACCAGAAGATACACACTTTGGGTGGAACTTTTAGTTTCCACAACTTCTTCCACCACTTTTTACTATCTGAAGAACCAGCTTCATACTTAGCAGTTACCTCCCTCCAGTCTTGTTCCTGTTTCAACATCCGGTAGCAAGACCGTACCGAGTGGACTCCATTTCTTTCTAGGGACCAGACTAATACGTCTTCATTCAACCTTTCCCCTGGCTTCACCTTCAGGATCTCGTCAGCATCCAACACTGTGAACTAGTTTCGTACAAGCTGTTCATCCCAACTTCTTGTGCCTGGAAGGAAAAGCTCTGAAACGCTTTCCACCTGCACATTCTCAAGACGAGTTAGTGAACGCATCAGCATCATATTCTCCAACCAATTGTTAGACCATATATTAATGTTTCTGGGTCCAACTCTTTTGATTAAACCCCTCAAGAGCGCCTCCCTGCCAAAGAGGATGGCTCGCCATGTTACTGAACTCTTCCTTCTCCTGGTCGCAGATAGAAATTCACCATTGGGGTAGTACTTCCCCTTTAGCACCTTTGCACATAGGGAGTCCGGCCTCATCACCAATCTCCAGCCCTGCTTCCCCAGCATCGCTTGATTGAAGAGCGGGATATCTCGGAAACCCATGCCACCGTCTCTTTTAGACCTAGTCAGTTTAGTCCATCGCTGCCAATGGATCTTGTGATTGTCTATAGAGCTGCCCCACCAAATGTTAGAAATATAGGTTCGCATCTTCTAGCAGCATTTCGCCGGCAACTTAAAGCAACTCATCGGGTACGTGGGTACTGTTGGAACTAATCCTTGGCTCACGCTCTCACTCACAGACACAGAACAATGGTGAGGGACACACAGCACAAGAAAACACACCAGGAACTCACACTCACGCTCACGAACACATAGAACGAGCACTGGAGTTTTGCCGGCGACGAACGCCGTGGAGCCACTGCTCCTGTATCTTGGCCTTGATTGAATTAAAGTGGACTCGGCAAGGAGTACAATGGAGCATGGACCTCACATATAGGCCAGTCGATGCATGAAGCTAATCCTCCGCGTCCGGCTTCTGCGCCACGATCCGAAAGACCCGCTCGGCGTCGTTCGTGAGCCACGAGCTCGCCCAGACGACGTGGCCTCATCCTCTCGGATCAACGCCACGCACACGCCTCCTCCAACAGACTCCAACCGTGGCAGCCCCTCCGCAGTTATCCTGCGCACGCATGCGACTCGCACAAACCCATGCATGTGTAACAGCCAGAGACTAACTCTCCTAACAAACTGATGCGCGTGGCTTATTTGGTAACAATCTCCCCCTAAGCCACGAGTCCCCATAACCTACAACGTCGCTGGCCATCCTGACGTACAGGACACCAATTCTTCGTCGACCCTCGCAGGAAGCGCACCTTCTTTGTCTCCAGGGCCACCGCACGCTCGCCGTCGCCTTGATGCTGTTGCTTCCATCATCGTTGTCGTCCCGTGGCCGCCGCTACGGCCTCCAGACGTCACGCGAACCATGCAGCTTGCCTCGGCGCGAACGTCGCCGCAGCTTCTTCTCCTTCCTCAGCGACACACGCCGAGCACTCCTCCAAGCCTCGCATCGCCGCCGTCTGCACGCTCCTCGCCGTTGCGCCGAGCCACCGCTGCCTCGCCGGCCGCACACACCGCTGGCTGTGCGCGTGCCGCACCCGCACCGAGCATCACACACGCGCCATGCCGTGGCCCCGCGCTGCCGCTCACGCTGTGCGCCGCGCCTGTGCCTGCGCTCACGCGCCGCCGCCGGCGACCCCGCAGCACATCGCGCTCGCGCCCTGCTGCGCACCGCAGCCCGTATATGTGAGGCCCGTGCTCCATTGTACTCCTTGCCGAGTCCACTTTAATTCAATCAAGGCCAAGATACAGGAGCAGTGGCTCCGCGGCGTTCGTCGCCGGCAAAACTCCAGTGCTCGTTCTATGTGTTCGTGAGCGTGAGTGTGAGTTCCTGGTGTGTTTCCTTGTGCTGTGTGTCCCTCACCATTGTTCTGTGTCTGTGAGTGAGAGCGTGAGCCAAGGATTAGTTCCAACAATTGGTATCAGGTACAGCCTGGGCATTTGCTTTGAGAAGAACTTCCCTCCCTGCACAACTCAAAAGGTTTTCGCTCCACCCATGCGCCAAACTCCTGATACGGTCGGTCACATAATCAAAAGTACCATCATCCACCTTCCCAACCGCAGTTGGGAGGCCCAGGTACTTCGTCTATACTCCTTCCGTCCCGCAAAGAGTGTCCATTTGGATATTGGGCACAGGAATTAAGGATGAATGAAAAATTAGAGAGCGCACAATAAACGAGAAGGAATGGAGGAGGAGAGAGATAGAGAGAGTTGCACTGAAAAGTGAGATGAACACTTGTTTTGGAATAAATTTTGAATCATATATGGACATTTATTATAGGACAGAGGAAGTAGTTGATAAGGTAACTTAGATTATTTTAATTGAAATTGGATGCCTCTTCACCGATGATGGCTGCCAATTTTGTGGATTAGTTGCATGACGTGGCTCTCTCCCGTTGGTGAAAATATGGGTGAACTCTTATACCAAAATCACCACGGGCCATAGCCACTCCCGAGCTCGTTAATAGTAAAAAAACAAATGAAGAGAGGGCGCTGAAACAGCGAGCCGCCGGGAAGAGGAGCCGCTGGGCGCTGGCCATGGTCGGCAAAGCGGCGGGTGCAGCGTGCAGGGCAACGACGGCAGTAGGCCGCCAGCCCCGCCGGCCGCAGCTAAAGAAAGAAGGGAGCCGGCAGGGCGGTCCAGGAGGAAGCGAGCGAAAGGGACGCGACACGCGCGCACGTGGAGGGAGCGCTCTCTCTCTCTCTCTCTCCCCGCCAGAAAGCGGAGGCCCCCGGCCGCGGCGAGGTTCGGAGGGAGCGGCACGGACAGGGACGGATGGACGCGGCCGCGGCCCCCGCGCCTGCACGGGCGCGGATCCCCAAACGCCGCTACGCTGCCTGCGCGCTGCCCCCCGGCCCCTCCTCCCCTTTCTCTCCCTCGCTCGCTTTCCGCCGATTGGACGCGCCCAAAAGCCGCCCGGCCCTCTGCCGTCTGCCCTCTGCTCCTGCTCTGCCGTGTCGACCGACCGAGCAGAGCGCCCAGTCCCCCGCGCCGCGCCTGCCCCGGCGGCCGATGTTATGGCTTGGTGCGGGCGTGCGCCCGTGTGCGCGTGGCCGTCGCCTTCCTAATCTTAATCAGGCGGCCATCATTGCCCGGAACGTGACGCCACGCCTCCCCGGTGTAAAGCGAAACGAGCCAAGCGGCGCGCGCGGCTCGCTTTGCGACTCTGGCGGTCTGGCCGCGGCCGCGCCTAGCTGCCCTGCCCCGCCCGCGCGCGACACCGCCGCCCCACGCTACGCGACCCCCGCCTCGTTTTCCTCTGCCGACGCCTCCGACCCCGCCGCCCGCCACCGGTGCGCACGAGCAAGCGTCCCTGACCGTGACCGATCCGTTCGCGCGGCATGGCTAGCCGGGGCCCGGACGGGCGCGAGACGGCGTGTGGCTTCGGGTCGCGACACGAATCCGATTACAGCAGTGCTGGGTCCTGCCGCGGCCGGATTCGGCTCCGGCTCAGGCTCAGCTCCGCACGCGACGCGACACTGCTGATGGAGGGTCACTTGATGGAGGGTCACTTGTCGGAACGGGCGTCCGCTCCCGTGCAGCACCTAGCCGCAGGCCCCAGCGTCACACGTTTGTTTCCGCATTGTTGCCTTCGGCACAGCGCCGGCCACGGCGTCGTCGATCGATGCATCCCTTCGCTCCGTCGCCAAGGCGATAGGATCGATCGCCGTATGGGGAGGGACCGGGCCGGGCGGAAGACGCGTGGTCCATGTCTGGGTACACGTGCTGAGCCCCGGATCGGAGCGTAATGAAGGCCCGAGAGAGAGATGGTACCAAGGTAGGCACGGCGACGGCGTCGTGTGCACGCTGCACAGTGATTGTACTGCATCAAGTCCGCGGCCGACGCAATGATGGGCAGTGTTTCGGTTGCAAACTAAGTTTATGACACTAATTAAAGATATTAAACATGAATTAATGATAAAACACATTCTATAATCCCGGGTAACATCACGAGACGAATCTAATGAGCCTAATTTGACCATGATTAGACAATGTCGTGCTACAGCAAACAATCTCTAATGACGGATTAATTAGGCTTAATAGATTCGTCTCGCGATTTTCCGTCCATCCGTGTATTTAGTTTTATAATTAGATCATGTTTAGTCCTCCTAATCTTCGGTTTAATATTGCTACAGTAAATTTCGCAAACAGGCCCAAAGTCGGAGATGTTATTTTTGCTTGCGTGGCACGATGGCATCTCACGTACCGGACTGCCCAACCCCAAAATGCAAGCATGAATGGCATGGCCAACGTAATTGCCCTTCAGATAAAGAAAAATAGCGCAAAAGTGAAATAAAGCACAATAAATGATCGTGCTTGTAACTGCATTCGTTTGATATTTCGTGCTTGTAGTTGCAGGGCGAAGCTTAATGGAGACCAAGGTGGGTCATGGCCCCCCTAGTTTAAGTTAATCTCTATTGATTAAACAGTAAATTAGGCACTGTTCATGGATGGTTGGAGCTTAATTTCATTGGCTGGACCCCTGAAATCTTGATCAAGCTCCGTCCCTAAGACCCTGTTTGGAATGCGGGATTTTTTTTCTATTCCTGCGTTTTTCCTGTGAAATTGAACTGTTTCCTATGAAATTCTTGCATGATTCCTACGAAATTCCTGCGTTCCAAACAGGGTCTTAAAATGGAAGCTTGCTACAGCCTGTACTCGTACCCAATCTAAATGCCAAAATCAGTACTCCCTCCATTTTTGTTTATAAGGCGCGGTCAAATCTGGCACGGTCTTTAAAATTACACTTTGACCATTTATTTATCTTATTTTATATTATTAATGATTATAATCTTGTGTTCATTAGAGAGTATATTTGATTGCGAATCTAACCATGTCAAATTTGTATTATAAAAGTTTAAAATTATTGACTAAATTATTGGTCAAAGATTGTAAAGTTTGAATCTTGATATGTGTGCGCGCCTTACAAATAAAAACGGAGGGAGTACCTTGCTTGAGGAGTTGAGAGCCTTGTGCAAAGGTTCTTGGAGAGAATAACTCGGCGATAGTCCAAGCCTTGGCCATTTTCGTGGCTTTCCGTGGTTGATTTGCTAAAGTAAATCATCCTCGTTCTAAAATGGAGTCCTCCTCTCAAACTTTGATATATATATAGGTACTTATTTGTTGTTTGATTAAGTTCAATGCACCAGCACTTGACCTAAGAGTTTTTAATCCCATTATGAATCTAGATTGCTCACTTGGTGAAAATTCGTTGAACATGCGCACCTTGGTCCGAGCCTCATGCTCAGGATGGGTGTTTGCATTTTCTTTAATTTTTTTTTGGGTGAACTAGCTTCTTCATTAATTAAACAAAAAAGTACAATCATTCATCAGACATCGTTGCAAGAAGCTAGGCGGAGTATCAACCCAAACAAAAGCTAAACTAGAAACTAGAGCATTTCTAGCGCATAAATGTGCAGCCATGTTGGTCGTCCGACAAACATGCCTCAACGAGAATGAAGAGAAGCCGGCCACTAGTTCCTCGACGTCACATAGGACTGCCACAACCTCAGACCGAACCTCCCAACGCAACCGCCAAAGGCCAACAAGTTCCCTTTGAGTCTGACTCCACCAACACTTGATCCGTCGACCCTTGGGGTATAAGCTTAACCGCTTCTCTTAGGGCTTCGGCCTCCGCCATTTGGTCGTCGCCCTGTAGCTGCATGGAAGGACTCGTCTGCTCCCCTCATCACAGCTCTCGTAGCTAAAAAAACACACCGTCTATGTTCAGCTTAACAGATAGATAAGCATTGCATGTGTTTAGTGCCAGGTGATGTGCTTGTTAAAGGCAATGCAAGGCACTACGGTGACTTAATCAATTCCGACATATAACGGCCTAATCACTCAGAGGTGCTTATAAGAGTTGATGTGCGTGTATGTTCGTGATCTCCTTATGTATGATAAAATGGCAGCAATTCATTTTCTATACTGATTTTTGGGCACCAACAATGTTGGTGAGGACAGTCAGTGTCAGTTTCTAATTCTTTTTCGCAAGGTCCCAAATTAATATTATCTATTTTAAATGTAAGTCGTTTTGGTTTTCTAAAGTTTATTACTTTTGACATGTATTAGATACTATGTATATCTAGATACATAGTCTAATTGAAAAATCTTGAAAAGACAAAACACTCTATAATTTGAAATGGACGAAGTGTCTTAGAAAAATATTTTTGGATACTCATAGAGCGGTGACGTTACCCACTGCTCCAACTATCCTGCCCGTTTTCCTTTTCAACTCATCTCTTAACCCCGTCGGTACCAATCCCAATCATTGAAACGTCTCTGTCAAAAGATTCTTTAGCACCAATGTTCCTTTCAACACTGATTTCTGTGCATCTAGATTATTCATATGTTTGGATATACATACATCATGCCCCAGCTTTTACGGGCGTTGAGAACGACGTCGATAAGCCCTTTTTTTTCCTTTCTAAATGGTACTTTTCACTTCCATCAAGATTCAAATGCTACATGATATATTCGTACTATCAAAAGAGATCCTCCGGTTTTGAGTAGTGGTGGTTCTCGCTAATTAAACGTTTAATCTGGAGAGGTACATCACTCGTACATGTGAAAGAATTTAATTCGGACGAAGTAGTATGCTGGTTGATAGTTGGTGGCTACAAACAGCTCTCATAAATCACTCAATTTATTATTTTATATTTTTTTATCAAACAAAACAAATTTCTGTGTGTGCCGCTAAACAAAAGTACATGTGACACTTGCTTGTCTCTACGACGGCACAATTTGAATTGGGCACTGGGCAGCCACCAAATCATCTTAAAACTCTTATTCTTTCTCTCTGGGTAATCTTCATCTGTCCCGTGTTCGGCTTTTGCGTTCCTCCCCCGCCTCCTTCTCTGCTGCCTCTAGCCACTGACTTGCTAATCGCGCATCGTCGTCCGCTCTCGCCTAACCCCTTCGCCCATCGGGGTGTTGACCATTGTCGCCTATTTTTTATTACCCCATGGCAAGTGCCGTTCTAGTTGCCTCACAGCCTTGCTGTCGCTACTCAAACATTCTAAGCAACCGGTAACTGCAAGGTCATCCCAACCCAAGACACTAACATATAGTTTTTATAAATGCCATGTTATATAGACACTACTATAGAAATTGCTCCTTCAATGCATAGTTTCTTGAAAATAAATTATCATCCCATCTACTTTCTCGTCCTGTCCCCTTCCTTCATTTTTTGGTTCTTATGTAGACATGGTTTTTTACATGAGAAACCATGTCCTTATCTCACATCTTTAACTCTTTTGCCACGTCACCAAATTTCTTACATGGTACCCTCATTAATGTTGGAGGGTTGGGGATGGCATAAATAGCTACAACCTCCGATCCAAATTATAAGTCGTTTGACTTTTTGATCTCAAGTTTGACTGCTTGTATTATTCAAAAAATTATGCAAAACATCATATTTTTTGTTATGGCTTGTTTTATTAATAAAAGTTCTTCAAGAATGACTTAAATTTGACTATATTTGCACGTTTTTAAATAAGACAAGCGGTCAAACTTGGGGTCAAAAAAGTCAAACAACTTATAACTTAGAACGGAGGGAGTATGAACTAGTTGACAGGACCTTGATGTTGCCTAGAGGGGGGTGAATAGGAGAATCTACAATTTACAAAATCTAATTCCTGTTGTCAGCACATAAACTGGTTTAGCAAACCAGTAAAACCGGTTTGACACAGAGTACACCAATAAATCAAGAGTTACCCCTCTATGAATTCTAGCACAAACCAAAGATGGTGTGAAGCTTCCACAGATGTTTCCAAGTGTTCCAATGAAGCTCCTGCACACAGCTCAAGCACGCCAAAGTAGATAGAAACGAAAGCACAAGTAATTTGCTAGAATTGACAAAGTGAGGAAAATTCAAACCAAGACGCAAGGAATTGCTTTACCAAAATTCGAATTAACTGCTTGCATCAAGCAGCCATTAACGCACAGCGAATTCTACTCTCCGTTGAGGAAGCTTATGCGACCACACAAGGTCAAGCTATCTCCTCCTTCCACTAAGAGACCCCTTTCCTTGCGGTGGTGAGGTGAAACCTTCATAAACGATCCTATGGCTCACCATACACTTTGGTAGCTCACAGGGCAACGCCTAGCCGTCTAGGAGGACTAACCTCCAAGAGTAACAAATTCTTCACGAGTTGCTTGACACAACCACAGGTGCTCAAGGATTAGGATTGCTCTCCAATGCTCACACAAGTCACTCTCTCAACCCAACTCAAATGATTCAAACTATGAACTCAAATGTCATTTTGAGAGGTTGGGAGAGCTCAGCTGGCCTCAAAAAATGTATCAAATACCCATCTCTCTAAAAACTAGTTGTTATTCTGTCAATGAAAAGTGGTTCCACCGGTTTGTAAAACTGGTTTCACCGGAATTTCAAACAAACTAGCCGTTAGACGCTCGAGGCCAGAAACTGGTTCCACCGGTTTTACCGGTTTTGCCAGAGAACCCCCACTAAGGTAGAACCTTTCATGGTTAGACTCACAAGGGTTCACTTGAGCACTTTTGGAGTTTGTCATTCAACCAATATTGCATCCCTCTTGATAGTACAACATTCCTATACTCAAGACATAAAATGAATCATAAATCAACCACTTGAACTTGTATGTCAAATATCATGCCAATACTTGAACAATCACTTCTTTGAGGGTTTTCAACATTGCATATTGAACTAAGCATATCCACCCTAAGCTAGTTACTTGAACCTTCATATTTGAATGAAAACCATTTCTAGTCCAACTCACAACTTCCATAAAAGATTTGATGCATTGCATTGCTTCCCTCAGTAAGGTTTAGATATGGTACTTCGAAACACCGCGGACACTAGTCACTTCACCTTAGCAATATGCACATGGTCTCAAGCCGTCGCTTAACCAAAGCTTGCTTAGCCCCTCGCTCTAGTCATCTCGATTTGTTTCTTCACCACTTACCCTTGCCACATTGAGTTTGGCTTTGCTTTGACATCAATAATAAAATCTATTTGACAGATTCTTCAAATACTTGTTATTTGATCAATAGAGAATATCCCATGAATTGCAAGCTTCCAATCAATAAGACCAGTATGTAACATATATGCCTATGTCCTTTTATCATAACCATATGAAGTCTTGCAGTGTCCAATTTTATGTATCATTTCTTCTTTTCTCAAATGATACATAAATCTCTATCTTTATCATAGTGATAGTGTCTCATGCCTAGTACATAGAGCATCCATAGCATGACACTAAGACTATGTGCAACGGTAGCCTCTATATTTCACCCTCCAAAGCTAAATTTAGAGGCCCTGTAAAAGTTTTTCCCCTCCGTATCTAATCTCTGCTGCAACGGTACCCGGTATCTCTACCCTGTATCGCCGCACCCTCGTCTCCCGCTCGCGCCGCGCCCCTCTGCCGCCATCGCCGCCCGCGCACCTCCTCCTCGCCGCGCTCCCGCCGCTCCGCGCGTTCCTCGGCTGGCCTCTTCTCCCGCGCCGTCCTCGGCTCATCGCCGTACACCTCCGCATCCTGCCGCCGCTGGTCAAGATCCTGCTCCAGGCGGGCATCCTGCCGCCGCTGGTCAAGGACCTCCTCTCCGTGGGCGCCAGCCACCTCCCCATGAGGCTCAAGGAGGTGGCAGCCGCCATCCTGGCCAACCTGGTGGCGGGGTCGGGCGCCGCCTTCTTGTGGTCCATCCCGCTGGACGAGAGCGGCGGGGAGACGAAGACGACGACGCTGCTGTCCGAGGACGTGCTGCACAGCCTGCTCCACCTCATCAGCAACACCGGCCCCGCCATCGAGTGCAAGCTCCTCAACGTCCTCGTCGGACATCAGCCTCATCCAGTTCGTGGAGGCCGCGCACCGGGAGATCCGCGTCGAGTCGCTCAAGCTGCTGCGCAACGTGTCACCGCACATGGGCGCGGAGCTGGCGGACGCCCTCGGGGGGCCACCTGGGCAGCCTGCTGAGGGCGGTGTCCGAGTCTGACGACCGGGGCGGCGCCGGCGCGAGCGTGACGGAGGAGCAGGCGGCCGCCGCGGGGCTGCTGGGGGACCTCCCCGAGAGGGACTGCAACCTGACGCGGCAGCTGCAGGACCAGGGCGCATTCCGGGCGCTGGCGTCGAAGCTGGTGTGGCTCCGCGCAGCTCAACCGCTTCGACCTCGCCAACGACGGCACTCGGCTGCGGTATAACCTCACCGTCGGCGTGCGCATCCGCAACCCGAACCGGAAGCAGGCCGTGCTGTACCTGCGCCTGGAGGCCGTCGCGCTCTACGGCGGCGAGCGGTTTGGGTACGCGGGCCTCCCGCGGACGAGGCAGCCGCGCAAGAGCACGGTGGAGGTGCGGCCCAGCTTCCACGGCCAGGAGGGGCGCCGTCTCCGCCTCGGCGGCGGCGTTGTTCGTCAGGGAGAAGGAGGGGTTCTTCGGCATCAACAGTGGTCGATCGGCGCGGATGGTGGGGGAGGTTGCGACGGCGAGAAGCAGGCGGCGACGGCGAGGGCAAGAAGCAGGCGGCGACGGCGAGAGGGAGGGGGAGGCGGCGACGGGAAAAAGATTTGGCGGAGGAAGGAGAGACCCCAAAATTTGGGGGAGGGTGCGGCAGCCCTGCAGAATCGCGGACAGCATACAGGGTGCCGCTGCGGATGTTTTTTTGGGAGATAACTGGTACAGTAAGGGTCGAGGACGGCATACAGGGCGTCGTTGCAGATAGCCTAATGATGATCAAATAATCTTCTTTGAAATTATCATCCCAATATTTAATGACAAGCCTTCTTAAGAGATTAGAGACCACATATTATGCATAAAACCATGTCTCCAACATAAACATCAATGACTTGCCACTTTCAACAATCTTGAATCATGGGATCACACTTGCTTTGCTTAAATTAATAATCACATATATCATGAGCATATTGAATGTAAATGAATTACAAGAATAGATCCCTAAGATTAGATCCCTGCTCATTATCTCAAACAAACAAGCTAGTCCTTTAATCGTTTTGTCACTCAATTCACCAAAATCCACTTGAGGGCCTGGATGCACTTTCACTAGTGCACCATTGCCTGGATCTTACCAAGATTTCAGGAATCGAGCAATATGAGGAGGGAAATCATGTACACTTTCTCATTTTCTGCTTAACCTAGTTCAAGCAACTCAAAATTCAAGTTTGGTAATCTTTGACTAACAATCTAAAAATTCATACATTATATCATTCACATTATATCCAAAACATATTTATATGCATGGAGTCATATATAGATATTAGTTGTCTAAATGTGTTGTAGGTCAGACCATGTCTTAAAAAAAATAATCGGGGAAGTAATGTTAGTTGCAACAATTTTATAGATTTCTTCTTATATTTTTTTTAAGAAAGGGAGGTGTTATACTACATGCACACGAAACTTAGTTATGCGTCATTTACGGTAGTGGCTTTATGTTCAAACTTCTTTGATTTTTTATCTCCTATGTTGTGCATAGCGACAACAACCTTTCTTACGTTCGAGTCCACATGGCGACATTGTTCTCATTGTCGGTTCTATTCCCGCCTTGCTAATCTGGTAGAAGTCATTGCTCTCATTCTATTCCTTAACATCCATTAGTCCATTGAACCTCATTACCGTCAGTGTTCCCATTCTGTCGCTCTCAACCCTACGCGCGTCTCCTTCGTCAATATGGTATCATCCAAGGCCCCATTAACACCACACACCGGGAAGTCCTTCTCTTCAGATAGTACCAAGATCCCTTAATGAACTTTCAAAAAATATACATGCATCTAAGTTTCTATCAAAATCATTTATTTAGTATTACTTCCAAATAATTCAGTTGTCACTTCTAAAATTAGAACATTTATTCACTCCTTAATTTCAGAAAGCGATCATCCGTACGTACTTAAAATGCGTTACTGGTTCCGCGATCTATCCAGCTGGGAAGAAGCCGCCGCACCAGCAGCCCAGGTGAGCTAAGCTGCAGCCAACCCGCCACCGTCCAAAAACCAGAACCGATCGAGCGTGAAACGACTCGCCACTGCCTCACAGCTTGACTCGAGGACCTCGCACGCCGCGCAGCCGGGGCAGCTCGCTCGCTCCCATCCCCACACCACCACCACCCACTCCACTCCACCGTCTCACGAGTACCAAACCATCGAGCACGCGAAAAGGAGGAAGAGAAGGAAAAAAAAAACTAGAATCTTTCGCTAGCTGGCCAGCTAGCGACCCTCCCGATTCGAGCTAGAAAGGCGCTGGGCGAGCAAGAGATAGAGAGGGAGATCGAGGAGGAACGGGATGGGAGGGGTGACGTCGAGCGTGGCGGCCAAGATGGCCTTCTTCCCGCCGACGCCGCCGTCGTACGCGCTGGTGGAGGACGCCGGGGCCGGGGTCACCACGCTCAGCGGGCAGCCCCACCGGGAGAACGTCGAGGTGCTGCGCCTCCGCACGCGCAAGGGGAACACGCTGGCCGCGATGTACGTCCGCCACCCGGACGCCGCGTCCACCGTGCTCTACTCCCACGGCAACGCCGCCGACCTGGGCCACCTCTACCAGCTCTTCCTGCACCTTTCCTTCAACCTCCGCGTCAACGTCCTCGGGTGAGCTCGCCTGCCTCGGTTGCTTTCCCCCTAGTGCGATTAGCTTCGCGTTGCTTGCTGTCCTGTCCCCTTCTTGGTTTGGCGTGATCTGTGGATGCTCTTAGGCACGCGTCTCTCGGTTGCGGTGCTCCTGGACTACGGGATTGCTCGATTTGTCGCCGTCGATGTGTGAAATCTCATGTTTCGCTGCCAAATTCTTTCCTTTTGCTCCCTTGTTGTATGGATTTTACTATTTTTTT